>OZ007505.1:11501600-11684100 GCA_963931865.1 Axinella damicornis | reverse complement strand
GAGGCTATTTTCGAACGGTTCTACAACAGTTCTGACTATACCATCCGATGATCGCGATCGCTACCACGTACTGACCAATTTTAGTACTGAACTCACCTTGGTGGTGGAGATACAAGCGCTTTTGTCTTCCCGTCAGCTGCCGAGCGCTCTCACCAACTTGCCGTTCACATTAGATATAGCTACAGCTCTAATCAAAGACCCACAAAAGGTCCGGATTAACCACACAGTTGTGATCACTGTCGTTCACCGATGATTATGTTCTGAAACTCACGATGTGAGCGCTGTTGGTCTCGCCATTGATTGCTAGCTGACTCGTTATTGACTGAGCATGAATGGTCGTCATATGACATGCGTTAATTGGGACGAGCTGTTTGCACTACCAGTAGTGCAGTTGCCACCCGAAACAAAAGTAAATGACTGTGGTAACATGGCAATGATGGCACCAGTTGGTCTGATGTGAAAGTTCATTGCTTGTATACTATGTCTTAAGTTTAGGCAAACTGGGGGCATAACCTTAAGTTGTGCCTGCAAGAAGGATCAGTAAACTACTGCCTTGAATAGCGCAACAAACTACATCTTGTGGGTTTTCAATAAGCATCCTATCCTGTGCTCAGCATGATAATGTCCGGGACCAAGTGCATTGCATGCTGGACTCATACTTGCTTGAAGTGGGAGTAGTTGTTGTTGTAGTTTGCAAATGCTGGTGGTGGGAATGGCCAGGGAACAAGGCTATAGAAATACCACCTTCATTACACCCTGGAGTAGTCTATCGAGCTACGTAGAAGCGAGAAGGCCTGGGTATGATACTAATCATTACTGTGTGCTTCACGATTCCCAGAGTGGGAATACGACTGAACAGCAGGCCACACACACACCATTTGAGTATGTAGAAGTTTAATAATGTCCTTTGATATGATTTGAGCGGGCACTTTTCCATATAATTCCCTGTTAACGCTTCAGCTGCCGCTCTCAGCCACCACCTCAACTCGGAATAGACATTCATTACACGGCATATTTATCCCCTACCAGCAGTGTAATATCACACAAACAGACTCCTGTTATCCTCAAATTCACAAAAATGTACCTTACCAAAACTTAGTCCAAAACTACTATTTTCTATGAAAATACTGCTACCAAATTGGCATTGCTCAATGAGATACATAGTAGTTAGGCCTTCACAAAGCTCTATCCGCATGGTGGTAATAACTTGCACAAGCCGCGTGACTTCACTGGCGCCGGCGCCATGCATGCTGCGCTGGCCAATTAGGTACCGCGTGCCAGCGCGGACTTTACCGCGAAATAAATGTAATATCAACAGAGACCACGTACTTCGCGCGAAGTGCAAGAAATGAATTATGAGACCACAGGAAATTGGGAAACACATTCACGAGACTTGCACGGCTTTACATTAGCTTCCAAGAATTTTCACACCCACTTGAGTCCGTACTAGTGCAAATCTCAAAACAAGTTGAGGGCAAATAACATCAAAAGTCAACACAAGTTTCAGTGAAACCAAACAGCTCCCATGCCCAAAAGCTCTATTTTGAGGCCCTCGATAGTTAAAAGGTTGGCCAAGCCCCTTCCACCCAAGGGTTGTTCACGCCAATCAGCACCATACTTAGAGCTGCGACAGGCGATCATGATCCCGTATACAGTGGATGTAGGTGTGGCTTACCGTATTATTCCATAAACTAACACACAGTCACGGTGGGTTTGTGTCGATGGTCACAGGGTCACTGGCAGTTTAGCAGCGTGGTCACACGGTCACAGGCAGTTTTCGGATGGTCCAGGGTCGCAGCTCAAAGTACGGTGCGTACTGGAGTGACCACCCCTTGCCACACTCTCGCCCAATCCCCTGATTCCCACAGAAAGTAGTTCACAAATGCATCATGTAGTGACTTCAACTAGGGCTGAGCAATAATATTGTGGTAAAAAAACGTGCCAGGTAGGAGGGGCGCAATATGCCGATTGATTTTTGCAAATCGTCTCCTGAAGCTCACTTGAGACCTGGCTCTCTCCCTGCAAACAGCCTGGACTGGTTGTTCAAAGCATAATTGCAAACGAATTCTCATATCGGATCCGGTGTGCAAATCATATCCACGAATTTCTTTTCTCTTTTTTGAGATGGCAGAAAGCTCTTACCACTTGGTGGTTCCACAAGTATGGCACTATACTAGCAGGTAGTGTTACTGTATGATCTATTAGCAACAGCTTCACAACAGGCTATATGAGTCACAGCAATGTGATTACTGCAAGCAAGTAAACTTCCCCAAGATGACCCACGATAACATTGCGAGTAACAATGATCTACACTATATCTACACGAATCACTCTGAAAACCAGCCTTCTGCCTTTACCAACCAGTAATGGTAATGCAAATAATTATGTGTTGTGCTTCATGATTTCACATCCAGCAAAGTCAATGTGAGCAGAAGGGTCAGACCGGGAGAGGTAGGTGGATGGGTGCACCTGATGGGTGAACACAGCATGCCTGTCTCTCGGTTTGGTGGGCTATTTCACTTGTCTTAAGCGTAAATGTGCCCAGAAATCAGTCCTCTCCCCTTGTATAGCCAGTGTTCAAACAATTTTTCCGCTAGGGGGAGTTAGTAATGCCTGAGCATCTTGAACGAATATTCATTAATGAGTGGGTGTACGGTCTGGTGTTCAGTTTGGAGGATACAAATTCAACAAACTTTGAAACCAACATTCCTGTATGTGCACAGTCAGCATAACTGCATAAGCAATTACATTCCTTACTTTGCTGCATTCGAAATCACGCGGAAGGTAGCTGTTAGTGATGGCAAAGTAGAAAGGCCTTGCCAAGGAGCGACCAGAGGTGAGTTTGAAGGGTTTTATCAAATGGCTACATGTTTCAAGGGTATAAAATGTAATTACTATGCAATAATTGGCAATGGACGAACATGATTTGCCTACCCGAAATGAGCTCAGCACATATGGGAATTTGCCAAGTGTTACCAGGCGTGTGGGCCTGGGAACGAGGCTATGTACTTCATGCAAAGATGCAGGAAATGAATTATAAGACCACTCCATGAGGAACTCATTCAAGCATGAGACTTGCATGGCTTTTCATTAGCTTTCAAGAAATTTCACACCCACTTGACTCCACTGTAATTGTAGTGCAAATCTCAAAACCAAGTCATTCAAACTGCCCCAAGTGTGCACACCATCTGTCTGCCTGACGTCACCGCACACAATGACAGATATCCCAGGCCTTCCCCCTCCATATTGCATACTGCAAGCGACCAAAGACTGGAGGTGGGAATGGCCGTCTCAACACAGAAGCAGAGGGTGGGCACAGCAGCAGTGGGAGTAGGCATGACAGTGATGACCATGTATGGACATAGTCTTTGGACTTTGGACTGTGGCAACAGTGATGATAACTGCAGATGATTATCTTCATGGGAAACACCCATTACATTGTCAGGGTTGTCCAGGATTGCCATCCCATATCCTGGGGGATGCATCAGTGTTTGTGTCATTATCCTACCTATCCTTAAGGCTCCAGATCAGTAGGACACTTGATGGCAATCCCGGACCAGGAGTGTGGTGCATTGCCCTTCCCCTCTTTCCTACCCATTGGTATTACATAACTAGGGGAATGCAGGACATTGTGGGGCGAGCCTGAGCGAGTACATGCAGGTGATGAATGCGCATGGAGCATTTGCATGTGCTGAATATGCATGGAGCAGTGCGGCATGTGCTGAAATGTGCATGGAGCAGTTGCATGTGCATGTCATCAGAATGTGAGTCTGATGGAGAGCATAGCACAACTTAAGGACACAGATATACTCGTGCACTTCACAACGTTGAAGCAGTCTGGCAGGTAGGTCCAGGAGCGGTCTCTGTCTCTGTTGTAGCCACCGAGAATGACTTCCTCGTTCTCTGCTGATGCCAGATCTGTCATGACTGGTCACAGTCAGTTTAGTGTTACCGTGTGCAGGCCAGTCAACTTCCCATCCTCTGGCGATAGCTGAAGCGTCTAACAGGCACATGACTGCATGCAGGACATGCGATGGCTTGAAGCACTCTCCCCGTCTTCATGAAATGCTTTAGCCACTCACCGCCCCACTATAGTCTCCATCATTGCAAGGCCTTGTTGAGGTAGACTGTTCATAGCTTGCGTCGTCTCAGTCAGACAGTCTCCGCGACGTGATATCAACGCACGAGCAGGATGTGAAATCAGTTTGGAAATAACGCATGACGCAAGAACAAAATACAACCCAGAAGTGATTTATGGCACGACGTACGATACATAGAATATATGGAAAATTCACAGCATAGTCGTCTATGTGGGGCTCGCTCAGGCTCGCCCCAATTATTCTCATAATCTGGTAGCCAGGACCAGTACATGTTAGTCTCGTTCCCAGACCCTCCCTGCAAAGCAGAAAGCAGGTCTGGTGTTCAGTGCCATTTCTTGTCTCGTGGGTGGGACCATATGGTGTCATTTTTAGATCATGCATGAAGTTGAGTTTCTGATGCATCAGTGCATATGGACTACTACACAGCAAGGTTGACAAAAGCTTGAGATGGCCACAAAGTCAATTGAGACAGCCGAAAACAGGCTGTGAGTCTGCTTGATCGCCTATGGCATTCACGTTCTGTCCTCTGGTTCGAGGTCTCAAATCCGACCGTGCATGGCCCCGCTCCATGTGACAAAGAAACGTTGCTCACATCACCAAGAATCGGGCAACTTTCTGTCACCTGCTGGGAACAAGGCTAGTACAGAACTATGTTTGCAATATGGAAGAGCCTGGCCAAAATATATTGTCATGAGAGGACACAAGCGTGGTTTACGCCTCCTGGGAAAAGCCAACTTGAAAGACGCCCTTGAACACTGGAAATAGTTGCCCTACAACGTGAGATGGATTGAATCTATGTCCGTTGTACAAAAAAGAGCAACGCCGTGTCTAAGCTAGGCTGAAGGAAGAAAGACTGGGTTGGCACTGGGACGTTTATTTCTGTCCTTCGGGTGCACCCACCATCCTCCTCCTGTCCTACCTTTTCTGATCATATTTGAACCTATCTATCTCCAAAGGACATTGACATCATGAAGCTGAAAGTCTCATGACATATATATGAGGTATGGGGCCAAAAGGGTAACTTGACACAAAACATGTGTTTTTAATTAGTGCAATGTGGTTCCAGCAGTTGTACATGTAGTAGCAGTAATGCTGATATCTCTCAACAGCCTGGGAACTCTTACTGGTGAAAGGGTTAACGTTAACTTACTAGCATGCACAAATAGGAGTAACCTTGCATGCGTCCCAACAAGTCTGTTCAGCACAACTCACAACAGAGGAATACAGCACTATATAGCTTTACAATGGTCATCACTATTCACAAAAAGGATCCCTCAGGCCTAATTTCTACACTGTTTGTGCCAATAATTATATTATGCATTTGTACACCATTCCCTGGACAGGCACTGCAAGGGGATGTCACTCCCTAATGCCACAGTACCAGCCGAGACCTGGCATCTTGGCCCCATACACTAAGGAAGGGCTATATTTCTTCTATATATCCTAGGGTCAAAGGGCATGTAGTCATCCGACATACTTGTGTATATACATGTACATGTACAGCACAGTGAAATGGTCAACAGCCTTTTCGCGATGCAGTCAAGTGGTTTACGTAGCAGCAAAATTGACCATCAAAACTTCTTGACCAAGGTCTTAGCTGTGACTATATGGCATCGATGGAAGATACACCCACTTGCACCCCTTTCCACCAGGCCATTCAAGCACACACGCACTTCGCAGGCCAGGTGGAGAGGTCAGTGGCTATAGATGGTTGTGAACCCTCCCATGCACAGGGTCTACAAGTGCAAAGGGATGACACTACCATAAGTGTCGTAGTCAGAGCTGTGACCTGGCATAAAACCTGATATATATACGTATACAGTACATGTACGTACTTGAGGTACGTTCCAATTAATGCACACACACCTCTTGCCGATCCAGAAGGATTAGGTTCCCCACATACTGTAGCATGGTTCAACAAGGGGTTAAATAATCATTGACATTGGTATCTCATCATGGTACATCGGTATTTTTTGGGGACAATAGCAAACAACCTTGACATCGGAATCTTCAACTCCTATACACCATCAAATTGTACATCCTCCACCGATGCTTGCTACAGAAGACACGAACGCGAGAAGAGGAGAGCATACAAACAGCGTGACATCGAGGTTGAGCATGGTACATTGTGTGTACCTTTAATCCTCTGGTCCTGCCCACAAGTGGAGGTTGGGGGTTGCTGACCTCCACATCTCCCCTTGTGTATCTATACCCCCACCAACTATGTCCCTCACCAACTAATTCCCACTAGTTGATCATCGTTCTCAGATGGATGGCACTCAGCTGTTTAGGGCCTGGCACTTTCCTGGCTAGCTTCTGATTGCTGTCATCTGAATTTGTAGGAACAGCTTATCAGCATTGTAGATATCTCTCCTCTGTTAGGAGTGCTCCCGACAATATCATACCTGTTAATGCTACTCCGATAGAATAATTAATAGAAGTGGATTCACTTATTGAGTCAAAAGGCAGATGTGCACACGGTCAATGGCTGATACACAGTGCAGTCAACCAACCTGATGTCCAAGCCAGTCACTTAGCTGACCTCCCTTGTATACCTACACCACTAATTACATGTATTTCCCCCACCACACTACATGTAATTCCCACCAGTTAATTGAAGTTCCCAGTGCACAATCACCTTTCAAGGGGTAGGTTCACACAGGAACTTTGGCTTTGACCTTGCAATACAAATGTGCATGTAATTGGATGGGTTTGAACAGCGTCAATTGCTATTAATTACAGCTCACACCTGCTGCTCGAAATAGGTTGACATCATTTCAGATGCACCGATCATAACTTGAACATCGGTATCTGCACAGATATTAGAGTATCGGTTTTTAAATTATCATTATCTCGTACAGTGACTGACGTTGTTTCAATTTTTCTGGGTGGGTTGGGACTATGCGTGTAGTATGCTGGTACCATGGAATGCATGTATGTACATGTATTATTATGGGGGGTGGAATCAAACCAGATATAATACACAAGTGGGAGTGACCAGAGCACATTATAACAGTCGGCCATCAGCCATATTCCGGGCGAAGCGCTGATATGGCCGTCCACTGACTTCTGCGCTGACATTGGCAGAATAAGCAGTGGGAAGCCACACAGTGAACATAGCGCATGCCTACTTTACGTATTCATAGTTCTGATTATGTATTCACAGCCGGCAACTATAATATTATTCATGAGGCGGCAATACCAAAACCCATAATAACGTTTGTAGTGCGCTACCTCTGCGCTGGTTTCACAGGTATTGTGACAGTGACTTCGCTGTGGGGCTACAATAATGAACATTTCAGACACATGAGCACTTCACAGACAGACATATGTACCTACATACATTCCCTCAGATTACCACCCCACACCGAAAGATCATAAACCTAGCTTCCCGCCCGGCAAATTTGTTAGTGTCAGCCTGGGAACGAGGCTAGTCCGACCAATACTGGTGTTGGTCTGACATTATGTCAGACCAGCTTTTAAAAATATTATATTGTGCACTAGAGTGGCTACTCAATTCACTCATTCATTCACTTCGCATTGACCATGCATTATACTGGCATACATGACCAAAGAGCTACACTGTACTAGTGGAATAATTATCAAGCGCTCACTAAATGAGTTAAAGCTCTTGAATGTTATATCGGTGAAGGAAGAATTGATACATTGTCGCTTGCATACAGTGGGAGAGCCATTTAGCATGGGTGTACTTTCAAATTGCATGCAACCTAACGGACTCCATAGAGCGGTGCCTGCTGATGATGACCGACCGTCAGCCCAGGCTGCTTGCAGGCAGAGAGTGGAGCTCTTAACTGTTTAGGGCCCAAATTTCTTTCTCTAAGTCTATAGAACACTTATTAATTTCTGGGCTCGAAGCTGCTCACACAGGTAATTTCAGCTACACTAAGCATATACGTGACTTAACCACACCCACCAACTAACGAACTTGCAATCAAGCCTCCCTAGAAGTGGCCAACCTGCCGTAGCTATAAAATGCACCATGAACATTGGAAATGGAGGGCCTACAAGGCAAGACAGCTACTTTCCATTTATGCCAAAAACGGCAGAAATGGCCCTCCCAGTGCCGACCAAGGCCCTCTTCCACGTTCCGCGTGAGGGCCTGGGTACAAGGCTACATAAACAGCATTGTTTGGCAAAGGACAAATTCGTTTTTTCAAGGCGACACCACAAGGGCTATAGTGGGATTCAAACCCAGGACAGATCTTCGGCTTGTGCCTCTCATTATAGTTGCTACTCGCCAATGAGAGGGAGCTTGTATTCAGCTGTGATCACACAGGCATATTATTAGGTTCATACAGGCCATTAAGTTCACATAGGCACTTTGACTTTGACCTTTGGACTCATCCTTCTGAAATGCAATTGGACGGTGATCTCACCCAACATATGCTGCTCTAAACAGGTCGATGTAGTGTTATCATTTCACTACACTTACTCACGTTCAGGCAGTCCCACGCAGCTCGTCCATTAGCTGTATTCCACACCAGGCCCGCAGCCGAGGGGGGATGTTCACTGATTCATGCATCCTCAGATTCCGCCACCTATGATATGAAAGTGGGAGTGGCTACATCACCTTCATTCATTCAGCCCCTAGAGCCAACACTAGGCATACATGTATAGGTGTATAGACTAATAATTGCTGCCGCTGAGAGGGATACTACTTTCCACAAAAAGGTTCCTTCACACAAACATATGCAACTATTTATAGCTACTTGATACAAAATGTGCCCAGCTTTTATCCCTGACCCTTTCAGTGAAAGGCTGGTCGCCAAGGGGAGGAGGGAAAATAAAGCAGTCATATAGCAGACAATGAGGTTCAGGCAGTAGTTGCACTCATGCAAGGTGGAAGCTAGCAACTTCCTCTACTGCCTGTGAAGCGACAAGTGGGGTTTGGAGGGTGCTACGTATGTTCAGTCCCTACCACTGTTAGTCCTCCCAAGTTACTTGGGCAATCCCTTTGACTACATGGGATAATCGATTAGGTATCTCCTCCCTCCACCATACTTAGCACCAGTGTTCTCGCTAGGCCTTTAGCGGACGGTGCAGCACCATTTGGTTAATCGAATCTCCATTCGGATGTGGTAAACCACAGATAATAGAACTACGTAGAAGGGATTGGAAACGCGCAAAAATTTGACGGGTACTACGTCATTATGCTGATTGCATGCTCGTTTCGGTTCTGTGATGGCTTCGTACCAGAATGATAATGCCAACTAACCTTTTTTGGCAAAACGCCCCACCCAGTGTCAAGGTGCAAAGGAAACAGCTGTCACCACAGACCGCCTACTTGTACAGCGGTTTGCATCAAACTTGCAATTTTGGAAGTCGTCATCCGTCTAAGTGCGCATGCGCACATTTCACCACAAATTCCGAAATATGGTCGGTACGTCGTATGAGCCTTGTAGGACTAGCGCTTACAGCGAGGCTCATACGACATCGCTAGTCCTACAAGGCTCATACGACGTACCGGCCATATTCCGGGCTAAATGAATTTGTTGTGAAATGTGCGCATGCGCACTTAGACGGATGACGACTTCCAAAATTGCAAGTTTGGTGCAAACCGCTGTACCAGCAGCTGTCCAAGGCTTCCAAGGGTTGAAGCGCAGAGGTGCGAAGCAGTTTTATAGTTGAATAGAGGCAAGTTGCGCTTGTGTAGTTTTATAAGACACTGTATAAGTGTAGTGCTTATGGATAGGGTGAAGTTCAACCTGGACTTGGTGTCTAAATGCCCTTGTAGGGTAAGTTTGGTTCATGCCACTGGAATTATTAAGCTATTGACTAAAATGTCATGTAATTTCCCTTGGAAATCACAACTCCTTGTGTAGTTTTTTCCACAAACTGCTTCACTGTTTGTTAAATATTCTGCATTGAGTAGGTCAGGTGCTGTTTACCCTGTGCCCTTAACCACATGATTCGTAGAATTGGGTGCAAGAAGATTCCGATGTAGGGCTTATAAATGTAATGAGCAGAAACAGCAAAAAATTGTGCATAAACCTAATGGCGGCCGCCAAAAAGGATAGTCCAGTTTTCTCATACGCATTCACTGCGTTCTGTTCCTGCGCAGCTGCTGCAGACTGAACCCAGGATAACTTTGTCTACATTAAGGGATTCACTCACTCTACCTTACAGAAGAATGGAGTGATCAATAATCCCCTTCAATGTCTATCTGCTTGTGCAAAATTTTACGCAAACCCAATGACATTGAGCAGCCGGTTACAGTCACCCATTCTCTGAAGGTAGCTAGAGTGAGTGAATCCCTTAATGTAGACGAAGTTATCCTGGGTTCAATCTGCAGGAATAGAATGCAGTGAAAGTGTATGAGAAAACTAGACTACCTTTCTTGGTGGCCGCCATTAGGTTGGCTTTTTTCCGCTCATTACATAATTTTATAAGCCCTACGTCGCAATCTTCTTGAACCCATTTCTACAAATCATGTGGTTAAGGGCGCATGGTAAACAGTACCTGACCTACTCAATGCAGAATATTTAACAAACAGTGAAGCAGTTTGTGGAAAAAACTACGGAAACAGTTGTGATTTCCAAGGGAAATTACACGACATTTTAATCAATAGCCTAATAATCCCAGTGACATGAACCTAATTTATCCCATAAGGGCATGTAAACATTAAGGCCAAGCCTATCCCCACCGAATCCATTAGTGGTGCACTTACACGAAGTCTTAAAAAACTACACAAACACAACTCACCTCAGTAAAACGTATTCATCCCATAAAAACCCGTATTCACAACTCCGCACATCCGCTCTTTGAAGCCCCAGACACTTGTGGACAGCTGCTACTACAAGTGGGCGGTCTGTGGTGACCGCTGTTTCCTCTGAACTTTGACACTGGGTGGGGCATTTTGCCAAAAAAGGTTAGTTGCCATTATCACGCTCGCGCGCGAAGCCATCACAAACCGAAACGAGCATAGGACAAGGGTTACCCGTAAAATTTTTGCGCGTTTCCAATCCCTTCTACGTAGTTCTATTATCTATGGGTAAACTTAAGTAGGTGCACCATTTGGATCACTTCCTTAAGGTTACGATGAACCGTTTGCCGCGCGCCGGAATGTCATTGGAATGCGGAAGTCAGCGAGCGAACACGTGTAAATTAATTGCGATCTCGCGTGCAAGATATCAAGATGGCTGTCAGTCCGGGCCGGCTACAGGCACCACGATGTATCACTATCACCCACAACTCAACGCTGAGGAGCTAAAGCAGGTATGTGCAGAGAGTGAGGGAAGTAGTTGGTGGTGTGTGTGTCTGTGTGGCAAGAATCTAAAGTACCAACTTTCAAAGATTTCTTGGTGATAATTCAAGACAGACAACATCTGATAACTACACGAAGAAAAAAAATAACGTCTTAGCAGTTATGTTTCCTTGGGCTCACGTATGCCACCAGAGTGATACCTGGGGCAAGCCAGCTCAGGCAAAAGGGATTTGAAAAAGAATGTTTCTAGCTTAGGTAGCTGAGTCCTCCACCACTGTTCGTCATGATAAATTCTCTCTATGTATAGGTCCTTCCTGGTTCTGACTACGAAGTCACACCATGTCCGTCGTGTGCAGTACAGTTGGCACTGGACCTGATAGTAATAGTCGTGGTTTCTGTCCAACTGTTTAGTCTGTTCACCATTGCCCTTATTGCCCTTCATTTTAATGCAAAACCCTTTCTTGTCACAGGCCTCATTGATGGTCATATCTTGAACTGAACTTGGGTTTTTCAATTCTACTAGGCCTTCCGAAGGAGTACAAGCTGGGTCTCGGACTAAACCATCAGGACTTGCAGCTACCCATGGGGACTCTTCTGAGACGTGTAGCCCGGAAGTGGATACAGTTAAGCCTGTGTGTCCATGTGTGTGCATGTGGTTGGTGTACTCTCTCCTGGATGTTTCTTCGTTGACTAGGCCGTACAGTGTGTCTCGATTGCCACGGAACTGAGTGTATAGCATCTCCTTCACTTTGTTGCCTCTCTTTGTTGTTTTCCTCATTTTCACTATCCCTCCTGCCCGGGATGCTGTTACCCGTTTCCTCCTCTCTGCATACCAAAGTTGTTCAGCTTCGCTCTCCTGTGATGTGCTCTGACCCCTAGTGATGTTCTCAATATCATCTCTCGTCTCCTTGTCCACAATTATCTGTGCCTGATAGTATTGGCTCTTTATATTCTCAAGATAATCTGGGGGAACATCTTCTGCTATGTCCTCTGGTTGTTCCCCCTCGTCACCTCGAGAGTACGCTTTCCGAGCACTAAGAGAGTCATCGTTCGTCTTGGCGTACTTTCTCTTCCGCCGGTTTGCCTTCTCAATCTCTGTTCCCTTTCTCTTCCTGTCTTTCTCAACCTTTTTCTCATCTTTGTTTGATGATCTTTTGAATACCCCATTGGCTTCTGAACTGATAACAGCACTCCAGGTTTTAGGCCCCCAAGTAGGTCCAAGATTTTGTCTTAGGCCAGCTCCCATACAGCGATGTTGAAAGGAACCACTCTGCGATCTGTTGATTACCTTCCCCCCATCGAATTTGCACCTCATATGCATCCATGTTTCGGCAAGATTGGTGGTAAAGTTCCCAATAAGCTGTCCAGCTTTAGCTATCAGCCTTCCAACGGTAACTTGTATGTCAGCCATCATCTTGGGATCGATAGGTGTGTGTGTAGGGACCCCACCTCTCCTTGCATCTGTCAGTGTTGTTGCATCGTCTTTGGTTGCATCCTCCCAAAATGAAGCCTGTGAATACATAGTTTTGGCATATGTGACAGCAATTACACTCAGATGCAAAATAGTCAAAACCTCACAGCTTGCAGGAAAGCCTACTCAGATTCAGACCATTATAACTGTGATGCTGTCAAGTACTGGTGCTTTTTGGAGGCAGCTATTGCTAGCTTTGACTCCACTGGCAACATGGTTGTCATTTGATGTGTGTTAATTGGAATGAGCTGTAGGCTAGCTGCATGTGTACAGTATAGGTGGCCTCAGTCCAAAGCTAATTGTAATTACAAGCAATCAGAGCATGCACAGGGTGAGAGTTAGCCTTGTTCCTAGGCACTCAGTAAGGGGAGAAGATCGCCTGGTATCCACTGTTCGTGCAAGCAGTTCTGTAACCTCCATGTAATTCCTCAAGATGTGTAAACTTGGGGAGCCACTCATGTGCAAACAGTGGTATCACTACCACCATCTCTGTCATACTGCTGGCATGCCCTAGGCAATCAGTGGTGAAGTAGTAGCAGCTGCATGCTCCTAATTGGGATTACTACAGTGTTTACACAGCCTAGCGCCTACTTAGTACAGGTACACCACACTGATGTCATACTGTGGAGATGGTGGTAGTGGAACCAGCAGTCTAGCCGCTAGCCTATGGAACCAGTTGCACACTCTTATTGTTTTGAACTCTTGGTGAGAGTAAGACCTGTGGCATCATTCACTCACTAGTGCCCTCACCCTGTTGCTGATTCCAACTTTTAATTGCTAATGGCCACGAATTTATGAAGTTATCCAACAAACACCTAATGAACATGTAAAAAGGAAGACTGAAGGAGAGCAGCAACGACCACAGATGGTTATGTGCATAGTAAGGTTGTTTCCAACGTAAATGTGTGGTCGTTGTGCACTCCTTCCACTTTTTCATGTTCATTCTGCGCTTGCCATCATACCTGATCAGTTGCAATGTCTGACAGATCAGTTGACTGCTCATTGTCCGCAACACTTTGCTCACTACTGCCCTCATCCTGTTGCTGATTCTCTCTGGATGTAGTGCAAAAATCAGGGCTGCAGTGATTATGCACTCCGAAGCAGTGGTAGGGCCCATTCCGTAAATCAGCCTGAAGCTTTTTGATAGCTTCCTTCTGGTTTGGCTCTAGGCTGCGCATTTTAATTGCGCAGCGTGCTGCACTTGTCAGTCGCTGCCTCATTTTTCCTGTCAGACCTCCCTTCCCTTTATATGCTGGGTTTTGCTGAACCAGCTTTTCAAGGTTTGCTCTGTAGCACTTACATGCATGATTTGCACATTCCAACTTCTGGATCGATCTCCCCCAGCCTGGCACCTCTGCTATTAGTGTTGGGAACACACTGCTGTCACCATCTCCTATAAACCTAATATATCTCAACCCATGGTCTCTTTCTGCTCTCTTGAAACCCTCTAATATTATGTCAGTCTCCATTGCGGATGAACTTTCATCCCAGTTCTTGAAACACACATGCTCTTCAATTCCTCTTGTACAGGCTGTGCACTCTTTATTCCGTACACCAATGTACAGCAGTTTGCGAGTTTGCAAGCCAATGATCACTCCCACCCCCGACTTGGCGTTGTAGGAATGACGATGGGACCGTTTCGACCACCCTCCATCAACCACTACAGTTATGGAAGGTACTCCCTCATGGTAGTCATTCCTTTCGATAGCTAATCTGTGTTCCTCTTTCCCTGCCTCTGTCATGCTGTTTTCAAGTTGTCGTCTCCACCATTCCCCAATATCTCTCTCTGTTGTGATGAAGCTTCTTTGGGACATGATTGGCACACCAAGTGTAGCCATTGTTTCCTTTAGCTTTTTGTGGCCCCCTCCTGTGGCCATTTGACCCCAAACAGCCGCAATGTTACACTCCCATCTCTTATTGCCTGTTGGACCTCTAACCTTGGTTGATGTTTCCATATGCAAAACTGTCTTGCAGCCATTGCATTTCATGCCAAGGATTGATGCCAGTCCTTGCTGGCTCTCCCCTTCAATCGTAATGGCTGACCCTTCTTCAATTAGAGCTGACTTGGGGCATGATAGTACGTGTTGGGTGAATGTGTTGACAAAACTGGCAAGTTGTTCAAGGTTGATTATTCGTGAGCCATCGGGTGCATTAATAGGGAGTGTAGTTTCAGAACAAGATGGCGAGCATGTAGAGGTTGTAACAGTCTTCATCTGTTTGGTGGGAGTTCTTTGCACATATGCATGCCGGCGATGGCGATTGTTCACTTTGTTTTTCCGATTCCCCATTTCAGATGATGAGAGGAATACCCACCGTGTCTGTTGTAACCGTGCAGGATGAGGGCAGGTGCCGGTTTCACCGCGAGACTGCTTGCACTAGCACTATAATAATACCCACTGTGTTATCTGCAGCACATGCAACAGTCAACACCGATGAATTATTTTGTAACCATGCAGGAAGAGGGCAGGTGCCGGTTTCACCGCGAATTTTGTGCGCGCGCGCTTGATTGATAATTTTTATATTGTATTTCTTGCGCCAAATACAAGGAAAGACCTGAAGATTTACCTAAAGATTTTGGAGTGATTGCAGTCATCACTAAATTGTCGAGGGCGGCACGAAGAGTTTTCTGGTATAAAACCTTCGTAGACCGAATGGAAGACTGATTTTACTCGATCATTTGTCAAATTTGACCCACGGATATGAAGCACCGACCCTTTTAGTCCACTTGGAGGATCATTTTGTTAGTTTTCTCCACGTGTCGACCTCGGCATCCAAGAAAGGAAGTCTCTGGAGCAGGTAGGATGAATCTATTGAGTTTTAGTTTGAAGCTATTTGGCGCAAAGAATTTACTTTCGTAGCGCTGGTTTTACTGTATGTACTAGCCGCTGTGTACAGAATACGGCTCACAGATGCGTGAAGAAAGTAAAAAGGATCTCTCTCCTGTAAGTAGAGCTAAAAGATAGTCAGATTTATAGGCTTGTGCCAGCTCTGTGATGTTTTGCGCGAGTACAACTTGGCGATTAATTATTCCACTGCAACGGTTCATCGTAACCTTAATATTCATTTCCCTGCCCACAGCAGCTGCTGGCAGGGTTTCCCACTTAACATTGAATAGTAGTGTGTAAACAAAGCCATTCACATGTCTGGATGATAAGATTATACATCATGCACCATTTGGATGTAGATTTCTAGCGAGAACACTGCTTAGCACCACTGGTCCCGGGACTATCCAGGGACTACATGGCAGTTTGGGGATTCTCTGGGACTACCTAACCCCCTGGGACCCCTCTGTCAGGGTATCCCAGAATGCCGGAATTACACCTGCAGTTCCAGGATTGTCTAGGGACGACTACACAACTCCTGTGACCCCTTCTGTCAGAATGCCTGAGTTACACTGGCAGTCCAGGGACTACCCACCTCCCCATACCCACTCCCCTCGGACCCCAAGACTTCATGGCAACCACTATAACACCTAGATGGGCATAAAAACTGGACTAGAGCACGTACATGTACGTACATGTATGAACATGGGCTTGCTGAATCCTTGAAAATGTTGTTGCTGTTGGGGAAAGAATTCGTCCATTTGACTTTCCTGTCCAATTACTTCATATGACATTGTGAGACTTTCAGCCTTGTCACTCCTGGCAATGTCCCTCAGATAGGCGACCAGGTGCGAAATCATGGCTGTGTCAGGGATTGACTGTAGAAAGGCCTTGGTTGACACTGGGAGGGCTTGCCATTTCTGTCCACTTCATCATAAATGGACCTAGAAACAAGCTGTCTCACCGTGCACACGTGGTTTATTCCCATTTGGTCAATTCCCACTTCATCAATTTCACTTTGTCAATTCCCACTTTGTCAACTTCTCACTTTGTCAATTCCCACTTCGTCACCATTGACCAAGTGGGAATTGACGAATTGGGAATTGACAAAGTGGGATTAATCTATACACCAAAACAGTAAATATGGTATGCAAACCAAGTGTGCATAGTAGCTATAACACCATGGGTTGTGAGACTTATTTCTCCATCAGTGTATGCTATCTTTCTTCAGTCTATTTAGGCATTCATTGACAACTCTTTCGTCTGGGTGTCATGTGATCCTGCTTCAAGCTGGACTGCTGTGAGTTCCGTACGTAGGTGCTTGCTCTTCTTTGATGGTATCCACCAGTCGGTAGCTAGCTGTTGGGATGTCGCTCAATAGTGATTGACTTAAACTTGCTGTGCTATCCCTCCAAGTGACTGCTTGTTCTGCTCCCATCAAGCTCAAAACACTACACATTTCATGAGAGAACTGCCCACCATCTGGCCAGCTAGGTGTTTTCGACATAGCTGAGAAGATCGCCCAAATGAGGGGTGTGCTCTGGGCATTTTTTGCTTGAGCTCAGAGTATTAAGATTGATACTTTCAATTCAGTCTCTATTATGCCAACCAGTGTAGCCTGGAAATGGAGGCCCTACATGTATGGTGTCTTCCCATTTGGTCAATTCAAATTTCCCACTTTGTTGATTTCACTTCATCAATTCCCACTTTGTCAACTTCTCACTTTATCAATTCCCACTTCATCAACATTGACCAAGTGAGAATTAACAAAGTGAGAAATTGACAAAGAGAGAATTGACAAACTGGGAATTGACAAAGTGGGAATCTATACTAAATATATACTGCATAGCAATGGTGCAGAGTAGCTATAGCAAACATGGGTTGTGAGACTCAGGGGGCATGTGAATTGACTATAAGTTCAGGGAGGAACCTCCAGGAAGTGGATGAGCAATTTCAGTGAGTTAGCAGAGTGGGAGATCTCATGTTAATTGGTTGGTGTGGTATGCAGTCGTTATACATGTAACTCTTTACCAACTGTACCACACTGGAAGCCAGTCCTGAATTTTTTTTAACCTAAACGTACCCCCAATCAGGTTTTCAATCCTCTAAACTGCACACAGGACTACATGTATGTATACACTTAAGATTGAAGTTGTGATTCTAACCACACTCATTAATTAGCAAGTATTTGATCAAGATGCTTGGGCAATGCTAACTCATTCTAGCGCAAAACTGGCTTTGAACACTTGAATTCAACTCCATACATTGTGAGAGAGGACTGTTAGCTATCCAGATCCATCCAGCTCCAACCAAGGGCTTTTCACTTGTCCAGCATTACAGCATGCAGACATCCAATGGGAGTACCGTACTGTCCAGACAGGGTGTAGATATATCCACCATGGGATGGGATGGACAGGTATATATATTGCATGGGATGCTTCACAAGCTGTCCATTGCTTCCCATGGACAGTGGGATTTGGGATGAGATGGGACACTTTGAGACATTCCCAATGCCTCCGAGGTACAGTGGGATAGGATGGACATTTAACAGACAAAATATAATCCCATTGTACCAATGGACATCTGTGGGCAATGCTGGACATGCGTGCTTAGGCACCCAAGGACAACTTGCTGGATGTGAGATCATGATTCAGAAGCTGAATGTCACGATGCATCTGTGTGTACATTAAGAGTTGAAGGGACTAGCATACAGTATCTGAACTGCTTCTTTGTGGGGCCCACGGTTAGAAAAATGATACTAAAAGTACATGAGGGTCTGTATTTAGAAGTGGCAATGCGAATCTGATAATGTCAGTTGGCACACATAATTAATGTAGCTTGTACTTTTATACAGGTGGTGTAACTCTGGACAGTGTTCTGGGATACTCTTACAGGCCCGGGGTCCCAGGCAGAGCACATTATAACAGCCATATTCCGGGCGCGAAGCGCTGATATGGCCGTCCACTGACTGTTCTGCGCTGACATATTGCCAGAATAAGCAGTGGGAAGCCACACAGTGAACATAGCGCATGCCTACTTTACGTATTCATAGTTCTGATTATGTACTCACAGTCCGCAACTATCAATATATTAAGATTTTAACGTGTGTGTGTGTGTGTGTCTGTGAGTGACGGAAGTGGGATGTTCGTGGGGCGGGACTAGACTATAGTATGACGCGCGACCTTCGTACTTTAATTTATTTACTGAACCTCGAACTCCGCGAAGAATGTTCGAGGGCTGGAATCCAGCTGGGGCTGCAAGCGGATGCATGCAATCGGGGAGCAGCAGTCGAAGCGGACGCAATAGGGGAGCAGCAGCCGAAGCGGACGCGATCGGGAGCAGCAGCTGAAGCAGACGCAAGCGGCGAGCATGCAGCAGCAGCTGAAGCGGGCGCAATCATAGATAATATAGTCCTAGGGACTATATTATCTATGGCGCAATCGGGAAGCAGCGGACGCAAGCGGCGAGCAGCAGCTGAAGCGGACGCAATCGGGGAGACGGAGCTCTGTACACAGAGAGCTGTCCGGCGCCGGATTACTCACGGTAGGCGAATGAGGGGGAAGTAGCTGAGCGAGCGAAGCGAGCGAAGCTACTTGTAATAATATTATAGCTGCAATACCAAAACCCATAATAACGTTTGTAGCGCTACCTCCGCACTGGTTTCACAGGTATCGTGACAGTGACTTCGCTGTGGGGCCACAATAATGAACATTTCAGACACATCAGCACTTCACAGACATGTGTACCTACATACATTCCCTCAGATTACCACCCCACACCGAAAGATCATAAGCCCAGCTTCCCGCCCGGCAAATTTGTTAGTGTCAGATCATGTCCGAGCAATACCGGTGTTGGTCTGACATGATGTGAGACCAGCTTTAAAAAATTATATTGTGCACTGCCGGGGGTTGGTTAGTCATCCCGAGATAATCCTGGGACAGCTGGTGTAACTCCGGTATTCTGGGATACTCTGACAAAGGGGTCCTATGGGTTGGATAATTGGCCTGGGGACTGCTGGTGCAACTCCAGTGCTCTGGGATATTCGGACAAAGGGGTCCTATGGTTTGGGTAGTTGTCCCGGGATAATCCCGTGACTGCTGGTGCACTGAAGCTTTTACAATGTGACTTGCCCCAATCAGACCACCTTGTGGTCAGGTCACAAACAGCTTAATTACCATTTCTCATTGATAGGCTGGTGACTATTATTCTCGCTGGAATAATACGCAGTACTGAAAAAATTCTGGAAGTTTACAAAGTGAGCCATGTGCTAATATTAAATTGTTGGAAACTTCCATACTGTTACAGTTCAATTGAAGTTTACCCTTCAACTCCAGTTAAATTCAAATGGATTATTGGGTAGGATTTGTTACATACATGACTAACATGTTTCATGTATATTTCTGGCGTGTAATCTCACATGAAGTTTGCTTTGATTGTATATAGCCTTTCAGTGTAACTAAACTTATAGAATATTCGGCCCAATTTTCGGAATAATAGGCTCTAGCCTACTCATCGGCTATCTTAGGAAGTACTTTTAGTCATCCCAGAGAAAACTGGTCTCTTACCCCGCTGTCCTTCAGTATTGACATGAGCAGTACGTGGCACCCTCTCTAGGACGGGTCTACAGTGACACCCTTGCATCAGACATCGTCACATGCAGGGTCTACAGGGGTATCATAATAATGTTTCCTGGACAGAGTTTACAAGGATATGCTATGCATTTGTAGACCCTACCCTAGCTCAAAGGGAGGTCAGGGCAATAAGTACCACAGTCACAGCTGCGACCGCGCTCGGTCAACCCCTATACTAAGGAAGTGGTGGAGTCGCTACGCATTCTTCCGTATACTATCGCAAAATCAACGGTCGAAGCAAGACAATCAGCGCAGTCAACAGTCAAAGCCTCGAAAATCAGCACAGTCAACGGTCAAGCAGTGCAAAAGAGCGGTCAAAGTTTTGACCCGCGGTCGCAGCTGTGACTGCGGAGTCTATATAGGCGTGACCTCCCCTTGCTAGCTGGACTGTGTCTACAGGTACTGCAAGGGGATGACACCTAAATATTTTAGACCTTGGTTGAAGCTTTGACTATACGAGGGGCAACCGCACTCCTGGTAGCAGCTGTTGCAACCAGTTGCAACTTGGTGGAAGCGCAAGCTAGGTATCGCAACTCATTCCAATTAACACAAATGCCACATGGCAACTACGCCCAGTCGATTGCTAGCAATGGCAGCCAAAGGGAAGACAAGAAATTGTTAAAGTCCTCACAACTGGGCCAGCACGGTGAATTTCAGCATGTAAGCATCAGTGAACAACAGCGATCATGGGCGTGTGGTCAGAATTTATGTGTGCCTTTCCTAAGAACGGTACTGCCGCCGGAAGTTGGAGAGAGCGCTCAAGCAATGGCGGCCAACGTCGGCCAACGGCAAGACAAAAGCGTTCATATCTCCACCACCAAGGTGAGCTTCAGCAACAACTTTTTACGTTCAGGTCAGTGCATGATAGCGATCACAGCAGTGCAGTCGGAATCTCGGTAGGCCAATCCTAAGTACTCAAACAGTTATATTATCTACGCGGCACAATTTTTCCCCTACCAGGAGTGCAATTATGGCGTTAACCCCTCTCCACCCGGCCGGTCATGCATACACGTGCTTCGTGGGCCAGGTGGAGTCCAGCGATTGTCGATGTTATGGCCTGCTCAATTATATAATCCAAAAAGACTAGTCAAAAGGCATTAGTACCATTTTGGCAGTTGCATCTACAATCAAGGCGTCTTTCGATTGTGGTGGTCACTCCAATATAAGTGCCGTACTAAGATTTGTGACCAGGTCACAGTCCGTGACCATCCATATATATGCATGGTCAGAATCACCGGCCGGTTGCAGCTCCAAGTTGGAGTTACCACCCATAGGTACAGATCACATGGTCGGAGTTGATGGGGGGCAGGTTGGTCTTTTGAGGTGTGGGTTTGCATGTATGGGGGCAGTGTGTGTTCTTGCTAGAAATCTACATCCAAATGGTGCATGATGTATAATCTTATCATCCAGACATGTGAATGGCTTTGTTTACACACTACTATTCAATGTTAAGTGGGAAACCCTGCCAGCAGCTGCTGTGGGCAGGGAAATGAATATTAAGGAAGTGATCCAAATGGTGCACCTACTTAAGTTTACCACATCCGAATGGAGATTCGATTAACCAAATGGTGCTGCACCGTCCGCTAAAGGCCTAGCGAGAACACTGTATGGGGGGGGGGGGGGATGGGGGCGTGATAGGTATGTGGAGGGAGAATGGTGTATACATAACCTGTAGACCCTGTCCGTGGAAGTGTGCAGACATGTGTAGACCCTAGTCCCAGGCTTCTTTCACATAAACTAATGATGGCGACGGATAACAGACTCCTGGTTAAGATGGAGATTCCACAACATAGCAATAACGGTAGACACGTCTTTCCTCAAAGAGTCCAACAAGCAAGCCTCATTACGGACCACCCACTCAAGTTGAAAATAAATTGCCCACCCGGCTCTAACCCAAACAAGTCCAAGCTGTTTTCACCCTTCAAGAGAACCTACCCACCTCCCCCTTGTACCACCTTTCACTCAGAACCTATCTCCTAACAACATTGCTGGATGTGACATCATGAACTCTCATGACACGTACCTCAGGTTTTGTGGATTGTAAAATGGTTACACAAAAGGCTCAGGTACGTACATGTAATATTAACTTGGAGTAGCACTCCAACAAGACATGCACTTACTTTCGAGTCTGCTTCATTTGCTTTTCAACTCCATAGGATCAACACAACGTCAAGTCTCTGATATTAGTAGCGAGATGTACTTCGGAACATTGAATAGCAGGTGTGCTTCATTCCCTATTCCATTCCATAGGATCAATAAGGCCAAGTCTTTAAACAACGAGATGTACTTCCGGAACAACATTCATTGAATAGCAGGTGTGCTTCATTCGCTATTACTCTCCATAGGATCAATACGACCGAGTCTTTGATCTTTGAAGAAGATTTCGGAACTTGAGAAAGAGTAGCTTGGGACCACCTGTACCTACACCGTAACAGCAAATATGCACTTGTAAGTGAGCTGCACTTAATAACACATAACTACGGATGGAACGGCTTTACAAACCACAATTCACAAAATGAGGGACCGATATCAAGATCACACCCTTGATGAAACACATACAGGGAGGAAGGGTACAGACAGTTCCCATGGAATGCTACGTATTATGCATACAATGCGTTTGGGTAAATAGCGATCAGTGGGGATACCTATAAATCGATCCACCCGCTTGTTGCTCCATTCAACATGTCAAACAATATTTTCCATATCATAGCAACCACAAAGCCCGGTGAGAAATTGGGGGATTGATTAAGTGCGCCAGGGTCTGGATTTGAATCTCAAGGTGGGTGGGGGCCGAATGACAGCAATGGTCAACATAGTAAATTCTAAAGCGCAAATGTACAGGGAAAGCCTGGGAACGAGGCTAGTCCTAACACAGTTGTGACACCATATGCAGAACCTCTAGGTACAAAATTGAGAGCTGAGACTGGGGTCGCAACCTGTGGCAATCCAAAAACTGTCTGAGACAGTATGACCGCGACCAACCACAGCAGGTGACCATTCTTGCAGGCAAGACATTCAATCGCGCGGAGGGAGGGGGAAAGAACGTCTGGTCAACATAGTAAGATCTAAAGCGCAAATGCACAGGGAAAGCCTGGGAACGAGGCTAGTCCTAACACAGTTGTGACACCATATGCAGAACCTTAGGTACAAAATTGAGACCTGAGACTGGGGTCGCAACCTGTGGCAATCCAAAAACTGTCTGAGACAGTATGACCGCGATCACAGCAGGTGACTATTCTTGCAGGCAAGACATTCAATCGCGCGGAGGGAAGGGGAAAGAACGTCTGGTCACTATAGACAGGTTTCCGTTGCACTGACGAATTTAAAATGTGACGTCATATAAAATGTCACAAGGAAGTAACACAACTGCAGAGTCTGAACTGCTGTACTACGACATCGGTAATTCACAAGTCAGGCATTGCATGTTGGTTGTGCTGATCGCTTGCAACTGTAACGGACATTAAGCTCAAATTCCGTTTTTTTTTCTATGACAAAGCTACAAATAAAATGTACAAGGACGTGCGAATAGCAGATATGACTGCTAATGCAGAACACACACCCTGAACTATGATATCTTAGACCTACAATAGGAGTCACGGAAAACGGAGCTCTCATAGCACATTTCACATCGCAATCTGAGATAGCTCTAGGGGTAGTCGCTCCAATATGTGTCGTACTTAGAGTCGCGACCGGGGTCACAATCTGTGACCATCCAAAAGCTGCCAATGACCGCGTAACAGCGCTGCTAAACTGCCGGTGACCCTGTGACTGTCGCAAAAATCCACCGTGACAGCGTGACTTTTTGGTAGTATACGGAGTAATACGGTAAGCCACACCTACATCCACCGTACACGGGGTCGCAGCTCTAGGTACGGTGCTTATTGGCATGACCACCCCTTGTAGCTTGAGGGCCATCAGAAGGGTCAGATTTCTGAGCCATCCAATTCAGAGACTGTCACTGGACGGATGTGAGGAGGAACCTCAGCTTCCAGCATGGTGGTAGGGTTGCTCCATCCTTCTTGCACTTGCGTCTTAGTCTCGCGGGCCAGCCTCTCGCCACACCCACTACGGGGAGGGGAGAGTCTGGGAAAATTGCCATCATCGTCTCGTATCTAACACGCCAGGAATTTCTTGGCGTGTTAAGTGGATTCAAGGGAGCGCGGTTGCCTTTCAGTACACTAGTACGTGGTGCTTAACACCCCACGCGTCAATGCTTTTCTACTACACACACTCCCAATTATGTCCGCACCTACTTAACAAGCTGCCCTACTGATCCTGCAATACGAGAGCTATATGGCAATTTTCCCAGACTCTCCCCTCCCCGTAGTGGGTGTGGCGAGAGGCTGGCCCGCGAGACTACTTGCGTCTAACTACACTCCATTTTTGATTGGTCTCTGGGCTTGAGTAGGAGTCTACCTTGATGGAGTGCTAGGCATTTATTGGAGACCAACGGCGACCCATGCTTGACCGTGATGGTGACTTTGAGGCTACTGATGATGTTCTTGTGACTTTTTGCACAGGAGTAATTAGTCTCGCGGGCCAGACTCTCGTCACACCCACTAAAGGATAATTTACTGTAGTGATCAGCGTTCAAGTACCCCACATGACATAACTATATATCCTCCTTGCAAGGCGCTAGGCTAATAAAGGGGGGGGGGGGGGGGGGGGGGGGGGGATTTGGGCGTAAAATGATGTAAATGAATCGCACCTTAGAGAACTTCTGGTCACCGTAGCCTCGCTGTAGAATTTCTCACGCTCCGTTAGCCACCATTGCTTTGTACTTGTGTACGGGACATAATACATGCCGACATCCTACACAGTTATGACGTCACAGACGTGTGCATTAATTGCAGCAAGCCGAAAGCTACTATGGGTGCCTCCTGACAGCTAGCCTGAGCCTGTGTACAAACCTAAAGGACGATCTCCACAAGGAGACCTGCGGCATCATTCCGAAAAAAAATGTGAGTTGCCCTTGCTACCACTGTACCAGTGGCACATGAAAGTACGAGCCCTAGTAATCATGTACACAATTATGTACACCCCCCACACAGATGAGCAAATTTGTCCAGGGGTGAATTCTGATGGTCAAGAGTCTATATAGCTATGAAGGCTGTTGAAACTGCTCCCGTGTTTGCGTGAGAACGCTGTAAAATCTGGTCTAGCTTGAAGCGTCTCAAGATGGTCAGATTCAAGCGCCTGTAGTGCAAGAACGCAGGGTGCTATGATTATTGGACCTGTGCCATGGATGAAAGCCCCATCTCTGGACTTTCAGAAAATAGCCTCCTCATGGGGTGACAAACCATCAGATTTGGAGCTATGAGCCCCTTAAGTCAATCAACTTTGCATTGGTGAATTCATGCTGCCATATCTCGAGAACGCTACATGCTATGGACACGGGACCTGCACCACTGGATACAACAAAGACGGAGGTTTATGAAGATGTGTGCAAGTATTGTGCCAACCCCATCAACTTTGAAGTTATGAGCCCCTGAAGTCAACCAGATTTCATGAATTTAGCTTGCATGGGTGAATTCGTGTGGCCGTATCCCAAGAACGCTACATGCTATGGACATGAGATTTGCACCATCAAAGACTGAGGTTTGTATGTGGAAGCATTGTGACAACCACATCAGATTTGGAGCAATGAGCCCCTGAACTCAACCATTATGTGTGAATTTGGGTGAATTCGTGTTGTCATATCTCCTGAACCCTACAACCTATGGACATGGATACAACAAAGATGGATGTTTATAAACATAATATTATGTGGAAATAGTGCTTTGGAGCTAAAGTCAACCATGTTTCATGAATTTTGTTTTCGTGGTTGTGTGGCCACAATTATCTCCTCGACCTTACAACCTATGGACATGAGACTTGTACCACTGGATACAACAAATTCTGCTATACAGTGCATATATGTACAGTGATATCTACAAAATGGAATCATGTTTGTAAAATCAGCAGGTTTCTATTATGTTGGTGGAGGCAGAATGCAGTTTATGAAACTGTCGCTGAAATGGAAGTGAGTCTTTACCACCAGGCTAACTCACAAATGTACTCGTTTGCTCATGACGTGCTGGCTTTAAGTTTAGTCTCCAATGGACTTGCTTGACCTGTTGGTTTGTTGAATGAGGGACGTTCACAAGTACCCTCATTGTAACGGTCATGATCAGTTCGAAGTATAGTAGTAGAATATGGAAGGCAAGCTGTGGGACCATGTGGATCTAGTTGCTTAATTATCAAAGCCAGTAAAGCATCTGATTCTGACCATCCACCACTGAGCGACTATATAGATGTGATAGCCCCAAAAAAGTTATTGAACACACTATCACATTCAAATGCATAGGTAACGCATAGGTAACTACCAACAGTGGTGAGTACCAGTGTATAGTCTGCATGGATAAAACCAAACAATGATCACTTTCACAAGCACAAAATAAAATTCCACGGTCCATGGGGCAATGTCATAACGTTAGACTGCCATGTTGATAGTTTGAAGTCTTCAGGAGACATACGTCATGTTCCAGGGTAAACAAAGGGCATCCATGAAAGTGCTGAGTGCAGCCGTGCTAGCTCCAAAGCTGAACAAACTTCAATCTTGGTTGTATCCAATGGTGCAAGTCTCATGTCCATAGCATGAGGGGTTCTTGAGATGATAATGCAGCATTCGACTGCTAATCTGAAGGTTGCAGGTTCGAATCCCACCATTGTCATAGGAGAGATTTTCTTTCTCTCCTAGGAGTTGACTCAGCTCTACCCTTAAAAATGAGTAGGTGTGTTCTCTCAGGTGTTTTCACCTGATACAGTTCACGCCGCATCCTTCGGAGGGGATGTAAAGCCGTTGGTCCCGGGGTACCGGTTAATATTAGCATTCATGCTATTCCAGTTACCTCGTTAGCCACTCGACAGGTGGTTTCTTATAAAAGAATATAAAAGAATAAAGACCATCTGGGACGCTTCAAGCTAGACCCGACTTTACAGCGTTCTCACACAAAGACGGGCTTGATAGTTATAGACTCTTTCTTGACCATCAGAAATACCATCTGGGACCGTGCTTCAAGCTAGACCCGACTTTACAGCGTTCTCACACAAAGACGGGCTTGATAGTTATAGACTCTTTCTTGACCATCAGAAATACCATCTGGGACCGTGCTTCAAGCTAGACCCGACTTTACAGCGTTCTCACACAAAGACGGGCTTGATAGTTATAGACTCTTTCTTGACCATCAGAAATACACATATCTCCAAGGATAAGTCGTTCTCATCAACACATCTTGAAACAGTCTGTGCCAAAATCTGTTAAGTTCTCGAAGCCGTCCAACATGACTCGTCACACAGAAATCGTATAACTCCGACTTCACAACGAATACTACCGGAAGAAGTAACGGACAAATACGAACCTCCTATCCCGGTACATGGATGTCCCCTGGCTTCAAAAGCACCGCTTAGTGTACATGGAATTTGTCCACTGTGGCGGGGCCTTTCAAATGCACATGCACTATGGTACAAACAAAGGCTTCCTACATGTCTGACAAACTTCATCTCTTAATTCTCCTATATAATCAGGCCATTATAATTGTATACAAGTGGCTGTATTCTAGAGATGGCTTAAATAATTATTGTACATCTTCAAAACTATAGTCATGTTGATACATTGTGGGAGTACAGAAACACAGATTCCAAATTCACTTCACTCAACAAACCGAGTTTGCAGTATATATAGAGAGTACCGATGACCTGTCGTAAGTTTGATGACCTATCTTCTAGTTCTAGCTCTATCGTCTAGATCTTCATAGTTCTAGTTCCAAAGAGAACATGCCCACATGGTTACTCTAGTCTTCTCCTGGACGGCACATATTCAGGAGGAGAGTGCTACAATTATACATGGACCAACCCACGGTCAAGCACTAGCTATAGCCGGGCTTGCAGGGGCACTGGTGGCAGTCCCACAGTGAAAAGTCACACTCAGTATCTGAGGAGACAAAGAGTAAATGTTCTGTGATAACCAACCATACATGTAGCATGCGATTACGTGGCAACCACAACCATTCCATGCTACATACTCTAAAATTAAAAGACCGACCCCCAATGTCTATGGTTGGTAAACAGTTAATGACTTCCAACTGAAGAATTGGACGTGTGCTCCTGCTACACCAGGAGCTGACGAGATTCCTCCTAACTGACGAGTTTCCTCCTAACGTTTCCTACAAGCGCAGTGCTCTAGCAAAGATGTGCTTCAACTCTCCTTTCCGCAACTAATGGCTCTAGCGTTTTCCCTGGGTGGAGATCTCAACTTACTAGACTCTAGGCTCAAAAGCCCAGTGCACTCCTTCTGCTGGACAATTAGCACACGTCATGGAGGACTTCATCTAGGGCTGAGCAATATTATTGTGTTCTAGGCATAATTTTAGTCAAAAAGCAGTCCCAATGCGTACAATGAGACATCCACACAGGCTCAAAGAACATCGATGCTCCATCTTTCGTGCCTACATGAACAGCACACTGAAATGATTTGTATGCTGCTGAACCCAATTATGATGTCAGACTCCTGACCACGCATTCTTGTGACACAATGTAATTCATACACTGCATGACTATCAACATTTTAACCATGACATTGTGTTGATTTTAACCATGTGTTGGTGTGTGTGTGTGTGGAGGTAACCAATGTGGGATGTTCTAGGGTTGGACTAGGCTATAGTGACACGTGAGAGTCGTACTAATCAGAACCTTGAACACTGCAGATGCTCATGCTGGGGTTGGAACCTTACAGACCTCGGCTGGGCAGCTGAAACGGACGAAGTTGGGGAGCAGCAGCTGAAGCGGACGCAATCAGGGAGCAGCAGCTGAAGCAGACGCAATCGGGGAGCAGCAGCTGAAGTGGATGCAATCGGGGAGCAGCAGATGAAGCAGACGCAATCAGGGAGCAGCAGCTGTAAGAGGCCATCAAGTAGCAACGCGAACGAGGAGGAAGAAGTATGCATGATTGCATTGTGTTGTTCACCTTGAGGAAGACCTACCCAGGTGGAAAACATAGTGCGATGAAAACTATTGCCTCTCAGTCACGAACTTCAGACTACACCTACATGCAATGCACTAGTGACCAAGTAGTCGAGCCCAGCAAGACCTCCTCCCCCATACTATTACTAGCATCCTCCCCCATACTATTCCTCATAGTATGTTCTAAATTATTATACTCCAATACTAAGGGGGGGGGGGGGGGGGGGGGTGAGAGAGAGAGAAAAGGGGGAAGAAGTTTTTGCATATACACCACCTACTTACCTCAGATGACACCCCCATCAACACATTCGGGCAACCAGATGGCGCCTCCTTGGGTGTCGTTTCATACGAAAGTCTGAGGAACAGGTCACTTTTGCGTATGGCTAGCAGGTACCCATCGGTGCTCTATGGATGATGTAGGAGTGATACCTGTACGAGAGGGAAAAGAGAGAGTTTAGACCCTCGGAGGATCGATCTTTCCCTGTTTAACAAACTACGAAGTGCTTGATCTAAATAATAGTAAACCATTGTGGTAACATGGCAATTATGCTACCAGCTGGTCTGATGTAAATGTTCATTGTTTGTACACTAGGCCTTTAAGCATTGGTCAACTGGGGGCATAAGTATAGGATCTACTACGTCGACGCGGAGGTTATGCGATTTCTCTTCCGCAGGAAAGTTTGGCCGAGGCGAAGCCGAGGCTAAACTTTCCCAAGGAGGATAAACCGCATAACATCCGAGTCGACGTAGTAGATCCGGCATCTACCACAGACATAACCTGCAAGTCAAGTTAGTAGCTGGATCCGGTTGCTAGACAGCTACAACTCTCTGATTCTCAGCACAGCGTGGCGATCCTTTGATGTACCACGGAGGATAAATCGGTTATCCTCCGCTATGATGTCATAGTGGAGGATAACCAATTTATCCTCCGCGGTACATCAAAGGAACGCCCACACACTGTGGTAGAATCTGAGTTGTGCCCGCTAGAAGGATCAGTACACTACTGCCTTGAATACTGAGATAAATTACATCTTGTGGGTTTCAATTACATGTATTTGTGCTCAGTATGATAATGTCCGGGACCCAGTGCATTGCATGCTGGACTCACACTGGCTTGAAGTGGGAGAAGTCATTGTTGTAGTCTGGCAGTGTTCCCTCCACCTTGCCGAGTTGGCCTAGTGGGCTGCCAAACCTTCAGTAGAGAAGACCATTGCTAGAACTCAAGAGCATGCACAAAAGGACACAAAAATTGAAAATCTACTATTATTTTTCTCCTAGTGACCTGCATTTCATTACTTCCAGTACAAAATACGTATGGCGAAGTATGTACTGGAAGCAATCAATTGCTGGCGGTGGGAATGGCCTGGGAATAAGGCTATAGAAATAGCACCTTCATTACACCCTGGAGTAGATACGTAGAAGCGAGAAGGCCTGGGTACAATACTAATCATTACTGTGTACTTCACGATTCCCAGAGTGGGAATACGACAGAACAGCAGGCCACACACACACCATTTGAGTATGTAGTTTGACAATGGTATACAAAAAGTGCTTTGAGCGGGCTCTTAATTCCACTTCAGCTGGTGCTTTTACACGAATGTGACAGACTAGCTTGTCATGTCATGGCCATAGAGAAGATGAAAAGCTGGGACCCAAGCATCAGGAAGATGAGAGAATTAAAGCTATTGGATTGAGTCCTCTCTCCAAGAGGACTCAATCTGGAAGCTTGAAACATCCACACAGGCTCAGAACATCGACGCTCCATCGTTTGTTCAAACATGAACAGCACACTGCACCGATTTTTATGCTGCTGTACCCAGTTATCAAGCCAGACTCCTGACCACACATTATTGAAACCCAATGTAATCCATGTGTCCAGATTGTTGTTTTTGCAACACACATCACCATGTTCTGTTGTACCATGTATGACTATTGATACATTAACATTTTAACCATAATTGTGTTTGTGTGTGTGTTTGCGTGTTTGTGTGTGTGTGTGCTTGTGTGTGTGTGTGTGTGTGTGTGTTTGTGTGTGTGTGTGTGTGTGTATGTGTGTGTGTGTGCGTGTGCGTGTGTGTGTGTGTGTGTGTGCGTGTGTGTGGGTGTGTAACAGATGTGGGATGTTCTGGGGGTCGGACTAGACAATAGTGGCATGTACTAATTAGAACCTCAAATATTTTTATACTGCTGTACCCAATTATCACATCAGACTACTGACCACGCATTATTGTGACACAGTGTAGCTGATGTGCCCAAATTGCAACACATTGTAACACACATTATCATGTTCTGTTGTACCACGCAATGACATTAACATGTGATTGGGTGGGTTGGTGTGTATTTGTGTGGGCTTGTGTGTGTTTGTGTGTGCGTGTGCGTGATGTGAGATCTTCTGGGGGTTGGACTAGACTAGAGTGACGCGCGACCTTCTACTAACTACAACTTTGAACCATGTGAATGCTCGCGCGGTGGCTGTAACCTTCTAGAACTCGGCTGGGTCGCTGAAACGGACGTAAATGGGGAGCGCAGCTCAAGCGGACACAATCAGGGAGCAACAGCTGAAACACACGCAATCGGAGTTGAAGGGGACACAATGGGGGGGGGGGGGGCAAGGCAAATGAGGAGGAAGCAGCTGAGTGAGTAAAGCTACTTGTAAATAGTAGGCATGATTGTATAGTGTTGTACACCTTACCCTCGTTCCCAGGCCCGAGACGGCGAGGAGAAAAGGGCCTGGTTTCCACTGTTTGCATACGTGCTTAATTATCTACAACCAAATTGCGTATTCATAAGGGGGAGGGTGCAAATGACGTCTTCGTAGTCACATGGTCGAGGGTGTGACGCTACCTATTTTGCTACACTGGTCCTCGATCCGCGAGATGAGGGGCAATACAACCACAATTGCACTGCCACCAGCTACAGACTTACCGGACATCCTTTATTCAAAACAAACGGAAGAGTATGGTAGCATACTGACTCCACCCAGTTGGTGCGACGATAGCCACACGAAAACATCCCATCGTTCAGTCGCAGGTCGCTGTTCTAGCTCAATTCAGGAGCGCCTTGCCGCCTGAGGACATAGGAGAGCACGATCGAGAGAGTAGTCAGAATCTGCCAAAGTTCGTGACTGAGATGCAATCATTTTAATCGCACTACGTTTTCCACCTGGGTAGGTCTTCCTCAAGGTGTACAACACTATACAATCATGCGTACTATTTACAAGTAACTTCACTCGCTCAGCGAGTACTTAGTAGTGGTGTGCGTTACAAGTCAACAGCTATGCACTACCGACCTCGTAGTCGAGCCAAGCAAGCCAGTGGCATCCTCCCCCATACTTTTGCTCATAGTATAACAACAAGAGGGCTGTATTTACCCACTGGTCAGGAAGTACAAGATCTTAAATTGCTGGTTGAGTCACAAGTACACTGTGTTACTAACAACAGGGAGCAAGTTCTGTCACATGACCAAAGGGTAGAGTTTCCATCATAGAAAGTACAAAATGGTTGATCTTTATTACACTCCTGGTAGGGGAAAAATTGTGCCGCGTAATTAATTAATTAATCAATCCACATAAATAATTTAATAATCAAACCTCACAGCATGCAGGAAAGGTCTACAGAGATTCTAACTACATCATCTTGATCGCTATCATGCAGTGACACAAACACACAATGATTGTGGTGAAACTCACCTTGGTGATGAAGATACAAGCGCTTTTGTCGTTCCGTCGGCCGCCATTGCTCGATCGTTCTCTTCGACATTGGTTGTCAGTACAGTCATACGAAGGTCCCACAAGATTCCGACCACACAGCCGTAATCGCTGTTGTTCACTAACGGTTTAGTACATACCAAAATTCACCGTGCTGGCAAGGTTGTAAGTGCTGTTATAATTTCGTGTCTTGCCTTTGGTCGCCATTGCTAGCGTTCAACTGAGCGTGGTTGCCACGTGGCATGTGCGTCAATTGGAGTGAATTGCAGTAATTAGTACGGTGAGGCAACCGCGGAGTTGCAACGGCTACCAGGAGTGCGGTTGCCCCTCGTCACTGGTTGGGAAATAAAAAACTTTCCAATAAATATATAACTTCTGAGCACAGTGGAGGACATGGGGAGATTCTGACTACACCATTGTCATTGTAATTTCTGACTGCCCCAAACGTATAATATTTGTGCTGTAACTCAACTTTGTGGTGGAGTTATGAGCGCTTTTGTCTTTTCGGGCGACCACTTTTGGCCTCCTTGTGTGGGTGGATCTTTTTTTCCTTCCGGATCTGCTGGGAATGAGACAGCCACGTGTCCACTAATTGAGACGATCCGTACGTAGAGCTAGAGCTTGTCGCACCTATGCCCGACCGGCAACCTTGGAGCGTACTGGTGGATGCAATCAGAGTCTGATCGGGTGAAAGCAATCCCGGAGTACAATTCTGAAGGGTGAGCTTGCCCAGCCAGAATGCACCGGCTGCCAGGAGTGTGGAGGCTATTTTCGAACGGTTCTACAACAGTTCTGACTATACCATCTGATGATCGCGATCGCTACCACGTACTGACCAATTTTAGTACTGAACTCACCTTGGTGGTGGAGATACAAGCGCTTTTGTCTTCCCGTCAGCTGCCGAGCGCTCTCACCAACTTGCCGTTCACATTAGATATAGCTACAGCTCTAATCAAAGACCCACAAAAGGTCCGAATTAACCACACAGTTGTGATCACTGTCGTTCACCGATGATTATGTTCTGAAACTCACGATGTGAGCGCTGTTGGTCTCGCCATTGATTGCTAGCTGACTCGTTATTGACTGAGCATGAATGGTCGTCATATGACATGCGTTAATTGGGACGAGCTGTTTGCACTACCAGTAGTGCAGTTGCCACCCGAAACAAAAGTAAATGACTGTGGTAACATGGCAATGATGGCACCAGTTGGTCTGATGTGAAAGTTCATTGCTTGTATACTATGTCTTAAGTTTAGGCAAACTGGGGGCATAACCTTAAGTTGTGCCTGCAAGAAGGATCAGTAAACTACTGCCTTGAATAGCGCAACAAACTACATCTTGTGGGTTTTCAATAAGCATCCTATCCTGTGCTCAGCATGATAATGTCCGGGACCAAGTGCATTGCATGCTGGACTCACACTTGCTTGAAGTGGGAGTAGTTGTTGTTGTAGTTTGCAAATGCTGGTGGTGGGAATGGCCAGGGAACAAGGCTATAGAAATACCACCTTCATTACACCCTGGAGTAGTCTATCGAGCTACGTAGAAGCGAGAAGGCCTGGGTATGATACTAATCATTACTGTGTGCTTCACGATTCCCAGAGTGGGAATACGACTGAACAGCAGGCCACACACACACCATTTGAGTATGTAGAAGTTTAATAATGTCCTTTGATATGATTTGAGCGGGCACTTTTCCATATAATTCCCTGTTAACGCTTCAGCTGCCGCTCTCAGCCACCACCTCAACTCGGAATAGACATTCATTACACGGCATATTTATCCCCTACCAGCAGTGTAATATCACACAAACAGACTCCTGTTATCCTCAAATTCACAAAAATGTACCTTACCAAAACTTAGTCCAAAACTACTATTTTCTATGAAAATACTGCTACCAAATTGGCATTGCTCAATGAGATACATAGTAGTTAGGCCTTCACAAAGCTCTATCCGCATGGTGGTAATAACTTGCACAAGCCGCGTGACTTCACTGGCGCCGGCGCCATGCATGCTGCGCTGGCCAATTAGGTACCGCGTGCCAGCGCGGACTTTACCGCGAAATAAATGTAATATTAACAGAGACCGCGTACTTCGCGCGAAGTGCAAGAAATGAATTATGAGACCACAGGAAATTGGGAAACACATTCACGAGACTTGCACGGCTTTACATTAGCTTCCAAGAATTTTCACACCCACTTGAGTCCGTACTAGTGCAAATCTCAAAACAAGTTGAGGGCAAATAACATCAAAAGTCAACACAAGTTTCAGTGAAACCAAACAGCTCCCATGCCCAAAAGCTCTATTTTGAGGCCCTCGATAGTTAAAAGGTTGGCCAAGCCCCTTCCACCCAAGGGTTGTTCACGCCAATCAGCACCATACTTAGAGCTGCGACAGGCGATCATGATCCCGTATACAGTGGATGTAGGTGTGGCTTACCGTATTATTCCATAAACTAACACACAGTCACGGTGGGTTTTTGTCGATGGTCACAGGGTCACTGGCAGTTTAGCAGCGTGGTCACACGGTCACAGGCAGTTTTCGGATGGTCCAGGGTCGCAGCTCAAAGTACGGTGCGTACTGGAGTGACCACCCCTTGCCACACTCTCGCCCAATCCCCTGATTCCCACAGAAAGTAGTTCACAAATGCATCATGTAGTGACTTCAACTAGGGCTGAGCAATAATATTGTGGTAAAAAACGTGCCAGGTAGGAGGGGCGCAATATGCCGATTGATTTTTGCAAATCGTCTCCTGAAGCTCACTTGAGACCTGGCTCTCTCCCTGCAAACAGCCTGGACTGGTTGTTCAAAGCATAATTGCAAACGAATTCTCATATCGGATCCGGTGTGCAAATCATATCCACGAATTTCTTTTCTCTTTTTTGAGATGGCAGAAAGCTCTTACCACTTGGTGGTTCCACAAGTATGGCACTATACTAGCAGGTAGTGTTACTGTATGATCTATTAGCAACAGCTTCACAACAGGCTATATGAGTCACAGCAATGTGATTACTGCAAGCAAGTAAACTTCCCCAAGATGACCCACGATAACATTGCGAGTAACAATGATCTACACTATATCTACACGAATCACTCTGAAAACCAGCCTTCTGCCTTTACCAACCAGTAATGGTAATGCAAATAATTATGTGTTGTGCTTCATGATTTCACATCCAGCAAAGTCAATGTGAGCAGAAGGGTCAGACCGGGAGAGGTAGGTGGATGGGTGCACCTGATGGGTGAACACAGCTTGCCTGTCTCTCGGTTTGGTGGGCTATTTCACTTGTCTTAAGCGTAAATGTGCCCAGAAATCAGTCCTCTCCCCTTGATAGCCAGTGTTCAAATAATTTTTCCGCTAGGGGGAGTTAGTAATGCCTGAGCATCTTGAACGAATATTCATTAATGAGTGGGTGTACGGTCTGGTGTTCAGTTTGGAGGATACAAATTCAACAAACTTTGAAACCAACATTCCTGTATGTGCACAGTCAGCATAACTGCATAAGCAATTACATTCCTTACTTTGCTGCATTCGAAATCACGCGGAAGGTAGCTGTTAGTGATGGCAAAGTAGAAACGCCTTGCCAAGGAGCGACCAGAGGTGAGTTTGAAGGGTTTTATCAAACGGCTACATGTTTCAAGGGTATAAAATGTAATTACTATGCAATAATTGGCAATGGACGAACATGATTTGCCTACCCGAAATGAGCTCAGCACATATGGGAATTTGCCAAGTGTTACCAGGCGTGTGGGCCTGGGAACGAGGCTATGTACTTCATGCAAAGATGCAGGAAATGAATTATAAGACCACTCCATGAGGAACTCATTCAAGCATGAGACTTGCATGGCTTTTCATTAGCTTTCAAGAAATTTCACACCCACTTGACTCCACTGTAATTGTAGTGCAAATCTCAAAACCAAGTCATTCAAACTGCCCCAAGCTTGCACACCATCTGTCTGCCTGACGTCACCGCACACAATGACAGATATCCCAGGCCTTCCCCCTCCATATTGCATACTGCAAGCGACCAAAGACTGGAGGTGGGAATGGCCGTCTCAACACAGAAGCAGAGGGTGCACGGGCACAGCAGCAGTGGGAGTAGGCATGACAGTGATGACCATGTATGGACATAGTCTTTGGACTTTGGACTGTGGCAACAGTGATGATAACTGCAGATGTTATCTTCATGGGAAACACCCATTACATTGTCAGGGTTGTCCAGGATTGCCATCCCATATCCTGGGGGATGCATCAGTGTTTGTGTCATTATCCTACCTATCCTTAAGGCTCCAGATCAGTAGGACACTTGATGGCAATCCCGGACCAGGAGTGTGGTGCATTGCCCTTCCCCTCTTTCCTACCCATTGGTATTACATAACTAGGGGAATGCAGGACATTGTGGGGCGAGCCTGAGCGAGTACATGCAGGTGCTGAATGCGCATGGAGCATTTGCATGTGCTGAATGTGCATGGAGCAGTGCGGCATGTGCTGAAATGTGCATGGAGCGGTTGCATGTGCATGTCATCAGAATGTGAGTCTGATGGAGAGCATAGCACAACTTAAGGACACAGATATACTCGTGCACTTCACAACGTTGAAGCAGTCTGGCAGGTAGGTCCAGGAGCGGTCTCTGTCTCTGTTGTTGCCACCGAGGATGACTTCCTCGTTCTCTGCTGATGCCAGATCTGTCATGACTGGTCACAGTCAGTTTAGTGTTACCGTGTGCAGGCCAGTCGACTTCCCATCCTCTGGCGATAGCTGAAGCGTCTAACAGGCACATGACTGCATGCAGGACATGCGATGGCTTGAAGCACTCTCCCCGTCTTCATGAAATGCTTTAGCCACTCACCGCCCCACTATAGTCTCCATCATTGCAAGGCCTTGTTGAGGTAGACTGTTCATAGCTTGCGTCGTCTCAGTCAGACAGTCTCCGCGACGTGATATCAACGCACGAGCAGGATGTGAACTCAGTTTGGAAATAACGCATGACGCAAGAACAAAATACAACCCGGAAGTGATTTATGGCACGACGTACGATACATAGAATATATGGAAAATTCACAGCATAGTCGTCTATGTGGGGCTCGCTCAGGCTCGCTCCAATTATTCTCATAATCTGGTAGCCAGGACCAGTACATGTTAGTCTCGTTCCCAGACCCTCCCTGCAAAGCAGAAAGCAGGTCTGGTGTTCAGTGCCATTTCTTGTCTCGTGGGTGGGACCAAATGGTGTCATTTTTAGATCATGCATGAAGTTGAGTTTCTGATGCATCAGTGCATATAGACTACTACACAGCAAGGTTGACAAAAGCTTGAGATGGCCACAAAGTCAATTGAGACAGCCGAAAACAGGCTGTGAGTCTGCTTGATCGCCTATGGCATTCACGTTCTGTCCTCTGGTTCGAGGTCTCAAATCCGACCGTGCATGGCCCCGCTCCATGTGACAAAGAAACGTTGCTCACATCACCAAGAATCGGGCAACTTTCTGTCACCTGCTGGGAACAAGGCTAGTACAGAACTATGTTTGCAATATGGAAGAGCCTGGCCAAAATATATTGTCATGAGAGGACACAAGCGTGGTTTACGCCTCCTGGGAAAAGCCAACTTGAAAGACGCCCTTGAACACTGGAAATAGTTGCCCTACAACGTGAGATGGATTGAATCTATGTCCGTTGTACAAAAAAGAGCAACGCCGTGTCTAAGCTAGGCTGAAGGAAGAAAGACTGGGTTGGTACTGGGACGGTTATTTCTGTCCTTTGGGTGCACCCACCATCCTCCTCCTGTCCTACCTATTCTGATCATATTTGAACCTATCTATCTCCAAAGGACATTGACATCATGAAGCTGAAAGTCTCATGACATATATATGAGGTATGGGGCCAAAAGGGTAACTTGACACAAAACATGTGTTTTTGATTAGTGCAATGTGGTTCCAGCAGTTGTACATGTAGTAGCAGTAATGCTGATATCTCTCAACAGCCTGGGAACTCTTACTGGTGAAAGGGTTAACGTTAACTTACTAGCATGCACAAATAGGAGTAACCTTGCATGCGTCCCAACAAGTCTGTTCAGCACAACTCACAACAGAGGAATACAGCACTATATAGCTTTACAATGGTCATCACTATTCACAAAAAGGATCCCTCAGGCCTAATTTCTACACTGTTTGTGCCAATAATTATATTATGCATTTGTACACCATTCCCTGGACAGGCACTGCAAGGGGATGTCACTCCCTAATGCCACAGTACCAGCCGAGACCTGGCATCTTGGCCCCATACACTAAGGAAGGGCTATATTTCTTCTATATATCCTAGGGTCAAAGGGCATGTAGTCATCCGACATACTTGTGTATATACATGTACATGTACAGCACAGTGAAATGGTCAACAGCCTTTTCGCGATGCAGTCAAGTGGTTTACGTAGCAGCAAAATTGACCATCAAAACTTCTTGACCAAGGTCTTAGCTGTGACTATATGGCATCGATGGAAGATACACCCACTTGCACCCCTTTCCACCGGGCCATTCAAGCACACACGCACTTCGCAGGCCAGGTGGAGAGGTCAGTGGCTATAGATGGTTGTGAACCCTCCCATGCACAGGGTCTACAAGTGCAAAGGGATGACACTACCAAAAGTGTCGTAGTCAGAGCTGTGACCTGGCATAAAACCTGATATATATACGTATACAGTACATGTACGTACTTGAGGTACGTTCCAATTAATGCACACACACCTCTTGCTGATCCAGAAGGATTAGGTTCCCCACATACTGTAGCATGGTTCAACAAGGGGTTAAATAATCATTGACATTGGTATCTCATCATGGTACATCGGTATTTTTTGGGGACAATAGCAAACAACCTTGACATCGGAATCTTCAACTCCTATACACCATCAAATTGTACATCCTCCACCGATGCTTGCTACAGAAGACACGAACGCGAGAAGAGGAGAGCATACAAACAGCGTGACATCGAGGTTGAGCATGGTACATTGTGTGTACCTTTAATCCTCTGGTCCTGCCCACAAGTGGAGGTTGGGGGTTGCTGACCTCCACATCTCCCCTTGTGTATCTATACCCCCACCAACTATGTCCCTCACCAACTAATTCCCACTAGTTGATCATCGTTCTCAGATGGATGGCACTCAGCTGTTTAGGGCCTGGCACTTTCCTGGCTAGCTTCTGATTGCTGTCATCTGAATTTGTAGGAACAGCTTATCAGCATTGTAGATATCTCTCCTCTGTTAGGAGTGCTCCCGACAATATCATACCTGTTAATGCTACTCCGATAGAATAATTAATAGAAGTGGATTCACTTATTGAGTCAAAAGGCAGATGTGCACACGGTCAATGGCTGATACACAGTGCAGTCAACCAACCTGATGTCCAAGCCAGTCACTTAGCTGACCTCCCTTGTATACCTACACCACTAATTACATGTATTTCCCCCACCACACTACATGTAATTCCCACCAGTTAATTGAAGTTCCCAGTGCACAATCACCTTTCAAGGGGTAGGTTCACACAGGAACTTTGGCTTTGACCTTGCAATACAAATGTGCATGTAATTGGATGGTTATTAACAACAGCACACCATACAAGCATTTTCAAGAATACAGCACTTGTGCAGTGTTATGCTACCCTCCAGAACCCCTCGTATGACTCCAGGAGTCCAAGAGAGCAGACAGGACCATCACAAAGACAAGCCTAAGAACGAGGTTTTCAAAGACGACTGTACACGCCCTCAAATCCAAGGAATAGAACTCAGAATCTTCGGAGTAAAGGGTCGTAGCCCACAGTGCTGGTTCATATTTCATCACTGGATTGTCCCCAACCTGCATGTTTGTGTGTGCATGAGAGAGTACCTCCAAACACTCCATTCCGTCAGCAGTGACATCAATGTCTCTTACGTTACGTACACCTATCTGTCCCATTTCCTTGTCGTAAAAAGGACTTGCAAAGGTCCACACAACATACTGCTATCAACAGGAGGACCTAGCTTTGCTAGTTTGAAGAGAAAGACTCTGAGACTCTTCTCCTAGTAATTCCTTGTAGAATGTAATGGCTATGTGTAGGCGGGCTGTGAACTGTACTTGAACTTGCTCTCCCCTCCTCCCTCGCTCTCCGTCTCTCACTCACTTTACTGTAACCCTCCCTCCACGGTATATATACCCATCCCTCCACTGTATCTCTCTCTCTCTTCCCCCCCCCCCCCCCCCCCCCCCCCCCCCCCAAATCCCCTGCCATTCACCATACCATGTCCTCGTTCCGTCTTTGTCCTGGCCTCGTCTCTTTCGTTGTTCCGTCCTCGTCCAGGGACAGACAGGGTGACCTGTTACGTACTATGGGGAGGAGCTGGTTCATCCACGAGGAGAAGGGGCTGAGTTGGACTGCAAGGGACTGGACTACTCCATGCAGACCTTCTACAGACACGGAAAGAGCTGGCAAGCCTTGAGAAGGGGGCAGGACTGCTCTGTGTCTCCATGCCACGCCTACAGAATACATTCACACTATAGGAATAATACCTATTCTTTCCTACACATTGGCAGATTACTAAACTGTATATCTAGGTTCTACTAAGTGTAGACTTACTCGAGGCAGTGTCCAGGTCACCCTGAACCGGACTAGGGGGAGGAGAGTATCCATTTCTTGATCGTCTCTGACGCCGCGAGTGTCCCATTGCGTCTTCGTCTCCATCGGTCTACACTGTCGTGATCACCGCGCTGCACCGTCCTCAAAACCGTCTAGGAAGGTAAATATGGACTCCTCTTCGTCCGAAATCGCTGTCTAATCCATCGTCCAGGTTGAAATCGAAGTCATCCAGTAGTTCAAGAACACCGCTTACAGTATACACGTTGGCCATCTTGAAATTTTTGACACTAAGTGCATTTTTGCGCATTTGCCCTTAGTAACCGATGCCGTAGAATGTTCTAGAAAATACCACGTGCTAGAGTAACGTTCTGAGCATGCTCAGAACGTTCTTCGCGACGCTAGGGTCCAAAGTGTATTTTACGGATTTTTGTAAAGACGCGCATGTGCTCATGCCGGATATATCCGGCTACATCCAGGAAAGGGTTAACCACACCCACCAACTAACGAACTTGCAATCAAGCCTCCCTAGAAGTGGCCAACCTGCCGTAGCTATAAAATGGACCATGAACATTGGAAATGGAGGGCCTACAAGGCAAGACAGCTATTTTCCATTTATGCCAAAAACGGCAGAAATGGCCCAGTGCCGACCAAGACCTTTCTACTGTGGAGCCCAGACACGGCAATGCTGTTTGCACCCTCCGGGTGCACCCACCCACCTCCCCCTGTCCCGCCCTTTCTGCTGTCGCAGAACCCATCTCCCAAGGACATTGCCAGAAGTCACATGATGAAGCTGAAAGTATTATGACGACAGTTGGCGATATGGGCCCTGACTTTTTGCAACCTAACGGCATTGTATATGAGGGTCTGAATCGACCAAAGGACCCTTTTTGGGTCCAAGGGTCCCTGGTGCCCAGCCCCATCCCCATATTCTCTCCATCTCCAGTTCCATTATCTTAGCTGCATAGTTTAACCTTTGAACTGATCTATACAGCTTGCATTTGGTTCGAAGGTCAAGTACAAACGTATACCGTAGTCGCGCGTTATTAGGCACATCTCACTTATAGGCGCATATTCGCTGTTAGGTGCATGTTCAACTCTCGTCCCAGGAACTTGCTGTTAAGCGTTGCAGTCTTCTTCCAGAAACTCTGCCGTTTTCAATCATACGGAGTGGAAAACAGCTATAATTCGAATTGAAGCGCACTACCTATTCGAGGAATGTCATTATTATTATATTTGTTATTAGGCGCATCTCGCTTATAGGCGAATATTTCCTTCCTGTGGAGTTATAGGCGCAATCGCCTAATAACGCGCGACTACAGTATGTGGTTAAGAAAATGACACCTCAGAGTGCCTTGGACAAGGCTGGGATACCCTTCTGGGCCGGGCTGAACAAGTCCAATTACCCCCCCCCCCCCCCCCCCCCCCCCCCTCCCCCTTCCCCCCCCCCCCACCCTTGAAAGCACGAAAAGGGCCACAGTTCAGAGATTAAATAATTATCCCAGGAATGCTGCATCCCCCAAATACAGGAGGATATCATTCAGGTTTCAGGTCCTGGGGATGGTTACGACATCATCACTGAATTAGCTTGAGTTACCATGCATAAACAGTAGCCTCGTACCCAGGCCCTCATGCGGAACGCGGAAGAGGGCCTGCATGGTGACACTTGGCAAAATTCCCGTATGTGCTGAGCTCAGCAGTCTTGATTTCGGGTAGGCGAATCACGTTCGTCCGTTGCCAATTACTGTGTAGTAATTAGTCTTCACCCCGTGGAAAGTGTAGCCGTTTGATAAAACCGCTGTTCTAGCTTCAAGACTCACCTCTGGTCGCTCCTTGGCAAGGACTTGCTACTTAGCCATCACCAACAGCTACATGTACCTTCCACGTGATTTCGAATGCATCCAAGTAAGGAATGTAATCGATTACGCAATTATGCTGACTGAGCACATACGGGAATTTTGGCGTGTGTCACCAGGCCCTCTTCCACGTTCCGCGTGAGGCCCTGGGTACAAGGCTACATAAACAGCATTGTTTGGCAAAGGACAAATTCGTTTTTTCAAGGCGACACCACAAGGGCTATAGTGGGATTCAAACCCAGGACAGATCTTCGGCTTGTGCCTCTCATTATAGTTGCTACTCGCCAATGAGAGGGAGCTTGTATTCAGCTGTGATCACACAGGCATATTATTAGGTTCATACAGGCCATTAAGTTCACATACGCACTTTGACTTTGACCTTTGGACTCATCCTTCTGAAATGCAATTGGACGGTGATCTCACCCAACATATGCTGCTCTAAACAGGTCGATGTAGTGTTATCATTTCACTACACTTACTCACGTTCAGGCAGTCCCACGCAGCTCGTCCATTAGCTGTATTCCACACCAGGCCCGCAGCCGAGGGGGGATGTTCACTGATTCATGCATCCTCAGATTCCGCCACCTATGATATGAAAGTGGGAGTGGCTACATCACCTTCATTCATTCAGCCCCTAGAGCCAACACTAGGCATACATGTATAGGTGTATAGACTAATAATCGCTGCCGCTGAGAGGGATACTACTTTCCACAAAAAGGTTCCTTCACACAAACATATGCAACTATTTATAGCTACTTGATACAAAATGTGCCCAGCTTTTATCCCTGACCCTTTCAGTGAAAGGCTGGTCGCCAAGGGGAGGAGGGAAAATAAAGCAGTCATATAGCAGACAATGAGGTTCAGGCAGTAGTTGCACTCATGCAAGGTGGAAGCTAGCAACTTCCTCTACTGCCTGTGAAGCGACAAGTGGGGTTTGGAGGGTGCTACGTATGTTCAGTCCCTACCACTGTTAGTCCTCCCAAGTTACTTGGGCAATCCCTTTGACTACATGGGATAATCGATTAGGTATCTCCTCCCTCCACCATACTTAGCACCACTGGTCCCGGGACTATCCAGGGACTACATGGCAGTTTGGGGATTCTCTGGGACTACCTAACCCCCTGGGACCCCTCTGTCAGGGTATCCCAGAATGCCGGAATTACACCTGCAGTTCCAGGATTGTCTAGGGACGACTACACAACTCCTGTGACCCCTTCTGTCAGAATGCCTGAGTTACACTGGCAGTCCAGGGACTACCCACCTCCCCATACCCACTCCCCTCGGACCCCAAGACTTCATGGCAACCACTATAACACCTAGATGGGCATAAAAACTGGACTAGAGCACGTACATGTACGTACATGTATGAACATGGGCTTGCTGAATCCTTGAAAATGTTGTTGCTGTTGGGGAAAGAATTCGTCCATTTGACTTTCCTGTCCAATTACTTCATATGACATTGTGAGACTTTCAGCCTTGTCACTCCTGGCAATGTCCCTCAGATAGGCGACCAGGTGCAAAATCATGGCTGTGTCAGGGATTGACTGTAGAAAGGCCTTGGTTGACACTGGGAGGGCTTGCCATTTCTGTCCACTTCATCATAAATGGACCTAGAAACAAGCTGTCTCACCGTGTACACGTGGTTTATTCCCATTTGGTCAATTCCCACTTCATCAATTTCTCTTTGTCAATTCCCACTTTGTCAACTTCTCACTTTGTCAATTCCCACTTCGTCACCATTGACCAAGTGGGAATTGACAAAGTGAGACAAAGTGGGAATTGACGAATTGGGAATTGACAAAGTGGGATTAATCTATACACCAAAACAGTAAATATGGTATGCAAACCAAGTGTGCATAGTAGCTATAACACCATGGGTTGTGAGACTTATTTCTCCATCAGTGTATGCTATCTTTCTTCAGTCTATTTAGGCATTCATTGACAACTCTTTCGTCTGGGTGTCATGTGATCCTGCTTCAAGCTGGACTGCTGTGAGTTCCGTACGTAGGTGCTTGCTCTTCTTTGATGGTATCCACCAGTCGGTAGCTAGCTGTTGGGATGTCGCTCAATAGTGATTGACTTAAACTTGCTGTGCTATCCCTCAGAGTGACTGCTTGTTCTGCTCCCATCAAGCTCAAAACACTACACATTTCATGAGAGAACTGCCCACCATCTGGCCAGCTAGGTGTTTTCGACATAGCTGAGAAGATCGCCCAAATGAGGGGTGTGCTCTGGGCATTTTTTGCTTGAGCTCAGAGTATTAAGATTGATACTTTCAATTCAGTCTCTATTATGCCAACCAGTGTAGCCTGGAAATGGAGGCCCTACATGTATGGTGTCTTCCCATTTGGTCAATTCAAATTTCCCACTTTGTTAATTTCACTTCATCAATTCCCACTTTGTCAACTTCTCACTTTATCAATTCCCACTTCATCAACATTGACCAAGTGAGAATTAACAAAGTGAGAAATTGACAAAGAGAGAATTGACAAACTGGGAATTGACAAAGTGGGAATCTATACTAAATATATACTGCATAGCAATGGTGCAGAGTAGCTATAGCAAACATGGGTTGTGAGACTCAGGGGGCATGTGAATTGACTATAAGTTCAGGGAGGAACCTCCAGGAAGTGGATGAGCAATTTCAGTGAGTTAGCAGAGTGGGAGATCTCATGTTAATTGGTTGGTGTGGTATGCAGTCGTTATACATGTAACTCTTTACCAACTGTACCACACTGGAAGCCAGTCCTGAATTTTTTTTTACCTAAACGTACCCCCAATCAGGTTTTCAATCCTCTAAACTGCACACAGGACTACATGTATGTATACACTTAAGATTGAAGTTGTGATTCTAACCACACTCATTAATTAGCAAGTATTTGATCAAGATGCTTGGGCAATGCTAACTCATTCTAGCGCAAAACTGGCTTTGAACACTTGAATTCAACTCCATACATTGTGAGAGAGGACTGTTAGCTATCCAGATCCATCCAGCTCCAACCAAGGGCTTTTCACTTGTCCAGCATTACAGCATGCAGACATCCAATGGGAGTACCGTACTGTCCAGACAGGGTGTAGATATATCCACCATGGGATGGGATGGACAGGTATATATATTGCATGGGATGCTTCACAAGCTGTCCATTGCTTCCCATGGACAGTGGGATTTGGGATGAGATGGGACACTTTGAGACATTCCCAATGCCTCCGAGGTACAGTGGGATAGGATGGACATTTAACAGACAAAATATAATCCCATTGTACCAATGGACATCTGTGGGCAATGCTGGACATGCGTGCTTAGGCACCCAAGGACAACTTGCTGGATGTGAGATCATGATTCAGAAGCTGAATGTCACGATGCATCTGTGTGTACATTAAGAGTTGAAGGGACTAGCATACAGTATCTGAACTGCTTCTTTGTGGGGCCCACGGTTAGAAAAATGATACTAAAAGTACATGAGGGTCTGTATTTAGAAGTGGCAATGCGAATCTGATAATGTCAGTTGGCACACATAATTAATGTAGCTTGTACTTTTATACAGGTGGTGTAACTCTGGACAGTGTTCTGGGATACTCTTACAGGCACGGGGTCCCAGGCAGAGCACATTATAACAGCCATATTCCGGGCGCGAAGCGCTGATATGGCCGTCCACTGACTGTTCTGCGCTGACATATTGCCAGAATAAGCAGTGGGAAGCCACACAGTGAACATAGCGCATGCCTACTTTACGTATTCATAGTTCTGATTATGTACTCACAGTCGGCAACTGTAATAATATTATAGCTGCAATACCAAAACCCATAATAACGCTTGTAGTGCTACCTCCCCACTGGTTTCACAGGTATCGTGACAGTGACTTCGCTGTGGGGCCACAATAATGAACATTTCAGACACATCAGCACTTCACAGACATATGTACCTACATACGTTCCCTCAGATTACCACCCCACACCGAAAGATCATAAGCCCAGCTTCCCGCCCGGCAAATTTGTTAGTGTCAGATCATGTCCGACTAATACCGGTGTTGGTCTGACATGATGTGAGACCAGCTTTTAAAAATTATATTGTGCACTGCCGGGGGTTGGTTAGTCATCCCGAGATAATCCTGGGACAGCTGGTGTAACTCCGGTATTCTGGGATACTCTGACAAAGGGGTCCTATGGGTTGGATAATTGGCCTGGGGACTGCTGGTGCAACTCCAGTGCTCTGGGATACTCGGACAAAGGGGTCCTATGGTTTGGGTAGTTGTCCCGGGATAATCCCGTGACTGCTGGTGCACTGAAGCTTTTACAATGTGACTTGCCCCAATCAGACCACCTTGTGGTCAGGTCACAAACAGCTTAATTACCATTTCTCATTGATAGGCTGGTGACTATTATTCTCGCTGGAATAATACGCAGTACTGAAAAAATTCTGGAAGTTTACAAAGTGAGCCATGTGCTAATATTAAATTGTTGGAAACTTCCATACTGTTACAGTTCAATTGAAGTTTACCCTTCAACTCCAGTTAAATTCAAATGGATTATTGGGTAGGATTTGTTACATACATGACTAACATGTTTCATGTATATTTCTGGCGTGTAATCTCACATGAAGTTTGCTTTGATTGTATATAGCCTTTCAGTGTAACTAAACTTATAGAATATTCGGCCCAATTTTCGGAATAATAGGCTCTAGCCTACTCATCGGCTATCTTAGGAAGTACTTATAGTCATCCCAGAGAAAACTGGTCTCTTACCCCGCTGTCCTTCAGTATTGACATGAGCAGTACGTGGCACCCTCTCTAGGACGGGTCTACAGTGACACCCTTGCATCAGACATCGTCACATGCAGGGTCTACAGGGGTATCATAATAATGTTTCCTGGACAGAGTTTACAAGGATATGCTATGCATTTGTAGACCCTACCCTAGCTCAAAGGGAGGTCAGGGCAATAAGTACCACAGTCACAGCTGCGACCGCGCTCGGTCAACCCCTATACTAAGGAAGTGGTGGAGTCGCTACGCATTCTTCCGTATACTATCGCAAAATCAACGGTCAAAGCAAGACTATCAGCGCAGTCAACAGTCAAAGCCTCGAAAATCAGCACAGTCAACGGTCAAGCAGTGCAAAAGAGCGGTCAAAGTTTTGACCCGCGGTCGCAGCTGTGACTGCGGAGTCTATATAGGCGTGACCTCCCCTTGCTAGCTGGACTGTGTCTACAGGTACTGCAAGGGGATGACACCTAAATATTTTAGACCTTGGTTGAAGCTTTGACTATACGAGGGGCAACCGCACTCCTGGTAGCAGCTGTTGCAACCAGTTGCAACTTGGTGGAAGCGCAAGCTAGGTATCGCAACTCATTCCAATTAACACAAATGCCACATGGCAACTACGCCCAGTCGATTGCTAGCAATGGCAGCCAAAGGGAAGACAAGAAATTGTTAAAGTCCTCACAACTGGGCCAGCACGGTGAATTTCAGCATGTAAGCATCAGTGAACAACAGCGATCATGGGCGTGTGGTCAGAATTTATGTGTGCCTTTCCTAAGAACGGTACTGCCGCCGGAAGTTGGAGAGAGCGCTCAAGCAATGGCGGCCAACGTCGGCCAACGGCAAGACAAAAGCGTTCATATCTCCACCACCAAGGTGAGCTTCAGCACCAACTTTTTACGTTCAGGTCAGTGCATGATAGCGATCACAGCAGTGCAGTCGGAATCTCGGTAGGCCAATCCTAAGTACTCAAACAGTTATATTATCTACGCGGCACAATTTTTCCCCTACCAGGAGTGCAATTATGGCGTTAACCCCTCTCCACCCGGCCGGTCATGCATACACGTGCTTCGTGGGCCAGGTGGAGTCCAGCGATTGTCGATGTTATGGCCTGCTCAATTATATAATCCAAAAAGACTAGTCAAAAGGCATTAGTACCATTTTGGCAGTTGCATCTACAATCAAGGCGTCTTTCGATTGTGGTGGTCACTCCAATATAAGTGCCGTACTAAGATTTGTGACCAGGTCACAGTCCGTGACCATCCATATACATGCACGGTCAGAATCACCGGCCGGTTGCAGCTCCAAGTTGGAGTTACCACCCATAGGTACAGATCACATGGTCGGAGTTGATGGGGGGCAGGTTGGTCTTTTGAGGTGTGGGTTTGCATGTATGGGGGGGGGGGGGGGGGGGGGGGGGGGGGGATGGGGGCGTGATAGGTATGTGGAGGGAGAATGGTGTATACATAACCTGTAGACCCTGTCCGTGGAAGTGGTGCAGACATGTGTAGACCCTAGTCCCAGGCTTCTTTCACATAAACTAATGATGGCGACGGATAACAGACTCCTGGTTAAGATGGAGATTCCACAACATAGCAATAACGGTAGACACGTCTTTCCTCAAAGAGTCCAACAAGCAAGCCTCATTACGGACCACCCACTCAAGTTGAAAATAAATTGCCCACCCGGCTCTAATCCAAACAAGTCCAAGCTGTTTTCACCCTTCAAGAGAACCTACCCACCTCCCCCTTGTACCACCTTTCACTCAGAACCTAGTAGTCTATCAAGCTACGTAGAAGCGAGTAGGCCTGGGTATGATACTGGTCAGTGTATAATTCGGCCAATCAACATCCTGTTTTTCAGGAAATTGAAATCGACATCGTTCCGTTTTGGGGATGACAGAAATCGGAAAAATGAATTCAGCTGTGAAACCAGTTTTTCAATTTCCAATTTTTCCATCTCGTGTAGGATAGCCGCTGATTCTATTCAGCGGAGTGTTGATGGCTCACCATCCTCTGTCTAGCACTCGTTTACATTTGCCAGTAGAAATTCGGTCCAGAAAGTACTGATTTCAAATTTCCGTTTTCTTTCTCTCCAGCAACACAGCCAGCAAGCAGCTGGCAGTCCAATTCAACAACGCTGACAGTGACAGACTGTGAACTTATCATTTGCAGTTCTAGTTGACGACAAGAAGAATACAGACACGGCAACAGGTTTTTCAAATCCTGATTTCATACTTTGTATGCCACGCCCCCTTTAGCTTAGCGCCCTGTATTACGTAATCCTCACAATATGCGGGCTCTCGTGCTGCGCGCGCAGAGAGGCAGGAGTTGGAGCTCTTGGGAGGGTCGTTCCCAGGTCGCTCAGCTAGGAAGCAAGTCACAGGCTCTGGACTGCTGGTTTGTTGCGTGTTGCTTCACCTAGCTGCCGAACGAATCATCACATCAGTGCATGTGTATGAGTGCATGGCAGCCGTTTGCATCACCAAAGCTGCGCATAAATCCATTCAGCAGTAGTATGTTGTTTGGCAAACTTAGCGATTAGCTATAATTATATGAAGTCTTGCCTAATAAGTGACAAATGATCCCAGTCTCGTGTAGGCACCAGTGTGAGATGCTGAAACTTTCTCAAGATAGCCGCCAGCTTACTAATAGGATTCATTAACACTAGCAAATAAGAATCCTCTTGGTGTTTGCAAGTTCAGAAAAGTGCTCAGACTCTGTTCCTGCATTGTTGGTTCTCTCTCTGCCTGGAACAAGCTCGCGACTGCGACCTCAGCTGCCTCACATCCATCCCAAACACGCTGAGCTATCTCGGTCTCTTACTTGGATCGCTTGGAAATCGATGGAAGGCGGCGCTCGGATCATGGCTTGGGTTGTTACCACAACACGTTACAGGTATGTCTAGGATATACCTCATTCGTACTTCAACCGATTCTCACTCTCTGCACGCCATCTTTAACGCCAGGTCTCTTGTTCATCACCACAGTCACTTAATAACATGGTTTTAATCACGCACAAGTTTCAAACCACCTCCTGTCAATTTTGCCATTAACTGCAATACTTAACATGGCTGCAAAAGAGCAACCAGACGTGACTTCACGTCAATCAAATTCCTTCACTCTTGCATGCAACTGGCTTATAATGACTGGGTGTTTGGAGATGACACCAGCAACCTATCTAACAATGAAGCTGAGGATGAAGTGACGGTGACTTATCCAATGAAGCTGACTGAATCTTGCTTATACACGATTTGGTAAGTCTCATATTGTGTAACTGCATAGTGACTTTCCTTGTACTATTAATATACGGCAAGGAAATTTCTTCTGACAAAGATTTTGAAACCAAACTTGCAATACAGGTGTAATAGTAACTAATAAACATCGTGAGAAACTTTAAACTTGTTCTGACCTCGCTTGCTTCAGTGCTGTCGGTCAACATCCGACCGGCTGAGGAGACGGTATGGTACTACTCGCCAACTGACGACTGGTAGCTGGTGAAGATCGACTCGTCTTTCCTTTGGACATCCCTGCTGACAAGGTATGGACCAGTTACACCTCTGGAAGAAATTTAAGCTCCGAAGGATTTCCGATTTCGGAGCTACACGAGCTTCCCTCAAGCAACTCAACCGAGCAAGATGGCGGCTCCTCGCTACTATTTAATGACGTAATCAAAAGATAAAATTCACGTGAAATTCCCGTTGGCGGAATGACTGATTATGTACACCCCCCACACAGATGAGCAAATTTGTCCAGGGGTGAATTCTGATGGTCGAGAGTCTATATAGCTATGAAGGCTGTTGAAACTGCTCCCGTGTTTGCGTGAGAACGCTGTAAAGTCTAGTCTAGCTTGAAACGTCTCAAGATGGTCAGATTCAAGCGCCTGTAGTGCAAGAACTCAGGGTGCTATGATTATCGGACCTGTGCCAGATGAAAGCCCCATCTCTGGACTTTCAGAAAATAGCCACATCATGGGGTGACAAACCATCGGATTTGGAGCTATGAGCCCCTTAAGTCAATCAAGTTCGCTTGGGTGAATTCATGCTGCCATAAATTATCTCGAGAACGCTACACGCTATGGACACGGGACCTGCACCACTGGATACAACAAAGACGGAGGTTTATGAAGATGTGACAGCAACCCGCAGGGGACCTACCTTTAGCCTCAAAGTAGTGAAGGCAACTATGCAAAGGCAGGGACGAGGAAAAGGCCGACTTCCAGCCAACCAGCCAGACATACTTGGAGCTAACAGAGGCCACAGCAAATGTGGAACATATACTGTGGGACCCTCTTCGGTGGAACATATACTGGGTGTCATCTCGTCTCAGTGGGGGGCAGAGCACACGCTGGTGACAAATGACGGCCTTGAGATTGAAGACTCCACAGCGACGCAAGGTATGCATGTCAACTATTGTTCATCTCCTTTCTGCATGGTTTTCATTCGCGTCCTAGGCACTGTTCTAGTGAAGCCTACCCACATATGGAGCTCTGAGCTTCATGTTCATGTGTTGTTTACAACTGTAAATAATCATTTCTGTCGCAATGCAGGTCTGACGTTCTGGAAGAACCCTCGCCGAAAGCTGTTCGCTGTGACGAAAACGGACATCAAGGGGGGAGTATCTAAAAGGCAGCCAATCGTTCTTGACTCGGACGAGGATGACGATTTTGAGCCAAGGAAAAAGAAGCCGAAGACGGAGGCGAATCTGGAGATGATACTTGACGAAATGGTCAGCATCAAGGACACGTTGGCAGAAGCAATGTCCCTCACCAAATTCACCAAGATCCCATTGGGTCTGAAGCGTACTATGAGGGACACTTTTAAGTGCCATATATGTCACTGTGTGCCTATTGTACCCCCCGTTATAGTCACCAAATGTTGTAAGACTATTCTAGGTTGCTTGAACAGCTGGTACAGTGGGCAGGAGGCCCTGACGAAAACCTGTCCATCATGCCGAGCAGAAAGGGGCTACAATGAGACAATGCTTCTGCTGGGCCTCAATGACTTCCTCACAGAGATTCGTAAAGCCATTCAAACTGCTATTGACTATTAATTTCGTCACACAGAAATCGTACTTCACACTCCGACTTCACAACGGAAGAAGTAACGGACGAATACGAACCTCCTATCCTGGTACATGGATGTCCCCTGGCTTCAAAGGCACCGCTTAGTGTACATAGAATTTGTCCACTGTGGCGGTGCCTTTCAAATGCACATGCACTATGGTACAAACAAAGGCTTCCTACATGTCTGACAATCTTCTCTCTTAATTCTCCTATATAATCAGGCCATTATAATAGTATACAAGTGGCTGTTTTTCTAGAGATGGCTTAAATAATTATAATTGTACATCTTCAGAACTATAGTCATGTTGATACATTGTGGGAGTACAGAAACACAGATTCCAAATTCACTTCACTCAACAAACCGAGTTTGCAGTATATAGTGGGGACGGCATCAAAGCCGTTGGGGCTCGGCCAAGGCCGTGGGGGAGCGGCCAAAGCCGTGGGTGTGCGGCCAAGGCTGTGGGGGTTCGGCCAGGGCCGTGGGGGCGCAGCTAAGGCCGTGAGGATGCAGCCAAAGCCGTTGGGGCTCCGCCATGGTCGTGGGGGCGCGGCCAAGGCTGTGTGGGTCGGCCAAGGCCGTGGGGGCGCGGCCAAGGCCGTGGGGGCGCGGCCACGACCGTGAAGGCACGGCCAGGGCCGTGTGGGCGCGTCCAAGGACGTGGGGGCGCGGCCAAAGCCATGGGGCAAGGCCGTGGGGGTGCAGCCAAGGCCGTGGGGGCTCGGCCAGTACGTTGGGGGCACGGCCAGGGCCGTGGGGTCACGGCCAGGGCACGACCAGGACCGTGGGGCGCGGTCAAGGCCGTGGGGTCGCGGCCAAGGCCATGGGGCAAGGCCGTGGTGGCGCAGCTAAGGCCGTGGGGGCGCGGCCAAGGCCGTGGGGGCGCGGTCTATGCCGTGGGGGAGCAGCCAAGGCTGTGGGGGTACGGCCAAGGCCATGGGGCCGCAGCCAAGGCTGTGGGGACGCAGTCAAAGCCGTTGTGGCTCGGCCAAGGGTGTGGGGGCGCGGCCGTGGAGGCCGGCCAAAACCGTGGGGGCGCGGCCAGGGCCGTGGGGGCGCAGCAGAGGAGGTTGGACATGGTTGACCTTTTCTAATCAAAATGGCTGGGGTCATACTGATTAGATCTCGAGATCTTGAGAAAGAGGCATTTTTGGCTAATTCTAAGGAAGGTCCCCTTCATCAAAAAATTAATAATGAGGGGGACCAACCTCAAAATTGGCTAAACATGCTTCTTACTCCAGATGTAGAATTTTAGTTAGTGTGACCCCAGCCATTTTGATTAGAAAAGGTCAAGCGTGTCCAACCTCCTCTGGGGGCGCAGTCAGTGCCGTGTGGGCGTGGCCAGGACCGTGGGGGCGGGCCAGGGCCGTAGGGACGCGTCCAAGGCCGTGGGGGCGCGGCCAAAGCCTTGGGGCAGGGCCGTGGGGGTGCAGCCAAGCCAAGGCCATAGGGGCGCGGCCAGTTCCTTGGGGGCGCGGCCACGACCAGGACCGTGGGGCGCGGCCACGGCCGTTGGGTCGCGGCCAAGGCCATGGGCAAGGCCGTGGCGGCGCAGCCAAGGCTGTGGGGGCGCAGCCAAGGCCATGGGGACGCGACCAAAGCCGTTGGGGCTAGGCCAAGGCCGTGGAGGAGCGGCCAAGGGTGTGGGGGCGCCGCCAAAGACGTGGGTGCGCGGCCAAGGCCGTGGGAGCACGGCAAAGGACGGGGGGCGCGGCCAAGGCCGTGGGGGCGCGGCCAAGGCCGTGGGGGAGCAGCCAAGGGTGTGGGAGTACGGCCAAGGCTATGGGGGCGCAGCCAAGGCTGTGGGGACGCAGCCAAAGCCGCAGGGGCTCGGCCAAGGCCGTGGGGGCGCAGCAAGGGCCGTGGGGGTGCGGCCAGTGCCGTGTGGGCGCGTCCTAGTCTCGTTCCCAGACCCAAACAACCCCAGCGAAGATCGCTTGCAGTATCTCGCTGGGAAGGAGGGTCTGGTCATTTGACCGCGGGCAACGCGGATCTACGCCTGGTATGCAGGCGTACTCAATTATTGGTTAACCCACTCTCCAGCTGCTAACCGGAGAGAGCTTCCCCCTCAGAAGCACTAACACTGAGGATGGCGCAAGACTCGACATCAAGGCCCAAAACTTTTGGGATAAAAGCAAACAATCTACCTTTGATGTCAGAATCTTCAACTCCCATGCACCTTCAAATTGTACATCCTCCACTGATGATATGCATGCTATAGAAGACACGAGCGTGAGAAGAGGAGAGCTTACGAACAGCGTGTCCTCGAGGTGCAGCATGGTACCTTCACCCCTCTGGTCCTGTCCACAAGTGGAGGATGGGGTCCGTCTGCCACGGTTGCATTCAAGAGACTTGCAGGTCTCATCTCTCAGAAACACGATCAACCATATAGCAGCACCCTTAGCTTCATCAGATGTAAGATCGCCTTCAGCCTGATTGACTCTGCCATCGCATGCCTCCGCGGTCCCAGATCAGCTTTCCATGCCCCAGCTAGGGACTTCAACTTGACGGACCACCCACTGGACCTCATCTATGCTGAGGTCCGGCTCCGGACCTAAACTGTCATTTTGCTTTGCTATTTTTTTGATCTTACCCTTTTTGTGCATCACCCCTTTTCTGTAAAAAGAAACCTTTGTATCATCATCAGAATATATGTAGCCACTATAAAACCAGCTTCTTGCTTTTTGTACGAAAAAAATAATTATTGGTTAATTATCAAATTCTACCGTAAATATTTTTCCGCTGATTTAGAAGCGCTCTCAAAATGACTTGGATGTAGATGGCAGTCCAGACTAGTGAAACGATTGATGCCGATACGGCGTATGGCAAGTAGCTCATGAACTTGTTACCGTTCAAAGCGGCAAGATAAAATGGTGGCTAGTACTGGCAGCAGGTGCTTGGGGTAGTGAGCGGTTGGTTGTTTTGCAGTAGTGCTAGCTTTGTTGGCATTGATTCCAGCGAGCTCATCCGGTCCTGGAGACGAGGCAACACGTTCTTCAAAGTTACTTGTGAATGGAGTCGTGGGTCTTATGACTGAGAGGGACATAACCGTCTCACTTACAGTGGGGATAGATAAGACCACATGCATGGTCTAGTATACTAGTACCCTCTAGCTAGCTCTATAATTATGTTACATGCATTGTATTTTGTGTTGTTTGTAAACATGCTACTACATCGAATCTGATAATCATAACAAGTTGTTTGTAAACATGCTAATACATGGAATCTGAAACGTTCATAATAATCTTCAACATGTTTAATACATAATTCTATCTAACTGCCTCCGAACACCATCCATGCGTACAAAACGGAAAACTAAGACATTGCCACCAGGCACGTTGATAGCAGACCCTTCCTTGTCATAGTCCTTCAGGGATTGACGCTTGTGGAGGTGATACTGTATAGTATCTACGTTGACGTAGCAGAAATCCTGGTTCTCCGAAAGAATGTGGATGTGCCATCTGTCACCCAATAGTGGCTTTAGGTCAGCATAACTATGCACTGTGTATACATCATGTCCATTTCGTCTGTGGAGAACTCGGCCACACTGCTTTAAGCCCCCTTCAAATAGCAGGCGATCAAATGGGAGCTCTATTCTGACTTATGGTTCTCTCCTATTTCCAGAATTGAGAGAGTTTGATTTGGTAGGCTAGCTCTTCATGGGGATTGTATGGCTGATAGTCTTCTAATTGCTGCCCATCACTCCCGATGCTTACCAATTCACTGGGGTCCCGCCATTCATCGTGTCGATCGGAATAGCCAATGTAGTGTATCTTGACACTATCCTCTTGCCTTTCGCTGATTTCAATAGGGTAGAGTTGAGTCGAGTCAGCCTTCTTTTGTCGGGTAGCGCGTGGAATCTTCGGCTCGGCTAGTCTTCTGTAGTCCTTGCGAGGTCGGTTACGGAGGTTGTAAGCCATTGCTTTCGTCTTCTTGATCCAATGCGCAGTTTGTGCTCTTCGTTCGAATCATTGTCTTTTATTGGAGGTCTGTATCAATCGCTGTCAAGTCGCTGGGCATGGGACGATTGGCCAAGAAATGAAATGACGTAACAATCATTTCCAATATTCAAAAGTATATGGAAGTATACAACTCTGGCAATAATTAGCACGCTAATTAGCACTCGGACGTAGAATGTCCGATCTAGGCCAATATTTCTCCATATGCCCAGATGAGGCACCACCTCATCAAGTGCTTTCAGAAGAAAGAAATGATGCCATTCCCTCAGTCAAAGAATGGTGACCACCACAACTTCTTTCCGGGAAAGGAGAGAGAACTCCATTGCACCTGCCAGATGCCGGAGACCTATGATGACATGATTGAGTGTGACACCTGCGAGGACTGGTACCACCTAAAGTGTGTGGGTCTCAAAAAGTTCCCTCTAGAACACGGCCTTGAACCCACCCCCACGGCCTTGGCCACGCCCCCACAGCCTCGGCCACGGCCTTGGCCACGCCCCCACGGTCTCGGCCACGCCCCACGGCCTTGGCCACGCCCCCACGGCCTCGACAACGCCCCCACGGCCTTGGCCCGCCCCCACGGCCATTGTCACGCCCCCACGGTTTTTGTCACGCCCCCACGGCCTTGGTCACGTCCCCACGGTCTTGGGCACGACCCCATGGCCTTGGCCACTTCCCAACCATTTGGCCACGACCCCACGGCCTTGGCCACGCCCCCACGGCTCGGCCACGCACCCACGGTCCTGGCCACAGCCTAGGCCATGCCCCACAGCCTTGGCCCCGCCCCCACGCCCTTGGCTCCGCCCCCATGGCCTTGGCCACGCCCCCACGGCCTTGGCCACGCCAAGGCCTTGGCCACGCCCGCACGGCCTTGGCTTAAGCCTTGGCTTCGCCCCACGGCCTTGGCCACGCCCCACCGGACTTGGCCCCGCCCCCACGGCCTTGGCCCCGCCCCCAAGGCTTTGGCTACGCCCCCACGGCCTCGGCCACGTCCCCACGGATTTGGCCACGCCCCCACGGCCTCGACCGCGTTCCCACGGACTTGGCTACGCCCCCACCGCCTCGGTCGCGCCCCCACGGCCTTGGCCGTGCCCCCACGGCCTCGACCGCACTTCAACGGCCTTTGCCACGCCCCCACCGCCTCGGTCGCGCCCCCACGGCTTTGGCCACCCCCCACGGTCTCGGCCACGCCCCCACGGCCTTGGCCACGCCCCCACAGCTTTGGCGACGCCACCACGAACTTTGCCAAACCCCACGAACTTGGCCGCGCCCACAAGGCCTTGACCACACCCCTACGGCTTGGCCACGCCCCCACGGCCTTGACTTCAGCTTTCGCCTCTCCCTCACAGCCTAGACCACACCCGCACGTCTTTGGCCCCGCCTCCTCGGCCTTGGCCTGACCCACACGGCCTTGGCCACGCCCCCACAGTCTCGGTCATGACCCCACGGCCTTGGTCACGGCCTCGACAACGCCCCCACGGCTTTGGCCCGCCTCCACGGCCTTTGTCACGCCCTTACGGCCTTGGCCACGCACCCACGGCCTTGGCTTCGGCCGTTGCCTCAACCCCACGGTTTTGGCCACGACCACACTGCCATGGCCCCGCCCCCTCGGCCTTGTCCCCGCCCCAACGGCCTTGGCCACACCTACACGGCCTTGGACTTCAGCTTTCGCTAGTCCCCACGGCCTAGGCCACGCCCGCCCTGCCTTGGCCCCGCTCCCACGGCCTTGGCCCCACCCCCACGGCCTTGGCCAAGCCCCCACAGCCTCGGCACATCCCCACTGCCTTGGCCACGCCCCCACGGCCTTGGCTTCGGCATTGGCCTCGCCCCCACGGCTTTGGCCACGCCTCCACTGCCATGGCCCCGCCCCCTCGGCCTTGTCCCCGCCCCCACGGCCTTGGACACGCTACTACGGCCTTGGACACGCCCCCACGGCCTTGGTCACGCCCCCACGGCCTTGGCTTCAGCCTTGGCCTCGCCCCAAAGACTTTGGCCACGCCCCCATTGCGATGGCCCCGCCACCTAGGCCTTGTCCCCGCCCCCACGGCCTTGGCCACGCCTCTACGGCCTTGGACGCGCCCCATGGCCTTGGCCACGTCCCCAAGGTCTTGGCCACGCCACCACGGCCTTGGCTTCAGCCTTGGACTCGCCCCCACGGCTTTGGTCCCGCCCCCACTGCCATGGCCCGGCCCCCTCAACTTGTCCCCGCCCCCACGGCCTTGGCCACGCCTCCACGTCCTTGGACACGCCCCAGGCCTTGGCCACGCCCCCACATCCCTGGCCACATCCCCACGGTCTTGGGCACAATCCCTCGGCCTTGCCCACGCCCCAATACTTTGGCCACGGCCCCACGCCTAGGCCACGCCCCCACGGCTTGGCCACGCACCCACGGCCTTGGCCACGCCCCCACGGCCTACTCACGTATAATAAGGCATGGCTGAATGAATTGGTCAAATCCGGAGAGATTACGAAAAAGTGTAATTGACACACGGAAGCTACCTCGCGGTTGCGATGTGAGTTAGCTTAGTTTAGCGTTTGTTTGTGTCATCCACAGATGAAACTGCGAGGATGTGACCGCTTCTTCGTACGCATAGTAGATGGGTAGTTCGGGGCAAAACAAAGTAGTCTCCATCCGCTTTTAAATCTTGTGCTAGGACTGTGAAAATCGCGGAGCGAGGGTGGAGATGACGACAGTGAAGGCCGACACGGAGCTCTTGTAGCTGTTGCTGGAGTCTCTTTTGGTGTTCTGGAGGTAGGTACCTATGTGTATTCAACGACTTTATTTTGGGAAATCTGGTGTAGTCTACTGTAGCGTTTAAGGCAGCTGAAAAGCACCTTCACAACACCCTTGAAAAGGCTTCTTTTGTCAGTTCTGAAGAAACGTAACTTTGTTTCAAGTTTCCCAAAATAAAATGGAGAGTTTGAAGCTCCTAAGTGCCTTAAGGCATCTCCGTATTTGTGTGAGAAGTACCGGAGATAACCGCTTTGTCAGTGCGTACTGAGCACCACGTGATTAGTGGGCGTGGTCAACTATGAAGCCATATTAATTTACAAGGGTGGAGCTTCACTTCAGTGCAGACTGAAAGTCTGTGCCACTTTCAAGTGCTGAGATATCGTGTGGTGAAGACCGAAGTTTAATTCAAAATACAATGCAGCCATGCCTTAACAGTGCAGAGTAGGCAATGCCCCCACGGCCTTCGACACACCCCCATGATTTTGACACGCCACCACGGCCTTGGCCACACCCCCACGGCCTTGGCCACGCTTCCACGGCCTTGGCCACGCTCCCACGGCCTTGGCCACGCTCCCACGCCCTTGGCCGCGATCTTGGCCCCACCCGCACGGCCTTGGCCACACCTCCACGGCCTTGACCTCACCCCACAGCCTTTGCCACGCTCCCGCGGCATTGGCCACGCCACCAGGCCTTTGGCCACGATCTTGGCCCCGCCCCCACGGCCTTGGCCAAGCTCCCACGCCTTGGCCACGTGCCCAGGTTCGGCCACGTCCCCACGGCCTTAGCCACGCCCCCACAGTCTCGGCCACACTCCCACTGCCTTGGCCACGGTCCCACGGCCTCGGCCACGCCCCCACGGCCTTGGCCACGCCCCCACGGTCTCAGTAACGCCCCCACGGTCTTGGTCACGCTCTCACGGCCTTGACCACGCCGTCACGGCCTTGACCACACCCCCACGGCATTGGCCTGGCCCCCACGGCCTTGGCTTCAGCCTTGGCCTCGCCCCCACGACTTTGGCCACGCCCCCATTGCCATGGCGCCGCCACCTCGGCTTTGTCCCCGCTCCCACGGCCTTAGCCACGCCTCCACGGCCTTGGACACGCCCCCACGGCCTTGGCCACGCCCCCACTGCCTTGGCCACGTCCCCACGGTCTTGAGCATGACCCCACGGCCTTGCCCAAGCCCCAACCGGCCCCACGGTCTTGGCCACGCCCCCACGGCTTGGCCACGTACCAACGGCCTTAGTCACAGCCTTGGCAATGCCCCCACGGCCTTGGCCCCGCCCCCACGGCCTTGGCCCAGCCCCCATGGACTTGCCACGTCCCCACGGCCTTGGCAATGCCCCAACAGCCTTCGACACCCCCATGATTTTGCCACGCCACCACGGCCTTGTCACACCTACACGGCCTTGGCGACGCTCCAACGGCCTTGGCCGCGCCACCACGCCCTTGGAGACGATCTCGGCCCCACCACCACAGCCTTGCCACGGCCTTGGCACGCCCCCACGCCTTGGCCTCGCTCCCACGGCCTCGGCCACGCCCCCACGGCTTTGGGCACGCACCCACGGTTTTGGCCTCGCCACCACGGCCTTGGCCACACACCAACGGCCTTGGCACGCCCCAAAGGCCTTGGCCTCGCCCCCACGGCCGTGGCTTCAGCCATGGCTTCGCCCCCAAGGCCTTGGCCACGCCCCACCGGACTTGGCCCCACCTCCACGGCCTTGGCTACGCCCCCACGGCTTCGGCGACGCCCCCACGGCCTTGGCAACACCCCACGGCCTTGGCATGGCCCCCACGGCCTTGGCCACGCCCCCACGGATTTGGCCACGCCCCCACTGCCATGACCCCGCCCCCTCGGCCTTGTCCCCGCCCCCACGGCCTTGGTCACGCCTCCACGGCCTTGGACGCGCCCCACAGCCTTGTCCACGCCCCCACGGTCTTGGGCACAACCCCACGGCCTTGGCCACGCCCCAACCAATTGGCCACGGCCCCACGGCCTTGGACTTGCCCCCACGGCTTGGCCACGCACCCACGGCCTGGGCCACAGCCTTGGCCATGCCCCCACTGCCTTTGCCCCGACCCCACGGCCTTGACCAAGCCCCCATGGCCTTGGCCACACCCCCACGGCCTCGGTCACGCCCCCACGGACTTGGGCACGCACACACATATTTGGCCTCACCACCACGGCCTTGGCCACACCCCCACGGCCTTGGCCACGCCCCCAAGGCCTTGGCCCCACCCCACGGTCTTGGCCACTCAACCACGGCCTTGGCCACGCCCCTACAGCCATGGTCATAAACCCATAGCGTTTGCCAATCCCCACAGCCTTGGCCCCGCCCCAACTGCCTTGGCCACGCCTCCATGACCTTGGCAATGGCCTTGGCTAAGCCCCTACCGCCTTGGTCACACTCCTTCGGTCTAGGCCACGCCCGTACAGCCTTCGGCACGCCCCCACTGCCTTGGCCACGCTACCCCGGCCTTGGCTTCGGCCTTGGCCTCGCCTCCATGTCCTAGTCCACGCCCCAACGGCCTTGGCCACGCCCCCACGGCCTTGGCAACACACCCACGGCCTTGGCACCGCCCCACAAACTTGACTGCGCCGCCGCAAACTTGGTCAAGACCCCACGGTTTTTGCCACGCCCCCATGGCCATGACCGCGCTCCATACGGCATTGGCCATTCCCCCACGGCCTTGGCCACGCCCCACGGCCTTGGCCCCGCCCCCACGGCCTTGGCCACGCCGCAACGCCTTGGCCATGCCCCCACGGCCTTGGCCACGCGCCCTCGTCTTTGGCCACGCTCCTTCGGCCTTGGCAACGCCCCCACGGCCTTCGCCACAACCCCACAGCTTTAGCTTTGGTCTCGGATCGCCTCCACGGCCTTGACCATGCCCTTGCGACTTTGGCCACGCCCCCACGGCTTTGGAAACGCCGCCACTTCCTTGGCAACGCCCCCACGGCCTTGTCCACACCCCCACGGATTTGGCCACGCCCCCACGTCCTTGGCCACATCAACAAGGCAATAGCCACGCCTTGACTTCGGCCTTGGCTTCGCCCCCACGGCCTTGACCACGCCCCAAAGGCCTTGTCCACGCCCCCACAGCCTGTGCCACCCCCCACGGCCTTGGCCACGCCCCCACGGCCTTGGCCACGCTCCCACAGTCTTGACTACGCCCTATTGCCTTGGCCCCGCCCCCATGGCCTTCTAGCCCTCCTTCGGCTTTGGCCACGCCCCCACGGCCTTGACCAAGGCCTTGGCCACGCCCTCAGTCTTGGCCACACCCCCACGGCTTTGTCGCCGCACCCACGGCCTTGGCCACGCCCCACGGTCTTGGCCCCGCCCCCTCAGTCTTGGCCACCACCCAACGGCCTTGGCCACGCCCCCACGGCCTTGGCAACAACCCCACGGCCTTGGCTCCGCCCCCACGATATTGGCCACGCCCCCACGGTCTTGGCCACGTTCACATGGCTTTGGCCACATCCCCAAGGCCTTGGCCACGCCCCACGGCCTTGGCTCCGCCCCTACGGCCTTGGCTACGTCTCTACGGCCTTGGCCATGCCCCCACGGCCTCGGCCACGCCTTGGCTTCGGCCTTGGCTTCGGCCTTGGCTTTGCCCCCACGGACTTGACCTCGCCCCCACGGTCTTGGCCAGTCCCCTTTGGCCTTCGCAACTACCCCACGGCCTTAGCTTTGGCCTCGGCTTTGCCCCCACGGCCTTGACCACGCCCCCGCGACCTTGGCCACGCCCCCACGGCTTTGACCACGCCCCCAGTACCTTGGCCACGCCCCAAGGCCTCGGCCACGCCCCCACGGACTTGACCACACCCCACGTCCTTGGTTACATCCCCAAGGCCTTAGCGACGCCTTGACTTCGGCCTTGGCTTTGTACCCACGGTCTTGACCACGCCCCAAATGCCTTGCCCTCGCTCCCACGGCTTTAGGCGCCCCCCCACGGACTTGGCCATGCCCCCACGGACTTGGCCACGCCCCCACAGCCTTGGCCACGCCCAACTGCCTTGGCCCCGTCCCCACGGCCTTCTAGCCCTCCTTCGGCCTAGGCCACGACCCCACGTCCTTGGCCAAGGACGTTGGCCACGCCCCCACGGCCTTGTCCACGCCCCCACGGCGATCGCAACCACCCCACGGCCTTAGCTTTGGCCTCGGATTCGCCCCCACGGCCTTAGCTTGGCCTCGGCTTCGCCCCCACGGCCTTAAACCACGCCCCGCGACCTTGGCAACGACCCAACGGCTTTGGCCACGCCCCCACTGCCTTGGCCACACCCTCACGGCCTTGGCCATGCCCCCAAGGACTTGGCCACTCCCCCTCGTTCTTGGCCACATCCCAAAGGCCTTAGCCACGCTTGACTTCGGCCATGGCTTCGCCCCACGGCCTTGACAACCCCCCAAAGGCCTTGTCCATGCCCCCACGGCCTGGGCCACCCCCCACGGACTTGGCCACGCCCCCACGGCCTTGGCCACCCCCCACACCCTTGGCCACGCCCCCACAGCCTTGGCTGCGCCCAACTGCCTTGGCCCCGCCCCCACGGCCTTCTAGCCCTCCTTCGGCCTTGACCACGTCCCCACGGCTTTGGCCAAGGCCTCTTCCATGCCCCCACAGTCTTGGCCACACCTCCACGGCTTTGTCGCCGCGTCCATGGCCTTGGCCACGCACCCACGGCCCCCGCCCCGCCCCCACAGACTTGGCCACGCTCCCACGGCCTTGGCCACGTCCCCACGGCCTTGGCCTCGGCCTTTGCCAAGCCCCCACCGCCTTGGCCACGTCCCACGGCCATGGCTACGCCCCCACAGCCACGGCCACGCCCCCACGGCCTTGGACACACCACCACGGCCTTGGCTTCGGCCTTTATTTCGCCCCCACGGTCTTGGCCACGCCCCCACGGGCTTGTCCACTCCCCCACGGCCTTCGTCACACCCCACGGCCTTGGCTTTGTCCTCGGCTTTACCTCCAAGGCTTTGACCATGCCCCGCAGCCTTGGGCACGCCCCCACGGCTTTGGCCACCCCCACGGCCTTGGCCACTCCCCACGGACTTGGCCACGCCCCCACGGACTTGGCCACCCCCCACGGCCTTGGCCACGCCCCCACGACCTCTACCCCACCCCACGGTCTTGGTCACTCAACCACGGCTTTGGCCACGCCCCTACTGCCTTGGCCGTAAACCCATGGAGTTTGCCGCGCCTCCACGGCCTTGGCCCCGCCCCCACAGCCTTGGCCACGCCTCCATGGCCTTGGCCAAGCCCCTACTGCCTTGGCCACACCCCTTTTGTCTAGGCCACGACATTACAGCCTTCGGCACGACCCCGCGGCTTTGGCCACGCCACCACGGCCTTGGCTTCGGCCTTGGCCTCGCCTCCATGTCCTTGTCCACCCCCCAACAACCTTTGCCACGCCTCCACGGCCTTTGCAACACACCCACGGCCTTGGAATTGCCCCCACGGACTTGACTGCGCCGCCGCTGGCTTGGCCACGCCCCCACGGCTTTGGCCACGCCCCCACGGCCATGACTACACCCCATGCGGCATTGGCCATTCCCCACGTCCTTGGCCACGCCCTACGGCCTTGGCACCGCCCCCTCGGCCCGGCTTTGATCACGCCCCCACGGCCATAACTACGCCCCATACGGCATTGGCCATTCCCCACGTCCTTGGCGACGCCCTACGGCCTTGGCACCGCCCCCACGGCCTTGGCCACGCCGCAACGCCTTGGCCATGCCACCACGGCCTTGGCCACTCCCCTACGGCCTTGGCCACGCCCCCACGGCCTTGGCCCCGCCCCCACGGCTTTGGCCACGCCCCCACGGCTTTGGCTACGGCCTTGGCCAAGCCCCCACCGCCTTGGGCCCGCCCACACGCCTTGGACACGCCACCACGGCCTTCGCTTCGGCCTTGGCCTCGCCTCCATATCCTTGTCCATGCCCAAACGGCCTTGGCCACGCCCCCACGGCCTTGGCAGCACACCCACGGCCTTGGCATTGCCCCCACGGACTTGACTGCGCCGTCGCGGGCTTAGCCACGCTCCCACGGTTTTGGCCACGACCCCACGGCCATGACCACGCCCCATACGGCATTGGCCATTCCCCCACGGCCTTGGCCACGCCCAACGGCCTTGGCCCCGCCCCCACGGCCTTAGCAACGCCGCAACGCCTTGGCCATGCCACCATGGCCTTGGCCACGCCCCAACGGCCATGGCCACGCCCCCACGGCCTTGGCCCCGCCCCCACTGCTTTGGCCACGCACCCTCGGCTTTGGCCACGGCCTTGGCCAAGCCCCCACCGCCTTGGGTCCGCCCCCACGGTCTTGGCCACGCCTCCACGGCCTTGGTTTCGACCTTGGCCTCGCCCCCACGGCCTTGGCCATGCCGTCTTGTCTTCGGCCACGCCCCTTCGGCCTTGGCAACGCCCCCACGGCCTTGGCAACGACCCCACGGTCTTCGCCACCACCCCAACAGCCTTAGCTTTGACCTCGGATCGCCTCCACGGCCTTGACCACGCCCATGCGACTTTGGCCACGCCCCCACGGATTTGGCCACGCCCCCACTGCCTTGGCTACGCCCCCACGGCTTTGGCCACGCCCTCACGGACTTGGCCACGCCCCCACGACATTGGCCACTCCCCAAGACCTTAGCCACGCCTTCACTTTGGCCTTGGTTTCGCCCCCACTGCCTTGACCACGCCCCAAAGGCCCTGTCCACGCCCCCTCGGCCTGGGCCCCCCCACGGCCTTTGCCACGCCCCCACGGCCTTTGACACGCCACCACAGCCTTGGCCACGCCTACTGCATTTTTCCCGCCCCCACGGCCTTCTAGCTCTCCTTCGGCCTTGGCCACGCCCCCACGGCCTTGACCAAGGCCTTGGCCGCGCCCTCACAGTCTTGGCCACACCCCCACGGCTTTGTTGCCGCACCCAAGGCCTTGGCCAGTCCCCCACGGCCTTGGCACCGCCCCCTCAGTCTTGGCCACAACCCCACGGCCTTGGCCACGCCCCCACGGCCTTGGTAGCGACCCCACGGTCTTTGCTTCGCCCCCACGGTCTTGGCCACGCCCCCACGGTCATGGCCACGTTCCCATGGCTTTGGACACATCCCCACGGCCTTGGCCACGCCCCACGGCCTTGGCCCTGCCCCTACGGCCTTGGCTACGCCCCTACGGCCTTGGCCACGCCCCCACTGCCTAGACCACCACCCCTCGGCCTTGGCGACGCCCCCACGAACTTGGCCACGCCCCTGCGGCCTTGGCCACTTCCCCATGGCCTTGGCCACGCCCCCACGGCCTTGGCTACGCCTCCAAGGCCTCTCCACGGTCTTCGCCACGACCCCAACGCCTTGGCTTTGGCCTCGGCTTCTCCCCCGTGGCCTTGACTTGGCCTCCGCAACCTTGGCCACGCCCCCACGCCTTTGGCCACCCCCCACGGTCTTGGCGACGCCCCCACGGCCTTGGTTAAGCCCCCACGGCCTAGGCCACCTCCCCACGGCCTTGGCCACGCCCCCACGGCCTTGGTAGCAACCCCACGGTCTTTGCTCCGCCCCCACGGTCTTGGCCACGCCCCCACGGTCATGGCCACGTTCCCATGGCTTTGGACACATCCCCACGGCCTTGGCCACGCCCCACGGCCTTGGCCCTGCCCCTACGGCCTTAGCTACGCCCCTACGGCCTTGGCCACGCCCCCACTGCCTAGACCACAACCCCTCGGCCTTGGCGACGCCCCCACGGCCTTGGCCACTTCCCCACGGCCTTGGCCACGCCCCCACGGCATTGGTTACGCCTCCAAGGCCTCTCCACGATCTTCGCCACGACCCCAACGCCTTGGCTTTGGCCTCGGCTTCTCCCCCGTGGCCTTGACCTCGCCTCAGCGGCCTTGGTCACGCCCCCACGCTTTTGGCCACCCCCCACGGTCTTGGCTACGACCCCACGGTTTTGGCCACGCCCCCACGGCCTAGGCCACCTCCCCACAGCCTTGGCCACGCCCCCACAGCATTGGCTACCTCCCGACGGCCTTCCCACGGCCTTGGCCACGCCACCACGGCCTTAGCTTTGGCCTCGGCTTCGCCCCCACGGCCTTGGCCACACCCCCACGGGCTTGACCACCATCCACGGCCTTGGCCCCGCCCCCACGGCCTTGGCAACGCCCCCACGGACTTGGCCACGCCCCCACGTCCTAGGCCACGCCACAACGGCCTGGTTTCGGCCTTGGCCTCGCCCACACGGGCTTGGCCACGCCTTCACGAATTTTGACACGCCCCCACTGCCTTGGCCACGTGCCCACGGCCTTGGCCACAACCCCACGGACTTGGCAACGCCCCCACGGCCTTGGCCACGCCCAACTGCATTTGCCCTGCCCCCACGGCCTTCTAGCCCCCTTCGGCCTTGGCCACGCTCCCACGTCCTTGGCCAAGGTGTTGGCCATGCCCCCACGGTCTTGGCTACACCCCCTCGGCTTTCGTGCCGCACCCACCGCTTTGGCCACGTCCCCACGGACTTGGCCCCCCTCCACGAACTTGGCCACGCTCCCGCGGCATTGGTCACGCCCACACGGCCTGGGCTACGCCCCCACGGCCTTGGCCACGTTCCAACGGCTTTGGCCACGCCCCTACGGCCTTGGCCACGCCCCCATTGCCTTGGTCCCGCTCCCACGGCTTTGGCCACGCCCCATCTGCCTTGGCCACGCCCCCACGGCCTTGGCCACGCCTTTGCTTCGACCTTGGCTTTGCCCCCACGGCCTTGACCACGCCCTCACGGATTTGGCCACGCCCCATTGGTTTTGGTTACGCCCCCACGGCCTTGGCCACGACCCCACGGCCGCCCCCTCCGACTTGACCACGCCCCCACGGCCTTGACCACGTCCCTACGGCCTTGGCCACACCTCCACGGCCTTGTCTTCGGCCTTAACTTTGCCCCCACGGCCTTTGCCACTCCCCGACGGACTTGGCCACACCCAGTCGGCCTTGGCCACGCCACCACGGCCTTGGCTTCCCCCTTGACCTCGCCCCCACGGCCTTGGCCACGCCCCCACGGCCTTAGACACGACCTCACGGCCTTGGCCAATCCCCAACTGTCTTTGCACCTCCCTTACAGCATTGGTAACGCCCCCACGGTCTTGGCCGCGCCCCCACCGTATGGCCCCGTCCCTACGGCCTTGGCCACGCCCACGTCCTTGGCCGTCACTCAACGGTCTTGGCCACACCCCCACGGTCTTGGCTACACCCCCATGGCTTTGGCCACCTCCCCACGGCCTTGGCCACAACACAGCGGCCTTGGCTACACCCCCACGGACTTGGCCACGCCCTCACGGCCTTGGCCATGTACCCACGACCTTGGCCATGCCCCCACGGCCTAGGCTTTGGCCTTGCCTTCGCCTTGACCACGCACCCACGGCCTTGGTAACGCCCCCACGGCCTTGGCTTCGGCCTTGGCCTCGCTCCCAAGGCCTTGGCCACGCCCTCATGGCTTTGGCTCCGCCCCCACGGCCTTTGCCTCGGCTTTTGCCAAGCCCCCATGGCCATGGCCACGTCCCACGGCCTTGGCCACGCCCCCACAGACTTGGCCGTGCCCCCAAGGCCTTGGCTAAGCCACCACGGCCTTTGGTTCGGCCTCGTCCTCGCTCCTACGGCCTTGGCCACGCCCCCACGGACCTGGCTACGCCCCCACGGCCTTGTCAATGCCCCCACGGCCTTCGCCACGCCCCCACGGCCTTGGCTTTGGCCTCGGCTCCTCCCCCTCTGCTTTGACCACAACCACGCGGCCTTGGCCACACCCCCACGGCTTTGGCCACCCCCCACGGACTTTGCCACGCCCCCACGGACTTGGCCACGCCCCCACGGCCTAGGCTACGCCCCCCACGGCCTTATTGTTAGCGTTAGGTTAGAGATAGGATTAGCTCTCACGGCCTTGGCCATGCCCCAACGGCCTTGGACTAGCCCCCACGGCCTGGGCCACGCCCCCAAGACCTTGGCCACTGCCTTGGCCTCGCCCCCAAGGCCTTGGCCCCGCCCTCACGGCTTTGGCCACGCCGCCAAGGCCTTGGCCACGCATCCACGGCTTTGGCCACGCCCCTACGGTCTGGCAATCCCTCCACGGCCTTGGCCATGTCCCCCCGGCCATGTCCCCATACGCCCCAAGGCCTTAAGGGTTGGGTTAGGGTTAGCCCTCATGGCCTTGGCCACGCCCCCAAGGCCTTGGTCACGCCCCCACGGCTTTGGCCACGCCCCCATGGTCTTGGCCACACACCCACAGCTTTGGCAACGCCTCCACGGTCTTGGCAACGCCCCCACGGCCATGGCAATGCCCCCACGGCCTTGGACTCGCCCCCACGGCCTTGGCCTAGCACCCACGGCCTAGGCTACGCCCCCAAGACCTTGGCCACACCCCCACGGCCTGGTCCATGTTAGGGTTTGGGTTAGGGTGAGCCCTCACGGCCTTGGCCACGCCCCCAAGGCCTTGGTCACGCCACCAAGTCCTTGACCTCGCCCCGACGGCCTTATCCACGCCCCCAAGGCTTTGGCCACGCCCCCATGGCCTTGTCCACGCCCCCAACACTTTGGCCACGCCCCCATGGCCTTGGAAACGGCCCAACAGCCATGGCTACGCCCCCACGGCCTTAGGGTTAGGGTTAGAGCTAGTGTTAGGGTTAGCCCTTACGGCCTTGCCACGCCCCCACGGCCTTGGCCTAGCCCCACTGCCTTGGCCACGCCCCCAAGACTTGGCCACGCCCCCACGGCCATGGCCACGCCCTTACCGCCTTGGCCACGCTTACAGGCCTTGGCCACGCCCCCAAGACCTTGACCACGACCCACGGACTTGGCCACGCTCCAACGGCCTTGGAAACGGCCTCACGGACTTGACCACGCCCCCACGGCCTTTGCGACGCCCCACGGCCTTGGCCACGCCACCTAGGCCTTGACCACGCTCTCAAAACCTTGGCCACGACCCCAAGGCCTTGGCCACGCCCCCACGTCCTTGGCCATGCCCCCACAGCCTTCTCTACGCCCCCACGGCCTTAGGGTTAGGGTAAGCTCTGACGGCCTTGGCTACGTTACCAAAGCTTGGCAACGCCCGCATGGCCTTGGCCACGCCCCCATGGCCTTGGCCTAGCCCCCACGGCCTTGGAAACGCACCCAAGATTTTGGCCACGCCCCCACGGCCTTGGCCACGTCCCCACGGCCTTGGTCACTCCCCCAAAGCTTTGGCTACGCCCCCACGGCTACCCTAGGGCCTTGGCCACGCCCTCACGGCCTTGGCCACGCCCCCACGGCCTTGGCAAACCCTCTACGGCCTTTGCCACACCTCCACGGCCTTGGGCATGCCCCAACGGCCTTTGTTACGCCCCACGGTCTAAGGGTTAAGGTTAAAGTTAGCCCCCACGGCCTTGGCCACACCCCCAAGGCCTTGGCCACGCCCCAACGGCCTTGGCCACGCCACCAAGTCCTTGGCCGCGCCCCCAAAACCTTGGCCACGCCCCCAAGGCTTTGGCCACGTCCCCACGGCCTTGGAAGCTGCCCCAATGCCTTGACCACGCCCCCACGGCCTTGGTCTAGCACCCACGGTCTTGGCCACGCCCCCAAGACCTTGGCCACGCCCCCACGGCCTTGACCTCGCACCCACGGCCTTGACCACGCTTCCACGGTTTGGCCCAGCCCCCACGGCCTTGGCCCCGCCCCCAAGGATTTGACTATGCCCCCAAGGCCTCGGCCACGCCCCCAAGGCCTTGGCCACACCCCCACGGCCTTGACCATACCCCCACGGCCTTGGCAACGCCCTCAAAGCCTTGGCCACTCCCCCAAGGACTTCGCCACGCCCACAAGGTTTTGGCTACGCCCCCAGGCCTTGGCCACGCCCCCACGGCCTTGGCCATGCCCCCTCCACCTTGGCTACACCCCCACGGCCTTAAGGTTAGGGTTATGGTTAGGGTTAGCCCTCACGGCTTTGGCCTCGCCCCCAAGGCCTTGGCTACGCCCCCACAGCCTTGGTCACGCCCCCACGGCCTTCGCATAACCCCCACGGCCTAAGCCACGACCCCAAGACGTTGGCCACGCCCCCACGGCCTTGACCGCGCCTCCAAGGCCTTGGCCATTCCCCCATGGCAACCCAACGGCCTTGGTCACGCACTCACGTCCTTGGCCACGCCTCCAAGTCCTTGGCCACGCACCCACAACCTTGGCCACGCCCCGACGGCCTTGGCAACACCTCCACGGCCTTGGCCATGCCCCACGGCCTTGGCCACGCCACCTAGGCCTTGACCACGCCCTCAAAACCTTGGCCACGACCCCAAGGCCTTGGCCACGCCCCCACATCCTTGGCCACGCCCCCAAAGCCTTACCTACGCCCCACGGCCTTAGTGTTAGGGTTAGGGTTAGGGTTAGCTCTGACGGCCTTGGTTACGCCACCAAAGCCTTGGCAATGCCCTCATGGCCTCGGCCACGCCCCCATGGCCTTGGCCTAGCCCCCACGGCCTTGGCAACGCACCCAAGATTTTGGCCACACCCCTACGGCCTTGGCCACGTCTCCACGGCCTCTGCCACGCCCCCAAAGCCTTGGCCACGCCCCCACGGCTACCCAAGGGCCTTGGCCACGCCCTCACGGCCTTGGCCACGCCCCCACGGCCTTGGCAACCCCTCTACAGCCTTTGCCACACCTCCATGGCCTTGGGCATGCCCCCACGGCCTTTGTTACGCCCCCACGGTCTAAGGGTTAAAATTAGGGTTACCCCCCACGGCCCTGGCCACGCCCCCAAGGCCTTGGCTACGCCCCAACGGCCTTGGTCACACCACCTAAGCCTTGGCCACGCCCCCATGGCCTTGGCCACGCCCCCAAGGCTTTGGCCACGCCCCCACGGCCTCGGAAACGGCCCCAATGCATTGACCACGCCCCCAAGGCTTTGGCCACGCCCCCACGGCCTTGGCCGCGCCCCCACGGCCTTGGCCTAGCACCCACGGTCTTGGCCACGCCCCCAAGACCTTGGCCACGTTCCCACGGCATTGACCTCGCACCCACGGCCTTGACCACGCCCACACGGTTTGGCCTAGCCCCCACGGCTTTGGCCCCGCCCCTAAGGACTTGGCTACGCCCCCAAAGCCTTGGCCACGCAACCAAAGCCTTGGCCACACCCCCACGGCCTTGGCCATACCCCCACGGCCTTGGCAACGCCCCCAAAGCCTTGGCCACTCCCCCAAGGACTTGGCCACGCCCACAAGGCTTTGGCCACGCCCCCAGGCCTCGGCCACGCCCCCACGGCCTTGGCCATGCCCCATCGGCCTTGGCTACGCCCAACGCCTTAAGGTTAGGGTTGTGGTTAGGGTTAGCCCTCACGGCTTTGGCCACGCCCTTAAGGCCTTGGCTATGCCTCCACGGCCTTGGTCACACCCCCACGGCCGTGGCCAAACACCCACGGCCTAAGCCACAACCCCAAGACCTTGGCCACACCCCACGGCCTTGGCCACACCTCCAAGGCCTTGGCCACTCCCCCATGGCTACCCAACGGCCTTGGTCACGCACTCACAGCCTTGGCCACGCCTCCAAGTCCTTGGCCACGCACCCACGACCTTGGCCACGCCCCGACGGCCTTGGCAACACCTCCACTGCCTTGGCCACGCCCCCACGGCCTTGGCCATTCCCCCAGAGTTTTGGCTCCGCCCCACGACCTTAGGGTTTGGGTTAGGGATAGCCCTCACGGCTTTGGCCACGCCCCCAAGGCCTTTGCCACGCCCCCACAGCCTTGGCCTTGCCCCCACGGCTTTGGCTACGCCCCCACGGCCTTTGGGTTAAGGTTAGGGCTAGGGTTAGGGTTAGCTCTCGCGGCCTTGGCTACGCCCCCAAGACCTTCACCACGCACCCACGGCCTTGGCCACGCCCCCACGGCCTTGGCAACGCCCCCAATGATTTGGCCACGCCCCCACGGCCTTGGCCACCCCCAAAGAGTTTGACCACAGCCCCACGGCCTTGTAAACGGCCCCACGGCCTTGACCACGATCCCACGGCCTTGGCCACGCCTCTACAACCTTGGCCACGTCTCCAAAGCCTTGGCCACGCCTCTACGGCCTTGGCCACGTCCCCAAAGCTTTGGCCCGCCCCCGCGGATTTGGCCACGCCCCCACGGCCTTGGACACGCCCTCACGGCGTTGTCCACGCCACCAAGGTTTTGGCCACGCCCCCACGGCCTTAGCCATGCCCCCACGGCCTTGGCCTAGCCCCCATGGCCTTGGCCATGCCCCCAAGACTTTGGTCACGCCCCCAAGATCTTGGCCACGCCTCAAAGGCCTTGGCTATGCCCCCACGGCCTTGGTCACGCTCCAACGGCTTTGGTCACGCCCCCAAGGCCTTGTCCACGCCCCAACGGACTTGACCATGACCCCTAGGCTTTGGCCACGCTCCCACGGCCTTGGAAACGGCACCACGGACTTTACCACGCCCCCACGGCCGTTGCCACGCCCCCTAGGCATTGGCCACGCACCACGGCTACCCAACGGCCTTGGCCACGCCCTCACGGCATTGGCCAAGCCCCCATGATTTTGGCCACGCCACCATGACCTTGGCCACACCTCCACGGCCTTGGAAATCCCTCTACGGCCTTGGCCACGTCCCCACGGCCTTGACCATGCCCCCAAGGCCTTGGATACTCCTCCACGGCCTTAGGGATAGGGTAAGGGTTAGCCCTCACAGCCTTGGCCAAGCCCCCACGGCCTTGGCCACTCCACCAAGGCCTTGGCCACCCCCACGGCCTTGGCCACGCCCCAAAGCTTTGGCCACACCTCCGCTGCCTTGGAAACGGCCCCACGGCTTTGACCACGTCCCCACGGCCTTGGCCACGCCCCTACGGCTTTGGCCACGCCCCTTAAGCCTTGGCCACGAATCCCACGGCTACCAAACAGCCTTGGCCACGCACTCACGGCCTTGGCCACACCCCCAAGTCCTTGGCAACGCCACCACATCCTTGGCCACGCCCGCACGGCCTTGGCCGTGCCCCCTCGGCCTTGGCTAATCCACCACGTCCTCAGGGTTAGGGTTAGATTAGGGTTAGCACTCACGGCTTTGGCCACGTTTCCAATTGTTTGGCCACGGTCCAAGGCTTTGGCCACGCACTCACTGACTTGGAAACGGTCCAACGGCCTTGACCACATTCCCACGGCCATGGCCACGCCCCAAAGGCCTTGGTAACGACCCCAAGGCCTTGGCCACGCCCCCACGGACGCGGCCACGCCCCCACGGCCTTGGAAACGGTCCCTCGGCCTTGACCACGCCCCAACGGCCTTGGCTACTCCCTTAACTCTTTGAACGCGATCATTAATATTCATGAACTTCCGGTCACGCGACTCCTGATCAATTGATTGCCTTGGTTACACATCTCTAAGGCTTCTCGCCGTTTAACTTACGATCGCTGTGTAGACTTCAACTTTGGAGGCTAAGAACTATCGAAGTGTAGTTAATTTGCATGCTAAGGGCGTCATTGAGCCCCGACTACCGTTATATGGCTGCTAAGGCCAAGTTATACTCGAGCGCTCACCTTGGAACTCTCCCTGCCCTGGTGCTGTCGATGTCTGCCCTCCAGCGGGTGAGTTACTGGTGTTGATAGGTACTTCGGTGATGCCTCAAGCCTATGCTGGGTACTTTGAGCGCTACCAATGGCATTCCGTGGGCGAAAAAGCCTGCCTATTCTGCCAGTACAAAAAACGGCGACAAAATGGTGAGCGCTTACTTTACTCTCGATCGGTAGGAGGAGCTTGTGATGGATTGCTGATATCCGCAGGGTCTGCCTCTTCATTATTGTGATTGGCATTATATTAGCAGGGTCTGCCCCGCTTCAGTTAACTCGCGAAATCGTGGTAGGCGTATAAATACGCCGTTCGCGCTGAGCGAAAGTTTTGACAGGCGTATAAATACGCCAATCGCGCTCAAAGAGTTAAGGCCTTGGTCACGCCCCCACGTGCTTGGCCATGCCCTCACGACCTTGGCTACGCCCCCACGGCCTTAGGGTTACGGTTAGGGCTAGGGTTAGTGTTAGCTCTCACTGCCTTGGCTACTCCCCCAAGGCTTTGGCCACGCCCCCACGACCTTGGCCTTGCCACCACCACCTTGGTCACGCCCCCAACACCTTGGTCATGCCCCCACGGCCTTGGCCACGCTCCCACGGTCTTGGCCACGCCCCCAAAGCCTTTGCCACTCCCCACGGCCATGGAAACTGCCCGTCGCCCCCACGGCCTTGGACTAGCCCCCACGACCATGGTTACGCCCCCAACACCTTGGCAATGCTGCCACTGCCTTGGCCACGCCCCTACGGCCTTGGCCACACCCCCAAAGCCTTGGCAAGGCTTTGGCCACGTCCCCAAGTCTTTGGCCACGCCCCCACGCCTTGGCCACGACCCCACGGCCTTGACCTTGCCCCCACGGCCTTGGTATTGACCCCAAGACCTTGGCCACGCCCCCACGGCCTTGGCCACGCCCCCAAGGCCTTGACCACGCCCCAACGGCTTTTCCACGTCCTCGGCCACTCACTCACGGCCTTTGACACGCCCCCAAGTCCTTGGCCTCGCACCCACGACCTTGGCCACGCCCCGACGGCCTTGGCAACCCCTCCACGGCCTTGGCCACGCACCCACGGCCTTGTCCATGCTCCCAGTCTTGGCTACGCCCCACGGCCTTAGGGTTAAGATTAGGGTTAGGGTTAGCAATCACGGCCTTTGCCACGCCCCCAAAGCCTTGACCACGCCCCCACGGAATTGGCAACGCCCCTACGGCATAGACCACGCCCCCATGGCTTTGGCCTAGCCCACATGGGCTTGGCCACGCCCCTAAGACTTTGGCCACGCCGCCACGGCCTTGGTCACGCCCCTTCGGCCTTGGCAACGTCCCCACGGCCTTGGCAACGCCCCCAAAACCTTGGCCACGCCCCCAAAAACTTGGCTACGCCACCACGACCTTGGAAACGGCACAACGGCCTTGACCATGCCCCCACAAACTTGGCCACGCCACAACGGCTTTGGTCACTCCCCAAGGCCTTGGCCACGCCCCCAAGCCTTGGCCACGCCCCCACAGCCATGGCCATACCCCCACGGCCTTGACTACGCCCTTGCGGCCTTAGGGTTAGGGTTAGGATTAGCTCTTACGGCCTTGGCTAAGCAACCAAGGCTTTGGCCACACCCCCACGTCCTTGGCAACGCCCCCACGGCCATGGCCTAGCCTTGACGACCTTGGCCACGCCCTCAAGACTTTGACCATGCCCCCACAGCCTTGGCCACGCCCCCACGGCATTGACAACGCCCCCACGGCCTTGGCAGCGCCCCTACGGCATTGGCAACGCCCCCAAAGCCCTGGCCACGCCTTCATGATCTTGGCAACGCCCCCACGACCTTGTAAACGGCCTCACGACCTTGATCACGCCCCCACGGCCTTAGCCACGCCCCCACGGCCTTGGCCTAACCCCCATGGCCTTGGCCACGCCCCGAAGACCTAGGCCACGCACCCAAGAACTTGGCCACGCACCCAAGGCCTTGGTCGCGCCCCCAAGTCTTTGGCCACACCCCTACGGCTTTGTCCACGCCCCCACGGCCTTGACCTAGCCACTATGGCCTTGGCCACGCCCCCAACGCCTTGGCCAAGCCCCCAAGGCCTTGGCCACAGCCTAAAGGCCTTGGTCACATCCCCACGGCCTATGCCACTCCCCCAAGGCCTTGGCCACGCCCCCACGGCATTGGCCAGGCCTCCAAGGTTTTTGCTACACCCCACGGCCTTAGGGTTAGGATTAGGGTTAGGGTTAGTCCTCACGGCCTTGGCCACGCCTCCAAGGCCTTGCCCACGCTACCACGGCCTTGGCCACGCCCACACGGCCTAGGCAACGCCCCCACGGCATTTTCCACACTTCCAGCCCCCACGGACTTGGCCGCGCCCCACAAGACCTTGGCCACCCCCCACGGCCTTGACCACGCCCCATACGGCCTTGGCCACGAACCCACGGCCTTGGCCACGCCCTCAAGGCCTTGTCTAGGCCCCACGGGCTTGGCCACGCCCCCACGGCCTTGGAAACGTCCCCAAAGCCTGTACCATGCATCCACGGTTCTGGCCACGCCCCTAAGGCCTTGGCCACGCCCCCAAGGCCTTGGCCACGCCCCCACGGCCTTGGCCATGCCCCCACAGCCTTGGCTACGCCCCCACGGCCTTAGGGTTTGAGGTAGGGTTAGGGTTAGTGTTAGCTTTCACTGCCTTGGCTACTACCCCAAGGCCTTGGCCACACCCCCACGGCCTTGGCCAAGCCCCCACGACCTTGGTTACGCCCTCAACACCTTGACCATGCCCTCAAAGCTTTGGCCACGCCTCCACAACCTTGCCACGCCCCGAAAGCCTAGGCCACGCCGCCACGGCCTTGGCCACGCCCTTAAAGCCTTGGAGACGGCCCCACGGCTTTGACCGCGCCACCACGGCATTGGCAACGCCCCTACGGCCTTGGCCACGCTCCCAAAGTCTTGGCCACGCCTCCACGGACTTGGCCACACCCCACGGCCTTGGAAACGGCCTCACGGCCTTGATCACGCCCCACAAGGCCTTGGCCACTCGATCGTGGCCTTGGCCACGCAACCACGGCCTTGGCAACGTCACCAAGGCCTTGTTTTTCCCCCCGTACGGCCTTGGCCACGCCCCCACGGCCTTGGCCAGGCCCCCACGGCCTTGGCCTAGCCCCCATGACCTTGGTCATGCCCCCAAGACCTTGGACACGCCCCCAAGAACTTGGTCACGTTCCCAAGGCCTTGGCTACTCCCCCACGGCCTTGGCCACGCCATTACGGCCTTGGCCACTTCCCCAAGGCCTAGGCCACGCCCCCACGGACCTCGCCACGCTCCCAAGGCTTTGGCCACGCCCCCAAAACCTTGTCCACGCCCTTACGTCCTTTGCCACACCCCTACGGCCTTGGCCACGCCCCCGAGGCCTTGGCCACTCCCCCTAGGCCTTGGCGACGCCCCCACGGACTAGGCCACGCCCCCTCGGCTTTGGAAACGGCCCCACGGTCTTGACCACGCTTCCACGGCCTTAGCCACGCCCCTACGGCCTTGGCCAAGCCCCTTAAGCTTTGGCAACGCCCCCACGGCTGCCCCACGGCCTTGGCCACGCCCTCATGGGCTTGGCCCCGCCCCCAAGACTTTGGCCAAGCCCCCACGGCCGTGGTCATGCCCAACGGCCTTGTTTACACCCCCACGGCCGTAGGGTTAGGGTTAGGGTTAGGGTTAGCCCTCACGGCATTGTCCACGCCCCCACGGCGTTTGCCACGCCCCCTTTGCGTTGGCCACGCCTCCAAGGCTTTGGACACGCCCCCAACGGCCTTGGCCACGCCCTTACGGCCTTGGAAGCGGCCCCACTGCCTTGACCACGCCCCAACGGCCATGGCCACGCCCCCACGGGCTGGCCACGCCCCCAAGGCCTTGACAACGGTCCCACGGCTTTTTCTACGCCCCCACGGCCTTGGAAACGGCCTCACGGCCTTGACCACGCCCCCACGGTTTTGGCTACGCCTCCACGCCCTTGGTCACGCCACCAACGCCTTGGCCACGCCCCCACGGCCTTGACAACGCCCCACGGCCTTGTCCACTCCCCCAAGGCCTTGGCAACGACCCCACGGCCTTGGCCACACCCCCAAGGCATTGGCCACGCCCCCACAGCCTTGGCCATGCCACCACGGCCTTGGCCAAGCCCCCAAGACCTTGGCAACGTTCCCAAGGCAAGGCAATGCCACGCCCCCACGGTCGTGGCCACGTCCCCACGGTCTCGGCCACGCCCCCGAGACTTTGGCAACGACCCCACGGCCTTGGCCACGCCCCCAAGGCATTGGCCACGCCCTCACGGCCGTGGCCACGCCCCCACGGCCTCGGCCTTGCCCCCAAGACCTTGGCAACGACCCCACGGCCTTGGCCACGCCCCCTAGGCATTGGCTTGTCCCCACGGCCGTGGCCACGCCCCCACGGCCTTGGCCACGCCCCCAAAACTTTGGCAACGCCCTCAAGGACTTGGCCACGCCCACAATGCTTTCTCCATGCCCCCACGGCATTGACCTTTGATCTTTGAACTTTGACCTTTGAAGTTTGATGTTTTGACTTAAAAATTTGACGTTGGAAATTTGACCTATGACCTTGACCTTTAACCTTTGACCTTTGACCTTTCACCTTTGACCTTTGACCTTTCACCTTTGACCTTTGAACTTTGACCTTTAACCTTGAACTTTGATTTTTGAAGTTTCGAAGAAAAGTCCGAAGTAGAAGTTTCAAATTTGAAATCCAATCTTTTGCAGGGCACGATGGAAAACTCAAAAGTTGAATGCGAAGTTTGACCTTTATGCTGTGAAATTTGCAAGAGCGCATTTGTAAGGAAAACATTGGAGCACAGATCTTTGGTTTGAAGATTGGGGACTCTTTGGATCTAATTGGCTTAATGTATGCCCAAAGTTTCTGTACTTGTATTCCCACAAGGTTTCAATATTGTTTGTATTGATTGCCATGAATAAATTAAAAAGACCTCTAAATAAAGTTGTGAACTTTGATGCCTACTCGCACGTTCTCATGTGCACGTTCTGGTGGTGTAATATTGTTTTTATGAAAAGTACCGTGGTTGATTTTCCCAAAAAGGGCCACATTTTTGCTAAAAGCAAGGTGCAAGTCTAGAAGTGCATCGATATTTATGAAGTCTAAGGTCTGCCGCAACGCCGTAGTTAGTGTTGTATTACTACTTCCAAGCGATCGAGTGAAAAGTTAGACAAATGTGACCCGCTGAGCGAAAACCCGGCATATTCCGCATTTTAAAAAAACTGAGTTAACACAGGAAATCATAACAGCTACCTTGCATCTTGCCGTAGACCAAATATCAAAGCGATCGGTCATCCAGTAGCCGAGATACAGCTCGAAACGCGCGCGGAATACGCAAAACTACTTTCCGTGTAAATGCAATTTTTGACGTTGCTATGCTATGTGATTATTTTCCGTATACTATCCGTGTTACGTGTCGTCCATTGTTAAGTAGCTGGACGCGTTTAGTTCGTGCTGAAGCTAGCTAGCCGTGTTTTTCGAGACTCATCCGGTAGATAGCTAGGTCAGACGGAGTGAAAATGGACCGAATAAACCAGAGAACAGCGTGAAATGACACCATTTGTGGTAAGTAGTTCGTTCTGTGTGCGTAGCAACGCCTTCCGTATACTAATTTACGCACGACGATATAGCTTGAGTTCGGGCTTATAACGCCGGAATGGAAGTAGATCCAGGCTTTATACTCTGATATCTTGTAGTCCATGGGTCTGCTGACCCGTTGCTGTAATAACCACGCGTTCGCCGAAATGTTGCTTTGTGACTATAATTGCCTCTAACGCGAAATCAATAATTGCGGGATGTGCCGGGTTATCCCTCAGCGGGTCACAAATAGTCGGATTTACAATCAAGGCGATTGACGACCATCTTTGGCTTCTGTCAATCATCATGCCTCACCCGCTGGAATAGCATCTGGAAAAAACCACGATGAATTACTAAGGGTTTCACCAACGTAAACAGATCTGAGACAAAAGATGTGGCAATTTGGCATTGAGCTTTAAAAAGCTATAAGCGTATTCATGCGCGATTTCGCATCTCAAGAAAACGATTTGCTTCAAACTAATTTAATCTAGAAAATCTTCGCTTATAAAACTTGTTTTCAAAATTAAAAAACCTATTCTAAAATACAGGCAAATTCAGTCAGTTTAAATCACATGGCTTCGGTTGAAATTCTGCTATTTACTGAAAACGCCAACTCATGATGCATTCAGTCCTAGAAAGTGTTCGTAAAGTAGTAAAATGGGTATGAATATGGGATACCTTCGTAGTGTTCTCTCGAACTCGAAAGTATGATCAAAACCGACTATTTGTACACAAACTAGTTATTACCAGTATTTTACCCAAGTGCCTAAATATTATTGACCCTTTGCGAAAATCGACACCTTGGGATAAACATTAAATTTACGTTAGGTGAGTTCAATGTTGAGCATTTTGCGCGCTTTTTCAATCGCGGGCTCTAGTTCAAAGGTTCGTAACGAACCAACGTGTATATTGAGATTATAGTACTCGTTCTTACGTGCAATCTTGATTTTCAGTAGCACACCAGTACTCCAACGCTTCTTGATTTACATTTGAATTGCTCGTGAAAGTATAATAGACCAGCGAATTGACCACATTAACCGATTATAAGCGATAGACGCATTATTGCGTCATGCGCGCGCACTACGCGAAGCGCGATAGACGCAGATACGCGTCATGGCTACCGTTTAGCTTTACAAAGCCAACTGCCAAATAGCCACAGCTCTTGTATCCGGTCTGTAGTTAGGTTGGGGCCTCCCCCTACTAATTAAGTGGTTTTGTCCGGAGGCTCTCAACGGGCGGAGTGTGATGAGTACCGGAAGCCAAGATGGCCGTCGATCGCCTCGATCGTGAAACCGAGATATTGGCCACGTTTTCTTCTGAGCGCTTGGAAGTAGAAATTCAACACTAACTACGGAGGTGCAGCGAACCTTAGGCTTCATAAATATCGAGATACTTTTAGAGCTGCACCTTGCTGTCAACGAGAAAAGCTAAAGACGGCACAGACACAGCGGTAAGCGTTCAGTATAAACTGTACTGTAACGCTTCTGAAGAACATATACAAGTTTAAATTTACAGCACAGAGCCTTTCTCTATCCCTTGTTCACTGTAGAGTTCTGTTTGACTTCTCTGAAGCTTATAAAACACAGTAATTATTAATTAATTGTATTCGCTTTGGGAGTAATTGCATTCCATTAAATTTCGCTTATAATCGGTTAAAGATAAAAGTACCACTGTGATCAGCAATGGATAGGCTCTCTGGTGGTGTAATAATCTCACTTTTCATAAAGTGATTGATTTTCACAGAGGGTCACATTTGTAAAGAAAAAGGTCCGCTGCACCTCCGCTGTTTGCGTTGAACATCAACTTCCAATCATTCAAAAGACAAATTAGCGTTGGATTATATTGGCGATCGACGACCATTTTGGATTTTTGAACTTATCGCGCTTCGCCCGTTGATCTCGTCCGGAATAAACAACATAATAAGAGGATGTGCCAATCAATTCACAGCTAGATACAAAAGCTGTGCTTGTTTGGCCATCCGCTTTTACCACGCTTCACTTAGTGCGAGTACGTGATATGTATACGCGTAAAAGAATATGTAAAAGCGTATATAAATGTTAAAGAAACCTAATTTTCTTTGCAAAATATCCGTTTGCATTAAAACATTTTGTCACAACAATCAAATCTTCGATTCTGTATTTTTCAAGATGAAGAAACCAATTCTAAAACATTTTGTGGCGAAACATTTCTGAATCAACGATCGATTATTGGCAAAAACTAGTTTTTGAACAATTATAGTCGGTTTCAATCTTATACTTTCGAGTTTGAGTGAAATACTACTGATATTTATTCCAAATTGCTTGTTCCTGAGATAATGCATTCAAAGTCCAAGTAGGTGTGTTCAAAAAATAGCAAAACAGTGTAGTCGACGCTTTCGTATACTGTGTTAACGGACCAAGGTCGATGCACATCGTGGTCGTTACTACTCCTATAACGCTATGAACTAAGACCTTTTTACCTTAACTAAGTCACGTTTCAATGCGAAATATCCGAATTCAACACGAGAAGTCACATATGCTTATTATCCATCATATCGTTCTAAAGCTGCCCCAGTAATCTTATGAAGGATATTCCATTGATACTTTAAGAACACACTTTTTTGGACCGTGAACGCATCCTCTCAGGAGCGTGTTTGAGGAAAAAATCACCCGCAGTGAAATTGTATGTGAACAAAACAGACTCTGCCCATAAACCAGATCGTTGTGGCTTACAAATTAGGTTCTGCAAAATGTATTTTAGAATGTTTCTTAATTTTGAAAGTCAGTTTCAGAAGCGAAGATCGTTTTCCAGTAAAACGGATTTAGTTGTGCGCAATCGTTTCATTGAAAATTAGCCGACTATTGGAGATACACGTGTTTACACTTTTCGTATGCGCACAACTTGAAGCACGGTCAATACGCGCAAGAATGCCTTTTACCATTTTAAAGCCAATGGCCAAACAGTCCCAGCTTTTTGTATCCAATATGTGATTACGTTGGTGCATCCCTTACTAGTTTTGGCCAGATGCTATCCAAAGGACGGAGAGTGATGATGGCTGTCAATCGCCTCGATCGTAAAACTACTTTTTGTCTACCTTTTAACGAGAACGAAGAAGTGATACAACACTAACTACGGAGGTTGCGCGGACCTTTGGTTTCATAAATATTCATGCCCTTCTAGCATTGCACCTTGCTGTCCCCGAAAGATAAAAAAAACTTAAGGTATTTGAAAAAAAAAACTGGTTTTTATGTCTCATCTCGGTAAGTATTAACACTTTCACCCAATCTCGAAAGAAAATAATCTGAACTAAACACTCCACAGCCTTGGCCACGACCCCACTGTCATTGCCACGCCCCAACTTTCCACCATCCTTGGTCTAGCACCTAACCCTAACCCTAACCGCTAGGGAAACCTATCTTTAGTGGTCCACTGGGCTTTTTGTTTAGTCAATGTCATTTCCTGATGTAAGTTCAAGGGATTAAAGTTTATTATAACTTTATTTAGAGGCCTTGTGAATGCCTTAGTTATAGTACATAGGTCTTAGTTCTTAGCGTTACTAGAATAAGTAGTTACGACCACGATGTGCATCGACCTTGGGCCGTTAAAACAGTGCAGGAATGCGGTGACTATACTTGTTTGCTATTTTTTGAACACGACTACCTGGACTTTTAATGCATAATCTCAGGAACAAGAAATTTGCGATATATATTAGTAGCATTTCACTCGAACTCGAAAGTAGATGATTGAAACCATCTATATTTGTTCAAAAACTACTTTTTGCCAATAACCGATCGTTGATTCAGAAATGTTTCTTCACAAAATGTTTTAGATTTGGTTTCATAATCTTGAAAATTATTTACAGAATCGAAGATTTGATTATTGTGACAAATCGTTTTAATGCAAAACGGATGTTTTGCAAAAAAAAATAGGTTTCTTTAACAATTATATACGCGTTTACATATTTATTACGCGTTCACATCCCGTACTCGCCCTAAGCGAAGCGTGGTAAAAGCGGATGGCAAAACAGCCACAGCTGTTGTATCAGGATGTGACTAGATTGGCACATCCTCTTATGTTGTTTATTCCGGACGGTTTCAACGGGCGAAGCGCGATGAGTTCAAAAAGCCAAAATCTTCGTCGATCCCCACGATTATGCAACCAACTTTTTGCTAATTTGTCTTCTTAAAGCTTGGAAGTTGATGTTCAACAAACTACGAAGGGGCAGCGGACCTTTTTCTTTACAAATGTGATTCTGTCAGTGAAAATCAATCACTTGTTACTTTTCATGAATAGTGGGATTATTACACCACCAGAGATCATATCCTTTGCTGATCACAGTGGTACTCTTTTCTTTAATGTGGTCAATTCGCTGGTCTATTAAACTTTCACGAACAATTCAAAAGCATGGAAATCCAGAAAGCGTTGGAGTTCCGGTGTGCTACTTAAAATCAAGATTGCACGTATGAACGCGTACTATAATCTCAATATACAGAGCAGAAGTCCTACGCGTTTGTTCGTTACGAACCTTTGAACTAGAGCCCTCGATTGAAATAGCACGCAAAATGCTTAACATTGAACTCATCTAACGTAAATATCGAGGCACTTGGGTGAAATACTGGTAATAACTAGTTTGTGTAAGAATAGTCGGTTTTGATTATTATACTTTCGAGTTCGTGTGAAACACTATGAAGGATATCCCATAATACGACCACACTTTCTTGGACTGTGAATGCATGATTAGTGGGCGTTATCGGTAAATAGCAGAATTTCAATGGAAGCCATGTGATTTAAACTGACTGAATTTGCCTGTATTTTAGAATAGGTTTCTTAATTTTGAAAACAAGTTTCATAAGCGAAGATGTTCTAAATTAAATTAGTTTGAAACAAATCGTTTTGTTGAGATGCGCAATCGCGCATGAATACGCTTATACCTTTTTAATGCCCAATGCCAAATTGCCACAGCTTTTGTCTCAGATCTGTGTTTACGTTGGTGCAACCATTAGTAATTCATCGTAGTTTTGTCCAGTTGCTATCCCAGCGGGTGGAACATGATGATTGACAGAAGCCAAGGTTGTCGTCGATCGCCTTAATTGTAAATCCGACTTTTTGTCTACCTTTTCACGCGATCGCTTGGAAGTAGTAATACAACACTAACTACGGCGTTGCAGCAGACCTTAGGCTTCATAAATATCGATGCACTTCTAAACTTACACCTTGCTTTTCGCGAAAATGTATGACCCTTTTTGGGAAAATCAACCACGCTACTTTTCATGAAAAGTGAATATTACATCACCAGAGAGCCAATCCATTACTGATCACTGTGGTACCCTTATCTTTTTAATGGGACCTACCATTCTAAAGTTAGTGGCTTTTAAATGTGGTCTATACGCAGGCCTTTTTAACTTGCACGAAGAATTTAAAACGTGAGCAAATTCAGAACTCGTAGGACTTCTGGTGTGCTACGTGAAATCATGATAGCACGCGCAAGAACGCGTACTATACTCTCTACTTACAGAGCGGAACTCATACGCCTTCGTTGCGAGCCTTTGAAGTAGCGTAACGTAGGTTCAATGTTTACCCCCAAGTGGTCGATTTTCGAAGTTAACAAAAAAAAAAAAAAAATCTATGGTATTTTCGAAAAATACGATAGTTATGTTTCGTTTTTACAATTATTAACAGTATTTCACCCAAACTCGAAAGAAAATATTCTGGCTAGGACCCTGTTTGCCACTCCACAACACTCCAACGGCCTTGGCCAAACACCTAACCGTAACCCTAACTCTGCGAAACCCATTTTTAAAGGACCACTGGGTTTTTTGTTGAGTGAATGTCAATACATGAGCACGTGCGAGTAGGCATCAATGTTCACAACTTTATTTAGATGACTTTTTAATTTATTCATGGCTGTCAATACAAATAATTTTGAAACCTTGTGGGAATACAAGTACAGAAACTTCGGGGAAACATTAAGCCAATTACATCCAGAAAGAGTCCTCAATCTTCAAACCAAAGATCTATGCTCCAATGTTTTCCTTACAAATGCGCTCTTGAAAAATTTCACAGTATAAAGATCAAACTTTGCATTCAACGTTTGAGTTTTCCATCGTTCCCTGCAAAAGATTGGATTTAAAATTTAAAACTACAACTTTCGACTTTTCTTCAAAACTTCAAAGGTCAAAGTTCAAGGATAAAGTTCAAAGTTCAGAGGTCAAAGGTCAAAGGTCAAAGGTTAAAGGTCAAAGGTCAAGGGTTGAATTTGAAACGTCAAATTTTTAAGTCAAAACATCAAACTTCAGAGGTCAAAGTTCAAAGATCAAAGGTCAATGCCGTGGGGGCATGGCCAAAGCATTCTGGGCGTGGCCAAGGCTTTGGGGGCGTTGCCAAGGTCTTGGGGGCGTGGCCAAGGCCGTGGGGGCGCGGCCACGGCCGTGGGGGTGTGCCAATGCCTTGGGGGCGTGGTCAAGGCCGTGGGGTCGTTGACAAGGTCTTGGGGGCGTGACCGAAGCCGTGGGGGCGTGTGCCAATGTTTTGGTGGCGTTGCCAAGGCCGTTGGGGGCGTAGCCAAAGCCTTGGAGGCGTGGCCATCGCCGAGGGGGGCGTGGCCAATGCCGTGAGGGCTAACCTTAGCCTTAACCTAACCCTACGGCCGTGGGGGCGTAAACAAGGCCGTCGGGCATGGCCATGACCGTGGGGGCTTGGTAAAGGTCTTGGGGGCGTGGCCTAGCCCATGAGGGCGCGACCAAGGCCGTGGGGCAGCCGTGGGGGCTTGGCCGAGGCCTAGGGGGCTTGGCCAAAGCCGTTGGGGCGTGGCAAAGGCCGTGGAAGCGTGGTCTAGACCGTGGGGCCGTTTCCAAGGCCGAGGGGGCGTGGCCAAGTCCGTGGGGGTGTGGCCAAGGCCTTGGGGGCGTGGCTAAGGCCGTGGAAGCGTGACCAAGGCCGTAGGGATGTGGCCAAGGACGTGGTGGCGTGGCCAAGGTTTTGGGGGCGTGGCCAAAGCCTTGGGAGCGTGGCCAAGTCCATGGGATCGTGGCCTAGGCCTTGGGGGAGTGGCCAAGGCCGTAATGGCGTGGCCAAGGCCGTGGGGGCGTGGCCAAGGCCTTGAAAGCGTGGTGAAGATCTTGGGGGCGTGACCGAGGTTTTGGGGGCTTGACCAAGGTCATAGCGGCTAGGCCAAGGCCGTGGGGGCGTGGCCAAGGCCGTGGGGGCGTGGCTAAGGCCGTAGGGGCGTAGACAAGGCCTTGGTGACGTTGCCAAGGCCGTGGTTGCGTGGCCAAGGCTGTGGGAATGTGATCAAGGCCGTGAGACCATATCCGAGGCCGTGGGGGCGTGGCCAAGTCCGTGGAGGCGTGGCCAAAACTTTGGGGGCGTGGCCCAGGTCGTAGGGGTGCTGCCAAGGCCGTGGTGGCGTGGTCAAAGCCGTGGGGCCGTCTCCAAGGCCTTGGGGATTGGCCAAGGAGGTGGGGGCATGGCCAAGGCTTTCGGGGCTTTGCAATACCGTGGGGGCGTGGCCAAGGCCGTGGGGGCATGGTCAAGGTGTTGAGGGCGTAACCAAGGTTGTGGGGGTTAGGCCAAGGCCGTAGGGGCGTGGTCAAGGCCTTGGGGGAGTAGCCAAGGCAGTGAGAGCTAACACTAACCCTAACCCTATTCTTAACCCTAAGGCCGTGGGGCGTAGCCAAGGCTATGTAGGCATGGCCAAGGCCGTGGGGAAGCCATGGGGACGTGTCCAAGGCCGTAGGGGCGTAGCCAAGGCCGTGGAAGCGTGGTCAAGGCCGTAGGGCCGTTTCAAAGGCCGTGGGGGCGTGGCCGAAGCTTTGGGGGCGTGGCCAAGTCGTTGGGAGCGTGGCCAAGGCCTTGGGGGCGTGGACAAGGCCGTAGGGGCGTGGTCAAAGCCGTCGGGGCGTGGCCAAGGCGTTGGTGGCGTGGCCAAGGCCGTGGGGGCGTAGCCAAGGCCGTGGGAGCGTGGTCAAGGCCGTCAGGCCGTTTCCAAGGCCGTGGGGGCGTAGCCAAGGCCGTGGTTGCGTTGCCAAGGCCTTGGGGGCGTGGTAAGGCCGTGGGGGCGTGGCCATGGCCGTTGGGGCATTGTCAAGGCAGTTGGGCCGCTTTCAAGGCCGTGGGGGCGTGGCCAATGCCTTGGGGGCGTGGCCAAGGCCGTTGGGGGCGTAAACAAAGCCTTGGAGGCGTGGCCAACGCCAAGGGGGGCGTGGCCAAGGCCGTGGGGGCGTGTCCAAGGCCGTGAGGGCTAACCCTAACGTTAACCCTAACCCTATGGCCGTGGGGGGGGTAAACAAGGCCGTGGGGCATGGCCACGACCGTGGGGGCTTGGCAAAGGTCTTGGGGGCGTGGCCAAGCCCGTGAGGGCGTGACCAAGGCCGTGGGGCAGCCGTGGGGGCGTGGCCAAGGCTTAGGGGGCTTGGCCAAGGCCGTTGGGGCGTGGCCAAGGCCGTGGAAGCGTGGTGTAGACCGTGGGGCCGTTTCCAAGGCCGAGGGGGCGTGGCCAAGTCCGTGGGGGTGTGGCCAAGGCCTTGGGGGCGTGGCCAAGGCCGTGGGGGCGTGGCCAAGGACGTAGGGGTGTGGCCAAGGACGTCGGGGCGTGGTCAAGGTTTTGGGGGCGTGGCCAAAGCCTTGGGAGCGTGGCCAAGCCAGTGGGATCGTGGCCTAGGCCTTGGGGGAGTGGCCAAGGCCGTATTGGCTTGGCCAAGGCCGTGGAGGCGTGGCCAAAACCTTGGGAGCTTGGCCAAGTTCTTGGGGGCGTGGCCAAGGTCTTGGGGTCATGACCAAGGTCATAGGGGCTATGTCAAGGCCGTGGGGGCGTTGCCAAGGCCGTGGGGGCGTGGCTAAGGCCGTAGGGGCGTAGACAAGGCCTTGGTGACGTTGCCAAGGCCGTGGTTGCGTGGCCAAGGCCACGATGGCGTGGCCAAGGCCGTGGGGGCGTGATCAAGGCAGTGAGGCCATTTCCATGGCCGTGGGGGCGAGGCCAAGTCCGTGGAGTCGTGGCCAATACTTTGGGGGCGTTGCCAAAATCGTAGGGGCGCTGCCAAGGCCGTGTTGGCGTGGTCAAAGCCGTGGGGCCGTCACCAAGGCCTTGGGGGTGTGGCCAAGGCCGTGGGGGCGTGGCCAAGGCTTTCGGGGAGTGGCAAAATTGTGGGGGCGTGGCCATGGCCGTGGAGGCATGGTCAAGGTATTGAGGGCGTAACCAAGGTCGTGGGGGCTAGGCCAAGGCCGTTTGGGCGTGGCCAAGGCCTTGGGGGAGTAGCCAAGGCAGTGAGAGCTAACACTAACCCTAACCCTATTCTTAACCCTAAGGCCGTGGGGCGTAGCCAAGGCTATGTAAGCATGGCCTAGGCCGTGGAGAAGCCGTGGGGGCGTGTCCAAGGCCGTAGGGGCGTGGCCGAGGCCGTGGAAGCGTGGTCAAGATTGTAGGGCCGTTTCAAAGGCCGTGGTGGCGTGGCCGAAGCCTTGGGGGCGTGGCCAAGTTGTTGGGGGCGTTGCCAAGGCCTTTGGGTCGTGGACAAGGCCGTAGGGGCGTGTCCAAGGCCGTAGGGGCGTGGCCAAGGCAGTGGAAGCGTGGTCAAGACCGTAGGGCCGTTTCAAAGGCCGTGGGGCTTGGCCAAAGCCTTTGGGGCGTGGCCAAGTCGTTGGGGGCGTGGCCAAGGCCTATGGGGGCGTGGACAAGGCCGTAGGGGCGTGGCCAAGGCCGTGGGGGCGTAGCCAAGACCTTGGGAGCGCGGCCAAATTCTTGGGGGCATGGCCAAGGTCCTTGGGGCATGGACAAGGTCATGGAGGCCGTGGGGGCGTGGACAAGGCCTTGGTAACGTTGCCAAGGCCGTGGTGGTGTGGTCTAGGCAGTGATGGCGTGGCCAAGGCCGTGGGGGCGTGATCAAGGCCGTGAGGCCGTTTCCAAGGTTGTGGGGGCGTAGCCAAGTCCGTGGAGGCGTTTCCATGGCCGAGGGGGGGGTGGCCAAGGCTTTGGGGGCGTGGCCAAGGCCGTGGGGGCGTGGCCAAGGCCGTGGGGGCATGGCCAAGGTGTTGAGGGCGTGACCAAGGTCGTGGGGGCAAGGCCTAGGCCATGGGGCGTGGCCAAGGCCTTGGTTGTGTAGCCAAGGCAGTGAGAGCTAACACTAACCCTAACCCTACCTCAAACCCTAAGGCCATGGGGGGCATGGCCAAGGCCGTAGGGGCGTTGCCAAGGCCTTGGGTGCGTGGCCAAAACCTTAGGGGCATGGCCAGGGCCGTGGATGCATGGTACATGCCTTGGGGCCATTTCCAAGGCCGTGGGGGCGTGACCAAGCCCGTGGGGCATGGACAAGGCGTTGGGGGCGTGGCCAAGGCCGTGGGGGCGTGGCCAAGGCCGTATGGATCGTGGTCAAGACCGTGGGGGGTGGCCAAATTCTTGGGGGGCGCGGCCAAGCCCGTGGGGGCTAGGCCAAGGCCGTGGGAGTGTGGAAAATGCCGTGGGGGCGTTGCCTAGGCCGTGTGGGGGTGGCCAAGGCCGTGGGAGCGTGGGCAAGGCCGTGAGGACTAACCCTAACCCTAACCCTAAGGCCGTGGGGGCGTTGCCAAGGTCGTGAAAGCATGGCCAAGCCCGTGAGGGCGTGACCAAGGCCTTAATAAAGTAGCCAAGGCCGTTGGGGCGTGGTCAAGGCCGTAGGGCCGTTTCCAAGGTCGCAGGGGCGTGGCCACGTCCGTGGGGGCGTGGCCAAGGCTGTAGAGGGGTTGCCAAGGCCGTTGGGGTGTGACCAAGGCTGTGGTGGCGTTGCCAAGGACTTGAGGGCGTGGCCAAGGCCGTGAGAGCATGGCCAAGGCCGTTGGGTAGCCGTGGGGTGCATGGCCAAGGCCTAAGGGGCGTGGCCAAGGCCGTAGGGGCGTGGTCAAGGCCGTGGGGACGTGGTCAAAGCCGTGGGGCCGTTTCCATGGCCGCGGAGGTGTGGCCAAAGCCTTGGGGGCGTGGCCAAGGCCGTGGGGGGTGGCCAAGGCCTTGGTGGAGTGGCCAAGGCCGTGGGGGCGTGGCCAAAGCCGTGTGGGCGTGGCCAAGGCCTTGGGGGCTTGGCCAAGGCTGTGAGGGCTAACCCTTACCCTATCCCTAAGGCCGTGGAGGAGTATCCAAGGCCTTGGGGGCATGGTTAGGGCCGTGGGGACGTGGCCAAGGCCGTAGAGGGGTTTCCAAGGCCGTGGAGGTGTGACAGAGGTCCTGGTGGCGTTGCCAAGGTCATGGGGGCCTGGCCAATGCCGTGAGGGCGTGGCCAAGGCCGTGGGGTAGCCGTGGTGCGTGGCCAATGCCTAGGGCGTGTGGCAAAGGCCGTGGGGGCGTGGTGAAGTCCGTGGTGCCGTTTCCAAGGCCGTGGGGGCGTGGTGAAGTCCGTGGTGCCGTGTCCAAGGCCGTGGGGGCGTGGCCAAAGCCTTGGGGGCGTGGCCAAGGCCGTTGGGACGTGGACAAGGCTTTGGGGGCGTGACCAAAGCCGTTGGATTGTGACCAAGGCCGTGGGGGCGTAGCCAAGGCCTTGGAGGCGTGGCCAAGATCTTGGGGGCGTGACCAAAGTCTTGGTGGCATGGCCAAGGCCATGGGGGCTAGGCCAAGGCCGTGGGGGCATGGCCAATGCTGTGGGGGCGTGGCCAAGGCCTTGGTGGCGTGGCCAACGCCGTGATGGCGTGTCAAAGGCCGTGGGGGCGTGGCCAAATCCGTGGGGCGGGCCAAGGCTTCGGGGGCGTGGCCAAGGCCGTAGAGGCGTGGTCAAAGCTTTGGAGACATGGCCAAGGCCGTAGAGGCGTGGCCAAGGCCGTGGGATCGTGATCAAGGCCGTGGGGCCGTTTCCAAGGCCGTGGGGCCGTGGTCAAACTCTGTGGGTAGTGGCCAAGGCCGTGGGGGCGTGGCCAAGGCATTGGGGGCGTTGCCAAGGCCGTGGGGGCGTGGCCAAAGTCGTGGGGGCGTAGCCAAAAATGTGGGGGCTAGGCCAAGGCCGTGGGGGCGTGGCCAAGGCCGTGGGTGCGTGGTGAAGGCCTTGGGGGCGTAGGCAAGGCCGCGAGAGCTAACCCTAACCCTAGCCCTAACCCTAACCCAAAGGCCGTGGGGGCGCAGCCAAGGCCGTGGGGGCAAGGCCAAGGCTGTGGGGGCGTGGCATGGCCGTGGGGGCGTGGCCAAGGCCTTGGGGGCGTGGCAAAGGCCTTGGGGACGTGGCCAAAGCCGTGAGGGCTATCCTTAACCCAAACCCTGAGGTCGTGGGGCGTAGCCAAGGCTTTGGGGGCATGGCCAAGGCCGTGGAGGTGTTGCCAAGGCCGTCGGGGCGTGGCCAAGGTCGTGGGTGCGTGGCTAAAAACTTGGAAGCGTGGCCAAGGCCGTGAGAGCGTGACCATGGCCGTTGGGTAGCCATGGGGGAGTGGCCAAGGCCTTGGAGGCGTGGGCAAGGCCGTGGGGGCGTGGCCAAGGTCTTGGGGTCGTGGCTTAGGCCGTGGGGGTTAAACCAAGGCCGTGGGGGCGTGACCAAGGCCTTGGGGGCGTAGCCAAGGCCTTGGGGGCGTGGCCAAAGCCGTGAGGGCTAATCCTAACCATAACCCTAACCTTTAGGCCGTGGGGGCGTAGCCAAGGCCGAGGGGGCATGGCCAAGGCCGTGGGGGAGTGGCCAAGGCCTTGGGGGCGTAGCCAAAGCCTTGTGGGCGTGGCCAAGGCCTTGGGGGAGTGGCCGAGGCTTTGGGAGCGTTGCCAAGGTATAGGGGGTATGGCCAAAACCGTGGGGTGTGGCCAAGGCTTTGGGGGCGTGGCCAAGGCCTTGGGTGCGTGCCAAGTCCTTGGGGGTGGGGCCAAGGCCGTGGGGGCTAGGCCAAACCGTGGGGGCGTGGTCAAAACCGTGGGTGCAAGGTCAAGGCCGTGGGGGCGTGGCCAAGGTCTTGGGGGCGTGGCCAAGACCGTGGGTGCTAGGCCAAGGCTGTGGGGGCGCGTCCAAGGCCGTGGGGGCGTGGCCAAAGCCGTGGGGGCGTGGTCAAGGCATTGGGGCGGTTTCCAAGGCCGTGGGGGCGTGGCCAAAGCTTTGGGGGCGTGGCCAAGGCCTTGGGGGCGTGGCCAAAGCCTTGTTGGCGTGGCCAAGGCCGTTGGGGCGTGGCCAAGGCCTTGGGGGCGTGGCCAAGGCCGTGGGCGCTAACCTAACCTTAACCCTTAGACCGTGGGGGCGTAACAAAGGCCGTGGGGGCATGCCCAAGGCCGTGGGGGTGTGGCAAAGGCCGTAGAAAGGTTGCCAAGGCCGTGGGGGCGTGGCCAAGGCCGTGAGTGCGTGGCCGAGGTCCTAGTGTAGCCATGGGGGCGTGGCCAAGGCTTTTGGGGCGTGGCCAAGGCCGTGGGGTCATGGCCAAGGCCGTGGGGGCGTGGCCAAAATCTTGGGGGCGTTTCCAAGGCCGTGTGGGCTAGACCAAGGCCATGAGAGCGTGGCCAAGGCCATGAGGGCGTTGCCAAGGCTTTGGTGGCGTAGCCAAGGCCGTGAGAGCTAACCCTAACCTTAACCCTAACCCTAAGGCCGTGGGGGCGTAGGCAAGGTTGTGGGGGCATGGCCACGGACATGGGGGCGTGGCCAAGGCCTTTGGGTCGTGGCCAAGGTTTTGAGGGCGTGGTCAAAGTCTTGGTGGCGTGGCCAAAGTATTGGGGGCGTGGACAAGGCCATGGGGGCGTGGCCAAAGCCTTGGGGACGTGGATAAAGCCGTAGGGGCGTGGTCAAGGACTTGGTGGCGTGACCAAGGCCTTGGGGGCGTGGCCAAGGCAGTGAGGGCTCACCCTAACCCAAACCCTAACGTGGCCCAGGCCGTGGGGGCGTGGCCAAGGTCTTGGGGGCGTAACCTAGGCCGCGGGTGCTAGGCCCAGGCCGTGGGGGCGAGTCCAAGGCCGTGGGGGCATTGTCATGGCCGTGGGGGCGTGGTCAAGACCGTGGAGGCGTTGCCAAAGCTGTGGGGGTGTGGCCAAGACCATGGGGGCGTGGCCAAGGCCTAGGGGGCGTGACCAAGGCCTTGGGGGCGTGGCCAAGGCCATGAGGGCTAACCCTAACCCTAACCTTAAGGCCTTGGGGCGTAGCCAAGGCAAATGGGGCATGGACAAGGCCGGGGGGACATGGCCAAGGCCGTGGAGGGAATGCCAGACCGTGGGGGCGTGGCCAAAGCCGTCGATGCGTGGCCAAGGCCTTGGCGGCGTGGCCAAGGCTGTGAGGACGGGGCCAAGGCCGTGGGGGCGTGGCCAAGGCCTTGGGGTCAAGGCCAAGGCAGTGGCTAAGGTCTTGGGGGCGTGGCCCAGGCCGTGGGGGCTAGTCCAAGGCCGTGGGGACGTGGCCAAGGCCGTGAGAGCTAATCCTATCTGTAACCCTAACGCTAACAAGAAGGCCGTGGGGGCGTAGCCTAGGCCGTGGGGGCGTGGCCAAGTCCGTGGGGGCGTGGCCAAATCCGTGGGGGGTGGCCAAAGCCGTGGGGGCGTGACCAAGGCCGCGTGGTTGTGGTCAAAGCAGAAGGGGAGAAGCCGAGGCCAAAGCCAAGGCCGTGGGGGCGTGGCGAAGGCCGTGGGGGCGTTGACAAGGCCGTGGGGGCGTGGCCAGGTCCGTGGGGTCGTGGCCAAGGCCATAGGAGTGAGGACGAGGCCGACCCCAAGGCTGTGGTGGCTTAGCCAAGGCCTTGGGGGCCTGGCCAAGTCTGTGGGGGCGTGGCCAAGGCCGTGGGACGTGGCCATGGCCGTGGGGTCTTGGCAAAAGCCGAGGCAAAGGCCGTGGGGGCGGAGCCAAAGCCGTGAGGGCGTGGCCAAGGCCTTAGGAGCGAGGCCAAGGCCGAAGCCAAGGCCGTGGGGGCGTTACCAAGGCCGTGGGTGCGTGGTCAAGGCGAAGGTAAGGCCGAAGCCAAGGCCGTGGGGGCGTGGCCAAGGCCGTGGGTACGTGGCCAAGGCCGTGAGGGCGTGGCCAAGTCCGTGTGGGCGTAGCCAAGGCCGTTGGGTTGTGGCCAAGGCCGTGGGGAGGTGGCCAAAGGCATGGGGGTGTAGCCAAGACCGTGGGGGTGTGGCCAAGAACGTTGGGTGAGGGCCAAGGACGTGGTCGTGGCCAAAGCCGTGGGGACAGGGCCAAACCGTGGGGGCGTGGCCAAGACCGTGGGGGCGTTACCAATGATGAAGGGGAGGTGCAAAGACAGTTGGGGATTGGCCAAGGCCGTGAGGTCGTGGTTAAGGCCGTGGGGGCGTGGCCAAGGCCATGGGGGCAAGCTCAAGGAGGAAGCCAAGGCCGTGGTGGCGTGGCCAAGGCCGACTGGTGTGGCCAAGTCCGTCGGGGAGTGGCAAAGGCCGTGGGGGCGAAGTTAAGGCCGAAGACAAGGCCGTGGAGGTGTGGCCAAGGCCGTAGGGACGTGGTCAAGCCGTGGGGGCGTGGTCAAGTCGGAGGGGGCGGCCGTGGGGTCGTGGCCAAGGCCGTGGGGGCGTGACCAAAGCCAATGGGGCGTGGCCAAAGCCGTGAGGGCGTGGTCAAGGCCGTGGGGGCAAAGCCAAGGTCGAAGCAAAGGCGTGGCCAAGGCCGTGGGGGCGTGGCCAAGGCAGATGGGGCGTGGCCAAAGCCGTGGGAGCGGGGCCAAGGCCATGGGGGCGTGTCCAAGGCCGTAGGGGCGTGGCCAAAGCCGTTGGAACGTGGCCAAGGCCGTGGGGGCGTGGCCAAGGCCGTGTGGGCGTGACCAATGCCACGGGAGCGTGGCCAAGTCCGTGGAGGGGGGCCAAGTCCGTGGGGGCGTGGCCAAAGCGGTGAGTGCGGCGCCAAAGCCGAGGGGGTGTAGCCAAGACCGTGGGGGCATGGCCAACACCATGGCCAAGGACGTGGGAGCGTGGCCAAGGCCGAAGGGGGCTAGAAGGCCGTGGGGCAGGGCAAATGCAGTTGGGCGTCGCCAAGGCCGTGGGGGCGTGGCCATGTCCGTTGGGGCGTGGCCAAGGCCGGGAGAGCGTGGCCAAGGAAGTGGGGGCGTGTCCAAATCTGTGGAGGCGTGGCCAAGCCCGTGTGTTCGAGGCCAAAACCGAAACCAGGCCGTGGTGGCGTGGCCAAGGACGTGGGGACGTGGCCAAGTCCGTGGGGGCGTGGCCAAAGCCGTGGGGGCGGGGCCAAGGCCGTGGATAGTGGTCAAGCTCGTGGGGGTGTGGCCAAGGCCGTGGGGGCGAAGCCAAGGCCAAAACTAAGGTCGTGGTGGCGTGGCGAAGGCCGTGGGAAGGCCGTGGGGAGGTAGCCAATGCCGTGGGGGCGTGGCCAAGGCCGTGGGGAGGTGGCCTAGGCTGTGGGGTCGTGGCCAAGGCCGTGGGGGCGTAGCCAAGACCGTGGGGGGTGGCCAAAGGCGTGGGGGCGTGGCCAAGGTGGCGGAGGCGAGGTCAAGGCCGCGGGGGAGATGCCGAAGCCAAAGCCAAGGCGTTGTGGTGGTGGCGAAGACCGTGGAGCGGCCTTGGAGGCGCAGCCAAGGCCGTGGGGGCGTGGCCAAGGCCGTGGGGAAGTGGCCAAGGCCGTAGGGGCGTGGCCAAGTCCGTGGGGGCGTCGCCTAGGCCGAGGGGTGGTGGTCTAGGCCGTGGGGGCGTGGTCAAGGCCGTAGGGGCGTAGCCAAGGCCGTAGGGGCAGGGCCAAGGCCGTGGGGTGTGGCCAAGGTTGTGGGGATGTGTCCAAAGCCATGGGAACGTGGCCATGACCGTGGGGGCGTAGCCAAGGCCGTGGGGGCGGAGCAAAGACCGTGGGATCGCTACCAAGGCCGTGGGGGCGTGGCCAAGGCCGGGGGTTTTGCCCAAGACTGAGGGGGCGGTGCCAAGGCCGTGGGGGACTGCCCAAGGCCTTGGGTGCGGCGACAAAGCCGTGGGGGTGTGGCCAAGACTGTGAGGGCGTGGCCAAGGCCTCGGTCAAGGCCGTGGGGGCGTGGCCAAGGCCGAAGGAGAGCTGGAAGGCCGTGGGGGCGGGGCAAAGGCAGTAGGCGTGGCAAAGGCTGTGGTGGCGTGTCCAAGGCCGTAAGGGCGTGGCAAAGGCCGTGGGGGGGCCCAGGCCGAGGGGGCGTGGACAGGGCCTTTGGGGCGTGGTCAAGGCAGTGGGGTTGAAACCAAGGCCAAAGTGAAGGCGTGGCTAAGGTCTTGGGGAGTGGCCAAGGTCGTGGGGGGGTGGCCAAGTCCGTGAGGGCGTGTCCAAGGCCGTGGGGGCGTGGCCAAGGCAGTGGGGGCGTGGTCAAATCCGTGGGGGCGTGGCCAAAGTCGCATGGGCGTGGTCAAGGCCGTTGAGGCGATCCGAGGCCAAAGCTAAGGCTGTTGGGGTGGTGGCGAAGACCGTGGGGTCGTTGCCAAGGCCGTGGGGGCGTTGCCATGGCCGAAGGGGCGTGGCCGAAGACAAGACGGCATGGCCAAGGCCGTTGGGGCGAGGCCAAGGCCGAAACCAAGGCCGTGGAGGCGTGGTAAAGGCCGTGGGTTCGTGGCCAAAGCCGTAGGGGCGGACCCAAGGCGGTGGGGGCTTGGCCAAGGCCGTGGCCAAGGCCGTGGGTGCGTGGCCAAAGCCGTGGGGGCGGGGCCAAGGCCGAGGGGGCGTGGCCAAGGCCGTGGGGGAATGGCCAATGCCGTATGGGGCGTGGTCATGGCTGTGGGGTAGTGGCCAAAACCGTGGGAGCGTGGCTAAGCCCGCGACGGCGCAGTAAAGTCCGTGGGGGCGATGCCAAGGCGGTGGGTGTGTTGCCAAGGCCGTGAGGGCGTGGCCAAAGCCGTGTGGGCGTTGACAAGGATATGTAGGCGAGGCCAAGGCCGAAGCCAAGGCCGTGGTGGCGTGTCCAAGGCGTGTGGGCTGGCCCAAGGCGGTGGAAGCTTGGCCAAGGCCGTAGTCAAAGCCGTGGGGGCGTGGCCAAAACCGTGGGGGCGGGGCCAAGGCCGTGGGGGCGTGGCCAAGGCCGTAGGGGCGTGGCCAAGGCTGTGGTGGTATGGCCAAGGCGTTGCGGCGTGGCCAAGGCCGTGGGGGCGGTGCCAAGGCCGTAGGCCGTGGCCAAGGATGTGGGGAATGGCCAATGCCGTATGGGGCGTAGCTATGGCCGTGGGGGCGGGGCCAAAGCCGGACCGTGGGGGCGGTGCCAAGGCCGTAGGGCGTGGCCAAGGACGTGGGGAATGGCCAATGCCGCATGGGGTGTAGTCATGGCCGTGGGGGCGTGGCCAAAGCCGTGGGGGCGTGGCCAAGCCCGCGGCAGCACAGTCAAGTCCGTGGGGGCGATGCCATGGCCGTGGCAAACTCCATGGGTTTGTGGCCAACGCTGTAGGGGCGTGGCCAAAGCCGTGGTTGAGTGACCAAGACCGTGGGGTGGGGTAGAGGCCGTGGGGGCGTGGCCAAGGCCGTGGGGGTGGCCAAGTCCGTGGGGGCGTGGCCAAGTCCGTGGGGAGTGGCCAAGGCCGTGGGGGGTGGCCAAAGCCGTGGGGGCGTGCCCAAGGCTGCGGGGGCATGGTCAAAGCCTTGGAGGTAAAGCCGAGGACAAAGCCAAGGCCGTGGGGTGTGGCGAAGGCCGTGGGGGAGTGGACAAGCCCGTGGGGGCGTGGCCAAGCCCGTGGGGGCAAGGTAAAGGCCGAAGCCAAGGCCGTGGTGGCGTGGCCTAAGCCGTGGGAGCGTGGCCGTGGCCGTGGGGGCGTAGCCATGGCCGTGGGACGTGGCCAAGGCGTTGGGGGCTTGGCAAAGGCCGTGGCGAAGGCCGTGGGGACGTGGCCAAGGCCGTGGGAGCGTGGCCAAGTTTGTGGGGGTGGGGCCGAGGTTGTGCGTGCGTGGCCAAGGCCGTGGACGTGACAAAAAAGCCGTGGGGGTGTGGTCAAGACTGTGGGGGCATGAAAGAGGCCTTGGCCAAAGCCGTGGGGACGTGGTCAAGGCTGAAGGAGGGCTAGAAGGCCGTGGGGGCGGGGCCAAGGCAGTTGGGAGTGGCCAAGGCTGTGGGGGCGTGGCCAAGGCCGTGGGGGCGTGGCCAAGGGTGTGGGGGGTGGCCAAGGCAGTGGGGGCGTGGTCAAGTCCGTGGGGGGTGGCCCAGGCCGTGGGGGCGTGGATAAGGCCTTTGGGGGTTGTCAAGGCCGTGGGGCGAAGCCAAGGCCGAAGTCAAAGCGTAGCTAAGGCCTTGGGGATGTGGCCAAGGACGCGGGGAAGTGGCCAAGTCCTTGGGGGCATGGCCAAGGCCGTGAGGGTGTGGCCAAGGAAGTGGGGGCGTGGCCAAAGCCGTTGGGTCGTTGCCAAGGTCGCGGGGCGTGGTTAAAGGCCGTGGGGGCAAAGCCGAGGCCAAAGCTAAGGCCGTGGGGGCGAAGCCGAGGCCAAAGCTAAGGCCGTGGGGTTGTTGCGATCGCCGTGGGAACGTGGACAAGGCCGTGGGGGCGTGGCCCAGGTCCTTGGCCAAGGACGTGGGGTCGTGGCCAAGGCCGAAGGAGGGCTTGAAGGCCGTGGGGACGGGGCCAAGGCAGTTGGGCGTGGCCAAGGCTGTCGGGGCGTGGCCAAGTCCGTGGGGGCGTGGCCAAGTCCGTGGGGGGCGCCCAAAGCCGTGGAGCGTGGGCAAGGCGTTTGGGGCGTGGTCAAGACCGTGGGTGCGAAGCCAAGGCCGAAGTCAAGGCGTCGATAAGGCCTTGGGGTTGTAACCAAGGACGTGGGGTGTGGTCAAGTCCGAGGGGGCGTGGCCGAGGCCTTGGGGCGTGGCCAAGGTACTGGGGGCGTGGTTAAAGCAGTGGGGGCGTGGCCAAAGTCGCGGGGGCGTGGTCAAGGCCGTGGGGGTAAAGCCGAGGCCAAAGCTAAGGCCGTGGGGTAGTGGCGAAGGCCAAGGGGGACTGGCCAAGACAGTGGGGGCGAGGTCAAGTCCGTGGGGGCAAAGCCAAGGCCGAAGCCAAGGCCGGAGCCAAGGCCGAAACCAAGGCGTGGCCGAGGCCGTGCGGACGTGGCCAAGGCCGTAGAGGCACAACCAAGGCCGTAGGGGCGGAGCCAAGGCCGTGGGGCGTGGCCAAGGCCGTGGGGATGTGGCCAAAGCCATGTGAAAGTGGCCAAGACCGTGGGGGCGTGGCCAATATCGTGGGGGCGGAGCCAAGGTTGTGGGGTTGTTGCCAAGGCCGTGGGGGCGTGGCCAATGCCGTGGGGTGGTGGCCAAGACTGAGGGGGCGGGGCCAAGGCTGTGGGAGCGTGGCCAAGGCCGTGGGGGCGTGGCCAAGGCCGTGGGGGGAGGCACAGGCTGTGGGGGCATGGACAAGGCCTTTGGGGCGTGGTCAAGGCCGTGGGGGCGAAGCCAAGGCCGAAGTCAAGTCGTGGCTATTGCCTTGGGGATGTGGCCAAGGACGTGGGGGCGTGGCCAAGTTTGTGGGGGCGTGGCCAAGGCTGTGGGGGCGTTGCCAAGGCAGTGGCGGTGTGGCCAAAGCCGTGGGGGCGTGGCCAAAGTCGCAAGGGCGTGGTCAAGGCCGTGGAGGCGATGCGAGACCAAAGCTAAAGCTGTGGGGTTGTGGCGAAGGCCGTGGGGGCGTTGCCAAGGCCGAAGGAGCGTGGCCAAAGACGAGGGGGCGTGGCCAAGGTTGTGGGGGCATGGCCAAGGCGTTGCGGCGTGGCCAAGGCCGTGGGGGCGGGGCCAAGGCCGTGGGGCGTGGCCAAGGCCGTGGGGGAATGGCCAATACCGTATGGGGCGCGGTCAAGGCCATGGGGGCGTGGCCAAAACCGTGGGGGCTTGACCAAGTTCGCGGCGGCGCAGTCAAGTCCGTGGGGCGGTGCCAAGGCTGTGGGTGTGTTGCCAAGGCCGTGGGGGCGCGGCCAAGGCTGTTGGGGCGTGGACTAGGACATGGAGGCGAGGCCAAGGCCGAAGCCAAGGCCGGGGTAGCGTGGCCAAGGCAGTGGGGGCGTGCCCAAGGCTGCACGGGCGTGGCCTAGACCGAAGGAGTGTGACCAAGGCGGTAGGGGCTTAGCCAAGGCCATTGCCAAGGTCATGGGGGCGTGGCCAAGGCAGTTGTGGCGGGGCCAAGGCCGTGGAAATTGGCAAACGCCATGGGTTTATGACCAAGGCTGTAGGGGCGTGGCCAAGGCCGTGGTTGAGTGGCCAAGACCGTGGAGTGGGGCCAAGGCCTTGGGGGCGTGGCCAAGAAACTTCATGCTTCGAGATGACCACTAGGAAACAGTGTTTTCTCACGATCTATGTACTTCACAGACATCGTGGCTATTGTTTCGGCTGTTTTTTCAGCTATTTCCTATTATTCGTAACAGTTGGCCCCACCTCTCCAGCTTCACAAAATATATTATGTTGTATATATACGGTAAGCGGTCACTCCCACACTTGGATGTGGCCATACACTTACACGAACACGACCACAGTATACGCGCGATAGCCGCCCCATCAGCAGAGATGTCACGTTGATTGTAGCTGCATCCTGGCCTGTAGACGTTCAGCGCAGGGTATGTGTTCTGTGAACACCTCTAGTTACTAGTTAAGCGTTTGTTCATGGCTTGTTCACAAGCGCTCGAGCGTTGTCGCTGCCTGGTGACTCTATTGCCTTACAGTCACCATCATCCCCCATTAATGGGGCCCAGGACCTGCATGAAAACCTTCTGTACTGGAGATGCGGCATTCCTGGGTTATCAAATCAAAATGAACTGAACTGAACTGAACTGAACAGTACTGCCTGATGACATACCTAACTGTCGTGATCGTCGGTTTCTGCGCAGTGACTACCCCAAGCACCTGCTGCCAGTACTAGCCACCATTTTATCTTGCCGCTTTGAACGGTAACAAGTCCATGAGCTACTTGCCATACGCCGTATCGGCATCAATCGTTTCACTAGTCTGGACTGCCATCTACATCCAAGTCATTTTCAGAGCGCTTCTAAATCAGCGGAAAAATATTTACGGTAGAATTTGATAATTAACCAATAATTATATTTTTTTTGTACAAAAAGCAAGAAGCTGGTTTTATAGTGGCTACATATATTCTGATGATAATACAAAGGTTTCTTTTTACAGAAAAGGGGTGATGCACAAAAAGGGTAAGATCGAAAAAATAGCAAAGCAAAATGGCAGTTTAGGTCCGGAGCCGGACCTCAGCATAGATGAGGTCCAGTGGGTGGTCCGTCAAGTTGAAGTCCCTAGCTGGGGCATGGAAAGCTGATCTGGGACCGCGGAGGCATGCGATGGCAGAGTCAATCAGGCTGAAGGCGATCTTACATCTGATGAAGCCAAGGGTACTGCTATACGGTTGATCGTGTTTCTGAGAGATGAGACCTGCAAGTCTCTTGAATGCAACCGTGGCAGACGGACCCCATCCTCCACTTGTGGACAGGACCAGAGGGGTAAAGGTACCATGCTCCACCTCGAGGACACGCTGTTCGTAAGCTCTCCTCTTCTCACGCTCGAGTCTTCTATAGCATGCATATCATCAGTGGAGGATGTACAATTTGAAGGTGCATGGGAGTTGAAGATTCTGACATCAAAGGTAGATTGTTTGCTTTTATCCCAAAAGTTTTGGGCCTTGATGTCGAGTCTTGCGCCATCCTCAGTGTTAGTGCTTCTGAAGGGGAAGCTCTCTCCGATCAGCAGCTGGAGAGTGGGTTAACCAATAATTGAGTACGCCTGCATACCAGGCGTAGATCCGCGTTGCCCGCGGTCAAATGACCAGACCCTCCTTCCCAGCGAGATACTGCAAGCCATCTTCGCTGGGGTTGTTTGGGTCTGGGAACGAGACTAGGACGCGCCCACACGGCACTGGCCGCACCCCCACGGCCCTTGCTGCGCCCCCACGGCCTTGGCCGAGCCCCTACGGCTTTGGCTGCGTCCCCACAGCCTTGGCTGCGCCCCCATAGCCTTGGCCGTACTCCCACACCCTTGGCTGCTCCCCCACGGCCTTGGCCGCGCCCCCACGGCCTTGGCCGCGCCCCCCGTCCTTTGCCGTGCTCCTACGGCCTTGGCCGCGCACCCACGTCCTTGGCGGCGCCCCCACACCCTTGGCCGCTCCTCCACGGCCTTGGCCTAGCCCCAACGGCTTTGGCCGCGTCCCCATGGCCTTGGCTGCACCCCCACGGCCTTGGCTGCGCCGCCACTGCCTTGCCCATGGCCTTGGCCGCGCCCCCACGGCCTTTACCGTTCCCCCACGGCCTTGGCTGTGCCGCCACGGCCTTGCCCCATGGCCTTGGCCGCGACCCAATGGCCGTGGCCGCGCCCCACGGTCCTGGTCGTGGCCGCGCCCCCAAGGCACTGGCCGCGCCCCTATGGCCTTGGCTTTGCTGCACCCCCACGGCCCTGCCCCAAGGCTTTGGCCGCGCCCCCACGGCCTTAGACGCGTCCCTACGGCCCTGGTCCGCCCCCACGGTCCTGGCCGCGCCCACACGGCACTGACTGCGCCCACAGAGGAGGTTGGACACGCTTGACCTTTTCTAATCAAAATGGCTGGGGTCACACTAACTAAAATTCTACATCTGGAGTAAGAAGCATGTTTAGCCAATTTTGAGGTTGGTCCCCCTCATTATTAATTTTTTGATGAAGGGGACCTTCCTTAGAATTAGCTAAAAATGCCTCTTTCTCAAGATCTCGAGATCTAATCAGTATGACCCCAGCCATTTTGATTAGAAAAGGTCAACCATGTCCAACCTCCTCTGCTGCACCCCCACGGCCCTGGCCGCACCCCCACGGTTTTGGCCGGCCTCCACGGCCGCGCCCCCACACCCTTGGCCGAGCCACAACGGCTTTGACTGCGTCCCCACAGCCTTGGCTGCGGCCCCATGGCCTTGGCCGTACCCCCACAGCCTTGGCTGCTCCCCCACGGCCTAGACCGCGCCCCCACGGCCTTGGCCGCGCCCCCACGGCCTTAACTGCACCACCACGGCCTTGCCCCATGGCCTTGGCCGCAACCCCACGGCCTTGACCGCGCCCCACGGTCCTGGTCGTGCCCTGGCCGCGACCCCACGGCCCTGGCCGTGCCTCCAACGTACTGGCCGAGCCCCCACGGCCTTGGCTGCACCCCCACGGCCTTGCCCCATGGCTTTGGCCGCGCCCCCACGTCCTTGGACGCGCCCACACCGCCCTGGCCGTGCCTTCACGGTTGTGGCCGCGCCCCCACGGCCCTGGCCGCGCCCCCACGGCCTTGGCCGGCCCACACGGCCTTGGCCGCGCCCCCACGACCATGGCGGAGCCCCAACGGCTTTGGCTGCATCCCCACGGCCTTTGCTGCGCCCCCACGGCCCTGGCCGAACCCCCACAGCCTTGGCCGCACACCCACGGCTTTGGCCGCTCCCCCACGGCCTTGGCCGAGCCCCAACGGCTTTGATGCCGTCCCCACTATATACTGCAAACTCGGTTTGTTGAGTGAAGTGAATTTGGAATCTGTGTTTCTGTACTCCCACAATGTATCAACATGACTATAGTTCTGAAGATGTACAATTATAATTATTTAAGCCATCTCTAGAAAAACAGCCACTTGTATACTATTATAATGGCCTGATTATATAGGAGAGTTAAGAGAGAAGTTTGTCAGACATGTAGGAAGCCTTTGTTTGTACCATAGTGCATGTGCATTTGAAAGGCACCGCCACAGTGGACAAATTCTATGTACACTAAGCGGTGCCTTTGAAGCCAGGGGACATCCATGTACCTGGATAGGAGGTTCGTATTCGTCCGTTACTTCTTCCGTTGTGAAGTCGGAGTGTGAAGTACGATTTCTGTGTGACGAAATTAATAGTCAATAGCAGTTTGAATGGCTTTACGAATCTCTGTGAGGAAGTCATTGAGGCCCAGCAGAAGCATTGTCTCATTGTATCCCCTTTCTGCTCGGCATGATGGACAGGTTTTCGTCAGGGCCTCCTGCCCACTGTTCCAGCTGTTCAAGCAACCTAAAATAGTCTTACCGTAGTCTCTCGAAAATACGCCCATGGGCGATGAATTTAGAATCTGCTCAAAGAGGGGGATGGGCGTATTTTCGAGGACCCTTCTCCCGAAAATAGGCCCACCCTTGACTCGAAAGTAGGCCCACCCAATTCGAAAGTAGGCCCACCCAAGTACATGCGTATACGAGTGCAATACTGCAACAGTCATTCTAGCAAGGCTTAACTACTACTAGTCCCGGAGTTTCTTGGTGAGCAGGAACAATCTCTTCGTGTGAGTAGCTACAGGAACAGCAAACAAGACACAGTAGGACTGCTTGAATGACGTAGAGTGCGCAGACTATCTTCAGGACTTGCCGATTGCTGCTGCTGCTTCCTAGAAATCCATAGTGCGCTGCTAGTGCTACGCTAAGGCGATTGCACACGCGAAGACACAAACATGCAATGCACAGCGCGTGCACGGTCTCATGTCATGCATTCAGTACACAGCTGATTATGCAATGGCATGCAACATAATGAAATTCATTGCAAATAGTACCGCGATAGCCAGCCTTCATTTCTTAGTCCAACCTCTTTGACGGTGCTTCTTCCTGAGCTATTCAAGTGCTTTTTCTGTTCGAGCTAATAGGGTGGGCGTACTTTCGAGTAATAAATGACCCTTTGCAACAACTTGTCGCGAAAAAGGGGGGTGGGCGTATTTTCGAGGGTGGGCGTATTTTCGAGAGACTACGGTACAACATTTGGTGACTATAACGGGGGGTACAATAGGCACACAGTGACATATATGGCACTTAAAAGTGTCCCTCATAGTACGCTTCAGACCCAATGGGATCTTGGTGAATTTGGTGAGGGACATTGCTTCTGCCAACGTGTCCTTGATGCTGACCATTTCGTCAAGTATCATCTCCAGATTCGCCTCCGTCTTCGGCTTCTTTTTCCTTGGCTCAAAATCGTCATCCTCGTCCGAGTCAAGAACGATTGGCTGCCTTTTAGATACTCCCCCCTTGATGTCCGTTTTCGTCACAGCGAACAGCTTTCGGCGAGGGTTCTTCCAGAACGTCAGACCTGCATTGCGACAGAAATGATTATTTACAGTTGTAAACAACACATGAACATGAAGCTCAGAGCTCCATATGTGGGTAGGCTTCACTAGAACAGTGCCTAGGACGCGAATGAAAACCATGCAGAAAGGAGATGAACAATAGTTGACATGCATACCTTGCGTCGCTGTGGAGTCTTCAATCTCAAGGCCGTCATTTGTCACCAGCGTGTGCTCTGCCCCCCACTGAGACGAGATGACACCCAGTATATGTTCCACCGAAGAGGGTCCCACAGTATATGTTCCACATTTGCTGTGGCCTCTGTTAGCTCCAAGTATGTCTGGCTGGTTGGCTGGAAGTCGGCCTTTTCCTCGTCCCTGCCTTTGCATAGTTGCCTTCACTACTTTGAGGCTAAAGGTAGGTCCCCTGCGGGTTGCTGTCACATCTTCATAAACCTCCGTCTTTGTTGTATCCAGTGGTGCAGGTCCCGTGTCCATAGCATGTAGCGTTCTCGAGATATGGCAGCATGAATTCACCAATGCAAACTTGATTGACTTAAGGGGCTCATAGCTCCAAATCTGATGGTTTGTCACCCCATGATGAGGCTATTTTCTGAAAGTCCAGAGATGGGGCTTTCATCTGGCACAGGTCCTATAATCATAGCACCCTGAGTTCTTGCACTACAGGCGCTTGAATCTGACCATCTTGAGACGTTTCAAGCTAGACTAGACTTTACAGCGTTCTCACGCAAACACGGGAGCAGTTTCAACAGCCTTCATAGCTATATAGACCCTCGACCATCAGAATTCACCCCTGGACAAATTTGCTCATCTGTGTGGGGGGTGTACATAATCAGTCATTCCGCCAACGGGAATTTCACGTGAATTTTATCTTTTGATTACGTCATTAAATAGTAGCGAGGAGCCGCCATCTTGCTCGGTTGAGTTGCTTGAGGGAAGCTCGTGTAGCTCCGAAATCGGAAATCCTTCGGAGCTTAAATTTCTTCCAGAGGTGTAACTGGTCCATACCTTGTCAGCAGGGATGTCCAAAGGAAAGACGAGTCGATCTTCACCAGCTACCAGTCGTCAGTTGGCGAGTAGTACCATACCGTCTCCTCAGCCGGTCGGATGTTGACCGACAGCACTGAAGCAAGCGAGGTCAGAACAAGTTTAAAGTTTCTCACGATGTTTATTAGTTACTATTACACCTGTATTGCAAGTTTGGTTTCAAAATCTTTGTCAGAAGAAATTTCCTTGCCGTATATTAATAGTACAAGGAAAGTCACTATGCAGTTACACAATATGAGACTTACCAAATCGTGTATAAGCAAGATTCAGTCAGCTTCATTGGATAAGTCACCGTCACTTCATCCTCAGCTTCATTGTTAGATAGGTTGCTGGTGTCATCTCCAAACACCCAGTCATTATAAGCCAGTTGCATGCAAGAGTGAAGGAATTTGATTGACGTGAAGTCACATCTGGTTGCTCTTTTGCAGCCATGTTAAGTATTGCAGTTAATGGCAAAATTGACAGGAGGTGGTTTGAAACTTGTGCGTGATTAAAACCATGTTATTAAGTGACTGTGGTGATGAACAAGAGACCTGGCGTTAAAGATGGCGTGCAGAGAGTGAGAATCGGTTGAAGTACGAATGAGGTATATCCTAGACATACCTGTAACGTGTTGTGGTAACAACCCAAGCCATGATCCGAGCGCCGCCTTCCATCGATTTCCAAGCGATCCAAGTAAGAGACCGAGATAGCTCAGCGTGTTTGGGATGGATGTAAGGCAGCTGAGGTCGCAGTCGCGAGCTTGTTCCAGGCAGAGAGAGAACCAACAATGCAGGAACAGAGTCTGAGCACTTTTCTGAACTTGCAAACACCAAGAGGATTCTTATTTGCTAGTGTTAATGAATCCTATTAGTAAGCTGGCGGCTATCTTGAGAAAGTTTCAGCATCTCACACTGGTGCCTACACGAGACTGGGATCATTTGTCACTTTTAGGCAAGACTTCATATAATTATAGCTAATCGCTAAGTTTGCCAAACAACATACTACTGCTGAATGGATTTATGCGCAGCTTTGGTGATGCAAACGGCTGCCATGCACTCATACACATGCACTGATGTGATGATTCATTCGGCAGCTAGGTGAAGCAACACGCAACAAACCAGCAGTCCAGAGCCTGTGACTTGCTTCCTAGCTGAGCGACCTGGGAACGACCCTCCCAAGAGCTCCACCTCCTGCCTCTCTGCGCGCGCAGCACGAGAGCCCGCATATTGTGAGGATTACGTAATACAGGGCGCTAAGCTAAAGGGGGCGTGGCATACAAAGTATGAAATCAGGATTTGAAAAACCTGTTGCCGTGTCTGTATTCTTCTTGTCGTCAACTAGAACTGCAAATGATAAGTTCACAGTCTGTCACTGTCAGCGTTGTTGAATTGGACTGCTAGCTGCTTGCTGGCTGTGTTGCTGGAGAGAAAGAAAACGGAAATTTGAAATCAGTACTTTCTGGACCGAATTTCTACTGGCAAATGTAAACGAGTGCTAGACAGAGGATGGTGAGCCATCAACACTCCGCTGAATAGAATCAGTGGCTATCCTACACGAGATGGAAAAATTGGAAATTGAAAAACTGGTTTCACAGCTGAATTCATTTTTCCGATTTCTGTCATCCCCAAAACGGAACGATGTCGATTTCAATTTCCTGAAAAACAGGATGTTGATTGGCTGAATTATACACTGACCAGTATCATACCCAGGCCTTCTCGCTTCTACGTAGCTTGATAGACTACTCCAGGGTGTAATGAAGGTGGTATTTCTATAGCCTTGTTCCCTGGCCATTCCCACCACCAGCATTTGCAAACTACAACAACAACTACTCCCACTTCAAGCAAGTGTGAGTCCAGCATGCAATGCACTTGGTCCCGGACATTATCATGCTGAGCACAGGATAGAATGCTTATTGAAAACCCAAAAGATGTAGTTTGTTGCGCTATTCAAGGCAGTAGTTTACTGATCCTTCTTGCAGGCACAACTTAAGGTTATGCCCCCAGTTTGCCTAAACTTAAGACATAGTATACAAGCAATGAACTTTCACATCAGACCAACCGGTGCCATCATTGCCATGTTACCACAGTCATTTACTTTTGTTTCGGGAGGCAACTGCACTACTGGTAGTGCAAGCAGCTAGTCCCAATTAACGCATGTCATATGACGACCATGCATGCTCAGTCAATAACATGTCAGCTAGCAATCAATGGCGAGACAAACAGCGCTCACATCGTGAGTTTCAGAACATAATCATCGGTGAACGACAGTGATCACAACTGTGTGGTCAATCCGAACCTTTTGTGGGTATTTGATTAGAGCTGTAGCTACATCTGATGTGAACGGCAAGTTGGTGAGAGCGCTCGAGCAATGGCAGCTGACGGGAAGACAAAAGCGCTTGTATCTCCACCACCAAGGCGAGTTCAGTACTAAAATTGGTCAGTACGTGGTAGCGATCGCGATCATCGGATGGTATAGTCAGAACTTGTAGAACCGTTCGTAAATAGCCTCCACACTCCTGGCAGCCGGTGCATTCTGGCTGGGCAAGCTCACCCTTCAGAATTGTACTCCGGTATTGCTTTCACCCTGATCAAACTCTGATTGCATCCACCAGTACGCTCCAAGGTTGCCGGTCGGGCATAGGTGCGACAAGCTCTAGCTCTACGTTCGGATCGTCTCAATTAGTGGACACGAGGCTGTCTCATTCCCAGCAGATCCGGAACGAAACAAAAGATCCACCCACACAAGGAGGCCAAAAGTGGTCGCACGAAAAGACAAAAGCGCTCATAACTCCACCACAAAGTTGAGTTACAGCACAAATATTATACGTTTGGGGCAGTCAGAAATTACAATGACAATGGTCAGAATCTCCCCATGTCCTCCACTGTGCTCAGAAGTTATTTATTTATTGGAAAGTTTTTTATTTCCCAACCAGTGACGAGGGGCAACCGCACTCCTGGTAGCCGTTGCAACTCCGCGGTTGCCTCACCGTACTAATTATTGCAATTCACTCCAATTAATGCACATGCCATGTATAACAGCACTTACAACCTTGCCAGCACGGTGAATTTTGGTATGTAACCGTTAGTGAACAACAGCAATTACGGCTGTGTGGTCGGAATCTTGTGGGCCCTTCGTATGACTGTACTGACAACCAATGTCGAAGAGAACGATCGAGCAATGGCGGCCGACGGAACGACAAAAGCGCTTGTATCTTCATCACCAAGGTGAGTTTCACCACAATCATTGTGTGTTTGTGTCACTGCATGATAGCGATCAAGATGATGTAGTTAGAATCTCTGTAAACCTTTCCTGCATGCTGTGAGGTTTGATTATTAAATTATTTATGTGGATTGATTAATTAATTAATTACGCGGCACAATTTTTCCCCTACCAGAAGTGTAATAAAGATCAACCATTTTGTACTTTCTATGATGGAAACTCTACCCTTTGGTCATGTGACAGAACTTGCTCCCTGTTGTTAGTAACACAGTGTACTTGTGACTCAACCAGCAATTTGCTTGGCTCGACTATGAGGTCGGTAGTGCATAGCTGTTGACTTGTAACGCACACCACTACTAAGTACTCGCTGAGCGAGTGAAGTTACTTGTAAATAGTACGCATGATTGTATAGTGATGTACACCTTGAGGAAGACCTACCCAGGTGGAAAACGTAGTGCGATTAAAATGATTGCATCTCAGTCACGAACTTTGGCAGATTCTGACTTTGAGGTTCTAATTAGTACGTGCCACTATTGTCTAGTCCGACCCCCAGAACATCCCACATCTGTTACACACCCACACACACACACACACACACACACACACACACACACACACGCACACACACACACACACACACACACACACACAAACACACGCACACAAACACACACACACACACAAACACGCAAACACACACACACACACAAACACATGGTTAAAATGTTAATGTATCAATAGTCATACATGGTACAACAGAACATAGTGATGTGTGTTGCAAAGATAACAATCTGGACACATGGATTACATTGGGTCTCAATAATGTGTGGTCAGGAGTCTGGCGTGAAAACTTGGTACAGCAGCATAAAAATCGGTGCAGTGTGCTGTTCATGTTTGAACAAACGATGGAGCGTCGATGTTCTGAGCCTGTGTGGATGTTTCAAGTTTCCAGATTGAGTCCTCTTGGAGAGAGGACTCAATCCAATAGCTTTAATTCTCTCATCTTCCTGATGCTTGGGTCCCAGCTTTTCATCTTCTCTATGGCCATGACATGACAAGCTAGTCTGTCACATTCGTGTAAAAGCACCAGCTGAAGTGGAATTAAGAGCCCGCTCAAAGCACTTTTTGTATACCATTGTCAAACTACATACTCAAATGGTGTGTGTGTGGCCTGCTGTTCTGTCGTATTCCCACTCTGGGAATCGTGAAGTACACAGTAATGATTAGTATTGTACCCAGGCCTTCTCACTTCTACGTATCTACTCCAGGGTGTAATGAAGGTGCTATTTCTATAGCCTTATTCCCAGGCCATTCCCACCGCCAGCAATTGATTGCTTCCAGTACATTCTTCGCCATACGTATTTCGTACTGGAAGTAGTGAAATGCAGGTCACTAGGAGAAAAATAATAGTAGATTTTCAACTTTTGTGTCCTTTTGTGCATGCTCTTGAGTTCTAGCAATGGTCTTCTCTGTGCTGAGAATCAGAGAGTTGTAGCTGTTTAGCAACCGGATCCAGCTACTAACTTGACTTGCAGGTTATGTCTGTGGTAGATGCCGGATCTACTACGTCGACTCGGATGTTATGCGGTTTATCCTCCTTGGGAAAGTTTAGACTCAGCTTCGCCTCGGCCAAGCTTTCCTGCGGAAGAGAAATTGCATAACCTCCACGTCGACGTAGAAGATCCTATACTTATGCCCCCAGTTCACCAATGCTTAAAGGCCTAGTGTACAAACAATGAACATTATCAACAGACCAGCTGGTAGCATAATTGCCATGTTACCACAATAGTTTACTATTATTTAGATCAAGCACTTCGTAGTTTGTTAAACAGGGAAAGATCGATCCTCCGAGGGTCTAAACTCTCTCTTTTCCCTCTCGTACAGGTATCACTCCTACATCATCACCGATGGGTACCTGCTAGCCATACGCAAAAGTGACCTGTTCCTCAGACTTTCGTATGAAACGACACCCAAGGAGGAGCCGTCTGGTTGCCCGAATATGTTGATGGGGGTGTCATCTGAGGTAAGTAGGTGGTGTATATGCAAAAACTTCTTCCCCCTTCTCTCTCTCTCTCTCTCTCTCCCCCCCCCCCCCCCCCCCCCCCTTGGTATTGGAGTATAATAATTTAGAACATACTATGAAGAATAGTATGGGGGAGGATGCCAGTAATAGTATGGGGGAGGATGTCTTGCTGGGCTCGACTACTTGGTCACTAGTGCATTGCAAGTAGGTGTAGTCTGTATCTGCCGAAGTTCGTGACTGAGAGGCAATAGTTTTCATCGCACTATGTTTTCCACCTGGGTAGGTCTTCCTCAAGGTGAACAACACACTGCAATCATGCATACTTCTTCCTCCTCGTTCGCGTTGCTAGCTGATGGCATCTCTTACAGCTGCTGCTCCCTGATTGCGTCTGCTTCAGCTGCTGCTCCCCGATTGCGTCCACTTCAGCTGCTGCTCCCCGATTGCGTCTGCTTTAGCTGCTGCTCCCCGATTGCGTCCGCTTTAGCTGCTGCTCCCCAACTTCGTCCGTTTCAGCTGCCCAGCCGGGGTCTGGAAGGTTCCAACCCCAGCACGAGCATCTGCAGAGTTCGAGGTTCTGATCAGTACGAAGCTCACGTGTCACTATAGCCTAGTCCAACCCTAGAACATCCCACATTGGTTACCCCCCTACACACACACACCAACACATGGTTAAAATCAACACATGGTTAAAGTGTTGGTAGTCATGCAGTGTATGAATTACATTGTGTCACAAGAATGCGTGGTCAGGAGTCTGACATCATAATTGGGTTCAGCAGCATACAAATCAGTTCAGTGTGCTGTTCATGTAGGGACGAAAGATGGAGCATCGATGTTCTTTGAGCCTGTGTGGATGTCTCATTGTACGCATTGGGACTGCTTTTTGACTAAAATTATGCCTAGAACAATAATATTGCTCAGCCCTAGATGAAGTCCTCCATGACTTGTGCTAAATGTCCAGCAGAAGGAGTGCACTGGGCTTTTGAGCCTTGAGTCTAGTAAGTTGAGATCTCCACCCAGGGAAAACGCTAGAGCCATTAGTTGCGGAAAGGAGAGTTGAAGCACATCTTTGCTAGAGCACTGCGCTTGTAGGAAACGTTAGGAGGAAACTCGTCAGTTAGGAGGAATCTCGTCAGCTCCTGGTGTAGCAGGAGCACACGTCCAATTCTTCAGTTGGAAGTCATTAACTGTTTACCAACCATAGACATTGGGGGTCGGTCTTTTAATTTTAGAGTATGTAGCATGGAATGGTTGTGGTTGCCACGTAATCGCATGCTACATGTATGGTTGGTTATCACAGAACATTTACTCTTTGTCTCCTCAGATACTGAGTGTGACTTTTCACTGTGGGACTGCCACCAGTGCCCCTGCAAGCCCGGCTATAGCTAGTGCTTGACCGTGGGTTGGTCCATGTATAATTATAGCACTCTCCTCCTGAATATGTGCCGTCCAGGAGAAGACTAGAGTAACCATGTGGGCATGTTCTCTTTGGAACTAGAACTATGAAGATCTAGACGATAGAGCTAGAACTAGAAGATAGGTCATCAAACTTAAGACAGGTCATCGGTACTCTCTATATATACTGCAAACTCGGTTTGTTGAGTGAAGTGAATTTGGAATCTGTGTTTCTGTACTCCCACAATGTATCAACATGACTATAGTTCTGAAGATGTACAATAATTATTTAAGCCATCTCTAGAAAACAGCCACTTGTATACAATTATAATGGCCTGATTATATAGGAGAATTAAGAGATGAAGTTTGTCAGACATGTAGGAAGCCTTTGTTTGTACCATAGTGCATGTGCATTTGAAAGGCCCCGCCACAGTGGACAAATTCCATGTACACTAAGCGGTGCCTTTGAAGCCAGGGGACATCCATGTACCAGGATAGGAGGTTCGTATTTGTCCGTTACTTCTTCCGGTAGTATTCGTTGTGAAGTCAAGAGTTATACGATTTCTGTGTGACGAGTCATGTTGGACGGCTTCGAGAACTTAACAGATTTTGTCAGCGACTGTTTGATGAGAACGACTTATCCTTGGAGATAATGTGTATTTCTGATGGTCAAGAAAGAGTCTATAACTATCAAGCCCGTCTTTGTGTGAGAACTCTGTAAAGTCGGGTCTAGCTTGAAGCGTCCCAGATGGTCGCGCCGGCCTGTAGTGCAAGGTTATGGTGATCGGACCTGCGCCAGATGAAAGCCCCATCTCTGGACTTTCGGAAAATAGCCACATCCTGGGGGTGACAACCCCATCAGATTTGGAGCTATGAGCCCCCGAAGTCAACCATGTTGATGAATTTGGTTTGCGAGGTCATGCTGCCATGCATATCTCGAGAACGCTACATGCTATGGACACGAGACTTGGACCACTGGATTCAACAAAGATGGAGGTTTATAAAGATGTATGGAAGTATTGTGACAACCCTAGCTATTAGTCCCTTGAACCCGTGGGTGTGAGGGTCTGGCACCGAGACTACAACCCCATCAGCTTTGGAGCTATGAGCCCCTGAAATCATAGATAATGCTGAAATCAACCATATTTCATGAGTTTGGCTTGTGTGGGTGAATTCGTGTGGCATTATCATCTCAAGAACCCCTCATGCTATGGACATGAGACTTGCACCATTGGATACAACAAAGATTGAAGTTTGTTCAGCTTTGGAGCTATGGTTTTATCCATGCAGACTATACATTGGTACTCACCACTGTCGGTAGTTACCTATGCGTTACCTATGCATTTGAATGTGATAGTGTGTTCAATAACTTTTTTGGGGCTATCACATCTAGTCGCTCAGTGGTGGATGGTCAGAATCAGATGCTTTGCTGGCTTTGATAATTAAGCAACTAGATCCACACGGTCCCACAGCTTGCCTTCCATATTCTACTACTATACTTCGAACTGATCATGACCGTTACAATGAGGGTACTTGTGAACGTCCCTCATTCAACAAACCAACAGGTCAAGCAAGTCCATTGGAGACTAAACTTAAAGCCAGCACGTCATGAGCAAACGAGTACATTTGTGAGTTAGCCTGGTGGTAAAGACTCGCTTCCAATTCAGCGACAGTTTCATAAACTGCATTCTACCTCCACCAACACTACAGCAACATAATAGAAACCTGCTGATTTTACAAACATGATTCCATTTTGTAGATATCACTGTACATATATGCACTGTATAGCAGAATTTGTTGTATCCAGTGGTACAAGTCTCATGTCCATAGGTTGTAAGGTTGAGGAGATAATTGTGGCCACACAACCACGAAAACAAAATTCATGAAACATGGTTGACTTCAGGGGCTCATAGCTCCAAAGCACAATTTCCACATCACAGAGTCGGTAGACTCTGTATGTAGGGATATGACGTACACGCAATACATGCCAATACAAAAAAATCTCTCCAAATCTCAGAAACGGTACACTTATAAGCCTTTATAACCACATACCGTTCATCTTCGAGTGTTTTCATGACCAACAAGACTCCTCGCATCGCGAAAAACCGTCGCGAAAGTACCTCACCAGGTACTCGCAAAACGGGCAAATTGTTTTTCTTTCTTTCTTCTTCTTCTTCTTCTTCTTCTTCTTCTTCTTTCTTCAGACAACTTAGCTCAACGTTGCCTCAATCTGTCACGATAGTTTTCGCACGAAACAGCAGCATTTTCAACCGAGCAGTGCAACGTCCCATCGCTTTTTCGCTACCTCCAAGTCTTCACCAGGCGGCTGCAGCTGCCCGCTCAATAGCTATGGCTTCGTTTGTCACGCCATTTTCACGTTGGTACGCATGCGCACTTCAACGATCACTTAGCAACGATACATAATTATTACTCAAGATCGCTGAATTAGAAACAGTGGGGAAGATGCGTTGACCGATGTGTTGTCAAACGAGGCACTCTTTATAGAACTGAGGTTACTCCCTGTACGCATGATTTAGCTAAGCTTATATTGCTACCTATGGCTATACTGTATTCTGTGAGCAGGGTGAATGCCTATCTCAACTCTCAACACCCATATGAATGTCCCTACTATAAACTGCCTATGCCATGGTCTTCAGACTAGACAGGGAGAATTCAGTGACTTTGTCATCCATCTAGGGAACAGTTGACTTGAGATGCCCGGGCCTGATTCTTCAGCCAATGCTGGAAGTGTAATACCTGAGTAATATTCCAAGGCAAGGATAGCTACTGCCCAGGTGCCTGTGAGGTCACTGACTTCTGCAGCAAACTTCAGCTCAAACATGCGCCTGCTGCCCAAAAAAATTTACATAAACAAGTAATAAAAAACATTCAAAATGTATCAGGATGTAGGGATACCAGAACGGCAAAAAGTAAGGAAACAAGAGGGATGATCGAACATAACAGTGAAGTATACACTCACCCCTACATATCTTTTTTCATTGTACATGTATATATGGAAGAAGATCTCTGTAGGGGTGATTGTATACTTCACTGTTATGTTCGATCATCCCTCTTGTTTCCTTACTTTTTGCCGTTCTGGTATCCCTACATCCTGATACATTTTGAATGTTTTTTATTACTTGTAATATTATGTTTATAAACATTCATCTTTGTTCATAGGTTGTAGGGTTCAGGAGATATGACAACACGAATTCACCCAAATTCACACATAATGGTTGAGTTCAGGGGCTCATTGCTCCAAATCTGATGTGGTTGTCACAATGCTTCCACATACAAACCTCAGTCTTTGATGGTGCAAATCTCATGTCCATAGCATGTAGCGTTCTTGGGATACGGCCACACGAATTCACCCATGCAAGCTAAATTCAAATCTGGTTGACTTCAGGGGCTCATAACTTCAAAGTTGATGGGGTTGGCACAATACTTTCACACATCTTCATAAACCTCCGTCTTTGTTGTATCCAGTGGTGCAGGTCCCGTGTCCATAGCATGTAGCGTTCTCGAGATATGGCAGCATGAATTCACCCATGCAAAGTTGATTGACTTATGGGGCTCATAGCTCCAAATCTGATGGTTTGTCACCCCATGAGGAGGCTATTTTCTGAAAGTCCAGAGATGGGGCTTTCATCCATGGCACAGGTCCAATAATCATAGCACCCTGCGTTCTTGCACTACAGGCGCTTGAATCTGACCATCTTGAGACGCTTCAAGCTAGACCAGATTTTACAGCGTTCTCACGCAAACACGGGAGCAGTTTCAACAGCCTTCATAGCTATATAGACTCTTGACCATCAGAATTCACCCCTGGACAAATTTGCTCATCTGTGTGGGGGGGGTGTACATAATTGTGTACATGATTACTAGGGCTCGTACTTTCATGTGCCACTGGTACAGTGGTAGCAAGGGCAACTCACATTTTTCGGAATGATGCAGCAGGTCTCCTTGTGGAGATTGTCCTTTAGGTTTGTACACAGGCTCAGGCTAGCTGTCAGGAGGCACCCATAGTAGCTTTCGGCTTGCTGCAATTAATGCACACGTCTGTGACGTCATAACTGTGTAGGATGTCGGCATGTATTATGTCCCGTACACAAGTTAAGTACAAAGCAATGGTGGCTAACGGAGCGTGAGAAATTCTACAGCGAGGCTACGGTGACCAGAAGTTCTCTAAGGTGCGATTCATTTACATCATTTTACGCCCAAATCCCCTCCCCCCCCCCCCCCCTTTATTAGCCTAGCGCCTTGCAAGGAGGATATATAGTTATGTCATGTGGGGTACTTGAACGCTGATCACTACAGTAAATTATCCTTTAGTGGGTGTGACGAGAGGCTGGCCCGCGAGACTAAGACGCAAGTGCAAGAAGGATGGAGCATCCCTACCACCATGCTGGAAGCTAAGGTTCCTCCTCTCATCCGTCCAGTGACAGTCTCTGAATTGGATGGCTCAGAAATCTGACCCTTCTGATGGCCCTCAAGCTACAAGGGGTGGTCATGCCAATAAGCACCATACTTAGAGCTGCGACCCCGTATACGGTGGATGTTGGTGTGGCTTACCGTATTACTCCATATACTACCAAAAAGTTACGCAGTCACAGTGGATTTTTGCGACAGTCACAGGGTCACCGGCAATTTAGCAGCGCTGTCACGCGGTCATTGGCAGCTTTTGGATGGTCACAGATTGTGACCCCGGTCGCGGCTCTAAGTACGACACATATTGGAGCGACTACCCCTAGAGCTATCTCAGATTGCGATGTCAAATGTTCTATGAGAGCTCCGTTTTCCGTGACTCCTATTGTAGGTCTAAGATATCATAGTTCAGGGTGTGAGTTCTGCATTAGCAGTCATATCTGCTATTCGCACGTCCTTGTACATTTTATTTGTAGCTTTGTCATAGAAAAAAAACCGGAATTTGAGCTTAATGTCCGTTACAGTTGCAAGCGATCAGCACAACCAACATGCAACGCCTGACTTGTGGATTGCTGATGTCGTAGTACAGCAATTCAGACTCTGCAGTTGTGTTACTTGTGACATTTTATATGACGTCACATTTTAAATTCGTCAGTGCAACGGAAACCTGTCTATAGTGACCAGACGTTCTTTCCCCTTCCCTCCGCACGATTGAATGTCTTGCCTGCAAGAATAGTCACCTGCTGTGATCGCGGTCATACTGTCTCAGACAGTTTTTGGATTGCCACAGGTTGGGACCCCAGTCTCAGCTCTCAATTTTGTACCTAGAGGTTCTGCATATGGTGTCACAACTGTGTTAGGACTAGCCTCGTTCCCAGGCTTTCCCTGTGCATTTGCGCTTTAGATCTTACTATGTTGACCAGACGTTCTTTCCCCCTCCCTCCGCGCGATTGAATGTCTTGCCTGCAAGAATGGTCACCTGCTGTGGTTGGTCGCGGTCATACTGTCTCAGACAGTTTTTGGATTGCCACAGGTTGGGACCCCAGTCTCAGCTCTCAATTTTGTACCTAGAGGTTCTGCATATGGTGTCACAACTGTGTTAGGACTAGCCTCGTTCCCAGGCTTTCCCTGTACATTTGCGCTTTAGAAATTACTATGTTGACCATTGCTGTCGTTCGGCCCCCACCCACCTTGAGATTCAAATCCAGACCCAGGCGGATTTAATCAATCTCTCACCGGGCTTTGTGGTTGCTATGATATGGAAAATATTGTTTGACATGTTGAATGGAGCAACAAGAGGGTCGATCGATTTATAGGTATCCCCACTGATCACTATTTACCCAAACGCATTGTATGCATAATACGTAGCATTCCATGGGAACTGTCTGTAACCTTCCTTCCTGTATGTGTTTCATCAAGGGTGTGATCTTGATATCGGTCCCTCATTTTGTGAATTGTGGTTTGTAAAGCCGTTCCATCCGTAGTTATGTGTTATTAAGTGCAGCTCACTTACAAGTGCATATTTGTTGTTACAGTGTAGGTACAGGTGGTCCCAAGCTACTCTTTCTCGAGTTCCGAAATCTTCTTCAAAGATCAGAGACTCGGCCGTATTGATCCTAAGGAGAGTAATAGCGAATGAAGCACACCTGCTATTCAATGAATGTTGTTACGGAAATACATCTCGTTGTTTAAAGACTTGACCTTATTAATCCTATGGAATGGAATAGGGAATGAAGCACACCTGCTATTCAATGTTTCGAGGTACATCTCGCTACTAATATCAGAGACTTGACGTTGTGTTGATCCTATGGAGTTGAAAAGCAAATGAAGCAGACTCGAAAGTAAGTGCATGTCTTGTTGGAGTGCTACTCCAAGTTAATATTACATGTACGTACCTGAGCCTTTTGTGTAACCATTTTACAATCCACAAAACCTGAGGTACGTGTCATGAGAGTTCATGATGTCACATCCAGCAATGTTGTTAGGAGATAGGTTCTGAGTGAAAGGTGGTACAAGGGGGAGGTGGGTAGGTTCTCTTGAAGGGTGAAAACAGCTTGGACTTGTTTGGGTTAGAGCCGGGTGGGCAATTTATTTTCAACTTGAGTGGGTGGTCCGTAATGAGGCTTGCTTGTTGGACTCTTTGAGGAAAGACTTGTCTACCGTTATTGCTATGTTGTGGAATCTCCATCTTAACCAGGAGTCTGTTATCCGTCGCCATCATTAGTTTATGTGAAAGAAGCCTGGGACTAGGGTCTACACATGTCTGCACACTTCCACGGACAGGGTCTACAGGTTATGTATACACCATTCTACCTCCACATACCTATCACGCCCCCATCCCCCCCCCCCCCCCCCCCCCCCCCCCCTCCCCCATACATGCAAACCCACACCTCAAAAGACCAACCTGCCCCCCATCAACTCCGACCATGTGATCTGTACCTATGGGTGGTAACTCCAACTTGGAGCTGCAACCGGCCGGTGATTCTGACCGTGCATGTATATGGATGGTCACGGACTGTGACCTTGTCACAAATCTTAGTACGGCACTTATATTGGAGTGACCACCACAATCGAAAGACGCCTTGATTGTAGATGCAACTGCCAAAATGGTACTAATGCCTTTTGACTAGTCTTTTTGGATTATATAATTGAGCAGGCCATAACATCGACAATCGCTGGACTCCACCTGGCCCACAAAGCACGTGTATGCATGACCGGCCGGGTGGAGAGGGGTTAACGCCATAATTGCACTCCTGGTAGGGGAAAAATTGTGCCGCGTAGATAATATAACTGTTTGAGTACTTAGGATTTGTCTACCGAGATTCCGACTGCACTGCTGTGATCGCTATCATGCACTGACCTGAACGTAAAAAGTTGGTGCTGAAGCTCACCTTGGTGGTGGAGATATGAACGCTTTTGTCTTGCCGTTGGCCGACGTTGGCCGCCATTGCTTGAGCGCTCTCTCCAACTTCCGGCGGCAGTACCGTTCTTAGGAAAGGCACACATAAATTCTGACCACACGCCCATGATCGCTGTTGTTCACTGATGCTTACATGCTGAAATTCACCGTGGTGGCCCAGTTGTGAGGACTTTAACAATTTCTTGTCTTCCCTTTGGCTGCCATTGCTAGCAATCGACTGGGCGTAGTTGCCATGTGGCATTTGTGTTAATTGGAATGAGTTGCGATACCTAGCTTGCGCTTCCACCAAGTTGCAACTGGTTGCAACAGCTGCTACCAGGAGTGCGGTTGCCCCTCGTATAGTCAAAGCTTCAACCAAGGTCTAAAATATTTAGGTGTCATCCCCTTGCAGTACCTGTAGACACAGTCCAGCTAGCAAGGGGAGGTCACGCCTATATAGACTCCGCAGTCACAGCTGCGACCGCGGGTCAAAACTTTGACCGCTCTTTTGCACTGCTTGACCGTTGACTGTGCTGATTTTCGAGGCTTTGACTGTTGACTGCGCTGATAGTCTTGCTTTGACCGTTGATTTTGCGATAGTATACGGAAGAATGCGTAGCGACTCCACCACTTCCTTAGTATAGGGGTTGACCGAGCGCGGTCGCAGCTGTGACTGTGGTACTTATTGGCCTGACCTCCCTTTGAGCTAGGGTAGGGTCTACAAATGCATAGCATATCCTTGTAAACTCTGTCCAGGAAACATTATTATGATACCCCTGTAGACCCTGCATGTGACGATGTCTGATGCAAGGGTGTCACTGTAGACCCGTCCTAGAGAGGGTGCCACGTACTGCTCATGTCAATACTGAAGGACAGCGGGGTAAGAGACCAGTTTTCTCTGGGATGACTAAAAGTACTTCCTAAGATAGCCGATGAGTAGGCTAGAGCCTATTATTCCGAAAATTGGGCCGAATATTCTATAAGTTTAGTTACACTGAAAGGCTATATACAATCAAAGCAAACTTCATGTGAGATTACACGCCAGAAATATACATGAAACATGTTAGTCATGTATGTAACAAATCCTACCCAATAATCCATTTGAATTTAACTTGAGTTGAAGGGTAAACTTCAATTGAACTGTAACAGAATGGAAGTTTCCAACAATTTAATATTAGCACATGGCTCACTTTGTAAACTTCCAGAATTTTTCAGTACTGCGTATTATTCCAGCGAGAATAATAGTCACCAGCCTATCAATGAGAAATGGTAATTAAGCGGTTTGTGACCTGACCACAAGGTGGTCTGATTGGGGCAAGTCACATTGTAAAAGCTTCAGTGCACCAGCAGTCACGGGATTATCCCGGGACAACTACCCAAACCATAGGACCCCTTTGTCCGAGTATCCCAGAACACTGGAGTTGCACCAGCAGTCCCCAGGCCAATTACCCAACCCATAGGACCCCTTTGTCAGAGTATCCCAGAATACCGGAGTTACACCAGCTGTCCCAGGATTATCTCGGGATGACTAACCAACCCCCGGCAGTGCACAATATAATTTTTGAAAGCTGGTCTCACATCATGTCAGACCAACACCGGTATTGCTCGGACATGATCTGACACTAACAAATTTGCCGGGCGGGAAGCTGGGCTTATGATCTTTCAATGTGGGGTGGTAATCTGAGGGAATGTATGTAGGTACATATGTCTGTGAAGTGCTGATGTGTCTGAAATGTTCATTATTGTGGCCCCACAGCGAAGTTACTGTCAGGATACCTGTGAATCCAGTGCAGAGGTAGCGCTACAAACGTTATTATGGGTTTTGGTATTGCAGCTATAATTGGGGCGAGCCTGAGCGAGCCCCACACTAGCGTGACTTCATTGAGCTGTGCGTGTGTATGTTTGCTTGCTTGCTTGAATTTGCAAATACCGTAAATTTAAATCTGCGAATTTCACTTGCACGTGCACAATAATATTCAAATTCAACAACGAGCTTTATAGTATTCGCGGGTACGCACCTCGATACGCGATGCAAGGAATCGTGAACCGTCTAGCTACCTGTTCGACGGACGATAACGACAACAAAGACGGAGAGACCACTCGTGGACATTGGCTAGAGCACCATGAACATTCTGCCTCCTCGGTGGCGACACTGACAAAGGCAGAGACTGCGGCTCAGAGTCGTGGACCTACCGTGGCGCCATGGCCTGTGATGTTGGTGCTAGACTGCTTCAGCTACAAACGCTAACCTGTCTCACAGTTGCTGTGATGTACACGAGTGTATGTTTAGGGCATAATTTCTGTGGCCTATGCTCATTGCCCTGTCACAGTCATGTGAATGCAACTGCTCCATGCGGCACGCGCATGCTCTTCACTCAGGCTCGCCCCCCAATGTCCTGCATTCCACTAGTATTATTATAGTTGTGGACTGTGAGTACATAATCAGAACTATGAATACGTGAAGTAGGCATGCGCAATGTTCACTGTGTGGCTTCCCACTGATTATTCTGGCAATATGTCAGCGCAGAACAGTCAGTGGACGGCCATATCAGCGCTTCGCGCCCGGAATATGGCTGTTATAATGTGCTCTGCCTGGGACCCCCCTGTAAGAGTATCCCAGAACACTGTCCAGAGTTACACCACCTGTATAAAAGTACAAGCTACATTAATTATGTGTGCCAACTGACATTATCAGATTCGCATTGCCACTTCTAAATACAGACCCTCATGTACTTTTAGTATCATTTTTCTAACCGTGGGCCCCACAAAGAAGCAGTTCAGATACTGTATGCTAGTCCCTTCAACTCTTAATGTACACACAGATGCATCGTGACATTCAGCTTCTGAATCATGATCTCACATCCAGCAAGTTGTCCTTGGGTGCCTAAGCACGCATGTCCAGCATTGCCCACAGATGTCCATTGGTACAATGGGATTATATTTTGTCTGTTAAATGTCCATCCTATCCCACTGTACCTCGGAGGCATTGGGAATGTCTCAAAGTGTCCCATCTCATCCCAAATCCCACTGTCCATGGGAAGCAATGGACAGCTTGTGAAGCATCCCATGCAATATATGTACCTGTCCATCCCATCCCATGGTGGATATATCTACACCCTGTCTGGACAGTACGGTACTCCCATTGGATGTCTGCATGCTGTAATGCTGGACAAGTGAAAAGCCCTTGGTTGGAGCTGGATGGATCTGGATAGCTAACAGTCCTCTCTCACAATGTATGGAGTTGAATTCAAGTGTTCAAAGCCAGTTTTGCGCTAGAATGAGTTAGCATTGCCCAAGCATCTTGATCAAATACTTGCTAATTAATGAGTGTGGTTAGAATCACAACTTCAATCTTAAGTGTATACATACATGTAGTCCTGTGTGCAGTTTAGAGGATTGAAAACCTGATTGGGGGTACGTTTAGGTAAAAAAAAATTCAGGACTGGCTTCCAGTGTGGTACAGTTGGTAAAGAGTTACATGTATAACGACTGCATACCACACCAACCAATTAACATGAGATCTCCCACTCTGCTAACTCACTGAAATTGCTCATCCACTTCCTGGAGGTTCCTCCCTGAACTTATAGTCAAATCACATGCCCCCTGAGTCTCACAACCCATGTTTGCTATAGCTACTCTGCACCATTGCTATGCAGTATATATTTAGTATAGATTCCCACTTTGTCAATTCCCAGTTTGTCAATTCTCTCTTTGTCAATTTCTCACTTTGTTAATTCTCACTTGGTCAATGTTGATGAAGTGGGAATTGATAAAGTGAGAAGTTGACAAAGTGGGAATTGATGAAGTGAAATCAACAAAGTGGGAAATTTGAATTGACCAAATGGGAAGACACCATACATGTAGGGCCTCCATTTCCAGGCTACACTGGTTGGCATAATAGAGACTGAATTGAAAGTATCAATCTTAATACTCTGAGCTCAAGCAAAAAATGCCCAGAGCACACCCCTCATTTGGGCGATCTTCTCAGCTATGTCGAAAACACCTAGCTGGCCAGATGGTGGGCAGTTCTCTCATGAAATGTGTAGTGTTTTGAGCTTGATGGGAGCAGAACAAGCAGTCACTCTGAGGGATAGCACAGCAAGTTTAAGTCAATCACTATTGAGCGACATCCCAACAGCTAGCTACCGACTGGTGGATACCATCAAAGAAGAGCAAGCACCTACGTACGGAACTCACAGCAGTCCAGCTTGAAGCAGGATCACATGACACCCAGACGAAAGAGTTGTCAATGAATGCCTAAATAGACTGAAGAAAGATAGCATACACTGATGGAGAAATAAGTCTCACAACCCATGGTGTTATAGCTACTATGCACACTTGGTTTGCATACCATATTTACTGTTTTGGTGTATAGATTAATCCCACTTTGTCAATTCCCAATTCGTCAATTCCCACTTTGTCTCACTTTGTCAATTCCCACTTGGTCAATGGTGACGAAGTGGGAATTGACAAAGTGAGAAGTTGACAAAGTGGGAATTTACAAAGAGAAATTGATGAAGTGGGAATTGACCAAATGGGAATAAACCACGTGTACACGGTGAGACAGCTTGTTTCTAGGTCCATTTATGATGAAGTGGACAGAAATGGCAAGCCCTCCCAGTGTCAACCAAGGCCTTTCTACAGTCAATCCCTGACACAGCCATGATTTCGCACCTGGTCGCCTATCTGAGGGACATTGCCAGGAGTGACAAGGCTGAAAGTCTCACAATGTCATATGAAGTAATTGGACAGGAAAGTCAAATGGACGAATTCTTTCCCCAACAGCAACAACATTTTCAAGGATTCAGCAAGCCCATGTTCATACATGTACGTACATGTACGTGCTCTAGTCCAGTTTTTATGCCCATCTAGGTGTTATAGTGGTTGCCATGAAGTCTTGGGGTCCGAGGGGAGTGGGTATGGGGAGGTGGGTAGTCCCTGGACTGCCAGTGTAACTCAGGCATTCTGACAGAAGGGGTCACAGGAGTTGTGTAGTCGTCCCTAGACAATCCTGGAACTGCAGGTGTAATTCCGGCATTCTGGGATACCCTGACAGAGGGGTCCCAGGGGGTTAGGTAGTCCCAGAGAATCCCCAAACTGCCATGTAGTCCCTGGATAGTCCCGGGACCAGTGGTGCTAAGCAGTGTTCTCGCTAGAAATCTACATCCAAATGGTGCATGATGTATAATCTTATCATCCAGACATGTGAATGGCTTTGTTTACACACTACTATTCAATGTTAAGTGGGAAACCCTGCCAGCAGCTGCTGTGGGCAAGGAAATGAATATTAAGGAAGTGATCCAAATGGTGCACCTACTTAAGTTTACCACATCCGAATGGAGATTCGATTAACCAAATGGTGCTGCACCGTCCGCTAAAGGCCTAGCGAGAACACTGGTGCTAAGTATGGTGGAGGGAGGAGATACCTAATCGATTATCCCATGTAGTCAAAGGGATTGCCCAAGTAACTTGGGAGGACTAACAGTGGTAGGGACTGAACATACGTAGCACCCTCCAAACCCCACTTGTCGCTTCACAGGCAGTAGAGGAAGTTGCTAGCTTCCACCTTGCATGAGTGCAGCTACTGCCTGAACCTCATTGTCTGCTATATGACTGCTTTATTTTCCCTCCTCCCCTTGGCGACCAGCCTTTCACTGAAAGGGTCAGGGATAAAAGCTGGGCACATTTTGTATCAAGTAGCTATAAATAGTTGCATATGTTTGTGTGAAGGAACCTTTTTGTGGAAAGTAGTATCCCTCTCAGCGGCAGCGATTATTAGTCTATACACCTATACATGTATGCCTAGTGTTGGCTCTAGGGGCTGAATGAATGAAGGTGATGTAGCCACTCCCACTTTCATATCATAGGTGGCGGAATCTGAGGATGCATGAATCAGTGAACATCCCCCCTCGGCTGCGGGCCTGGTGTGGAATACAGCTAATGGACGAGCTGCGTGGGACTGCCTGAACGTGAGTAAGTGTAGTGAAATGATAACACTACATCGACCTGTTTAGAGCAGCATATGTTGGGTGAGATCACCGTCCAATTGCATTTCAGAAGGATGAGTCCAAAGGTCAAAGTCAAAGTGCCTATGTGAACTTAATGGCCTGTATGAACCTAATAATATGCCTGTGTGATCACAGCTGAATACAAGCTCCCTCTCATTGGCGAGTAGCAACTATAATGAGAGGCACAAGCCGAAGATCTGTCCTGGGTTTGAATCCCACTATAGCCCTTGTGGTGTCGCCTTGAAAAAACGAATTTGTCCTTTGCCAAACAATGCTGTTTATGTAGCCTTGTACCCAGGGCCTCACGCGGAACGTGGAAGAGGGCCTGGTGACACACGCCAAAATTCCCGCATGTGCTCAGTCAGCATAATTGCGAGATCGATTACATTCCTTACTTGGATGCATTCGAAATCACGTGGAAGGTACATGTAGCTGTTGGTGATGGCTAAGTAGCAAGTCCTTGCCAAGGAGCGACCAGAGGTGAGTCTTGAAGCTAGAACAGCGGTTTTATCAAACGGCTACACTTTCCACGGGGTGAAGACTAATTACTACACAGTAATTGGCAATGGACGAACGTGATTCGCCTACCCGAAATCAAGACTGCTGAGCTCAGCACGTACGGGAATTTTGCCAAGTGTCACCATGCAGGCCCTCTTCCGCGTTCCGCATGAGGGCCTGGGTACGAGGCTACTGTTTATGCATGGTAACTCAAGCTAATTCAGTGATGATGTCGTAACCATCCCAAGGACCTGAATGATATCCTCCTGTATTTGGGGGATGCAGCATTCCTGGGATAATTATCAAATCTCTGAACTGTGGCCCTTTTCGTGCTTTCAAGGGTGGGGGGGGGGGGGGGGGGTGGGGGGGGGGGGGGGGGGTACTTGGACCCGTTCAGCCCGGCCCAGAAGGGTATCCCAACCTTGTCCAAGGCACTCTGAGGTGTCATTTTCTTAACCACATACCGTAGTCGCGCGTTATTAGGCGCATGCGCCTATAACTCCACAGGAAGGAAATATGCGCCTATAAGCGAGATGCGCCTAATAACAAATATAATAATAATGACATTCCTCAAATAGGAAGTGCGCTTCAATTCGAATTATAGCTGTTTTCCACTCCGTATGATCGAAAACGGCAGAGTTTCTGGAAGAAGACTGCAACGCTTAACAGCAAGTACCTGGGACGAGAGTTGAACATGCACCTAACAGCGAATATGCGCCTATAAGTGAGATGTGCCTAATAACGCGCGACTACGGTATACGTTTGTACTTGACCTTCGAACCAAATGCAAGCTGTATAGATCAGTTCAAAGGTTAAACTATGCAGCTAAGATAATGGAACTGGAGATGGAGAGAATATGGGGATGGGGCTGGGCACCAGGGACCCTTGGACCCAAAAAGGGTCCTTTGGTCGATTCAGACCCTCATATACAATGCCGTTAGGTTGCAAAAAGTCAGGGCCCATATCGCCAACTGTCGTCATAATACTTTCAGCTTCATCATGTGACTTCTGGCAATGTCCTTGGGAGATGGGTTCTGCGACAGCAGAAAGGGCGGGACAGGGGGAGGTGGGTGGGTGCACCCGGAGGGTGCAAACAGCATTGCCGTGTCTGGGCTCCACAGTAGAAAGGTCTTGGTCGGCACTGGGAGGGCCATTTCTGCCGTTTTTGGCATAAATGGAAAGTAGCTGTCTTGCCTTGTAGGCCCTCCATTTCCGATGTTCATTGTCCATTTTATAGCTACGGAAGGTTGGCCACTTCTAGGGAGGCTTGATTGCAAGTTCGTTAGTTGGTGGGTGTGGTTAAGTCACGTATATGCTTAGTGTAGCTGAAATTACCTGTGTGAGCAGCTTCGAGCCCAGAAATTAATAAGTGTTCTATAGACTTAGAGAAAGAAATTTGGGCCCTAAACAGTTAAGAGCTCCACTCTCTGCCTGCAAGCAGCCTGGGCTGATGGTGGGTCATCATCAGCAGGCACCGCTCTATGGAGTCCGTTAGGTTGCATGCAATTTGAAAGTACACCCATGCTAAATGGCTCTCCCACTGTATGCAAGCGACAATGTATCAATTCTTCCTTCACCGATATAACATTCAAGAGCTTTAACTCATTTAGTGAGCGCTTGATAATTATTCCACTAGTACAGTGTAGCTCTTTGGTCATGTATGCCAGTATAATGCATGGTCAATGCGAAGTGAATGAATGAGTGAATTGAGTAGCCACTCTAGTGCACAATATAATATTTTTAAAAGCTGGTCTGACATAATGTCAGACCAACACCAGTATTGGTCGGACTAGCCTCGTTCCCAGGCTGACACTAACAAATTTGCCGGGCGGGAAGATAGGTTTATGATCTTTCGGTGTGGGGTGGTAATCTGAGGGAATGTATGTAGGTACATATGTCTGTCTGTGAAGTGCTCATGTGTCTGAAATGTTCATTATTGTAGCCCCACAGCGAAGTCACTGTCACAATACCTGTGAAACCAGCGCAGAGGTAGCGCACTACAAACGTTATTATGGGTTTTGGTATTGCCGCCTCATGAATAATATTATAGTTGCCGACTGTGAATACATAACCAGAACTATGAATATATAAAGTAGGCATACGCTATGTTCACTGTGTGGCTTCCCACTGCTTATTCTGCCAATGTCAGCGCAGAACAGTCAGTGGACGGCCATATCAGCACTTCGCCCGGAATATGGCTGATGGCCGACTGTTATAATGTGCTCTGGTCACTCCCACTTGTGTATTATATCTGGTTTGATTCCACCCCCCATAATAATACATGTACATACATGCATTCCATGGTACCAGCATACTACACGCATAGTCCCAACCCACCCAGAAAAATTGAAACAACGTCAGTCACTGTACGAGATAATGATAATTTAAAAACCAATACTCTAATATCTGTGCAGATACCGATGTTCAACTTATGATCGGAGCATCTGAAATGATGTCAACCTATTTCGAGCAGCAGGTGTGAGCTGTAATTAATAGCATTGACGCTGTTCAAACCCATCCAATTACATGCACATTTGTATTGCAAGGTCAAAGCCAAAGTTCCTGTGTGAACCTACCCCTTGAAAGGTGATTGTGCACTGGGAACTTCAATTAACTGGTGGGAATTACATGTAGTGTGGTGGGGGAAATACATGTAATTAGTGGTGTAGGTATACAAGGGAGGTCAGCTAAGTGACTGGCTTGGACATCAGGTTGGTTGACTGCACTGTGTATCAGCCATTGACCGTGTGCACATCTGCCTTTTGACTCAATAAGTGAATCCACTTCTATTAATTATTCTATCGGAGTAGCATTAACAGGTATGATATTGTCGGGAGCACTCCTAACAGAGGAGAGATATCTACAATGCTGATAAGCTGTTCCTACAAATTCAGATGACAGCAATCAGAAGCTAGCCAGGAAAGTGCCAGGCCCTAAACAGCTGAGTGCCATCCATCTGAGAACGATGATCAACTAGTGGGAATTAGTTGGTGAGGGACATAGTTGGTGGGGGTATAGATACACAAGGGGAGATGTGGAGGTCAGCAACCCCCAACCTCCACTTGTGGGCAGGACCAGAGGATTAAAGGTACACACAATGTACCATGCTCAACCTCGATGTCACGCTGTTTGTATGCTCTCCTCTTCTCGCGTTCATGTCTTCTGTAGCAAGCATCGGTGGAGGATGTACAATTTGATGGTGTATAGGAGTTGAAGATTCCGATGTCAAGGTTGTTTGCTATTGTCCCAAAAAATTACCGATGTACCATGATGAGATACCAATGTCAATGATTATTTAACCCCTTGTTGAACCATGCTACAGTATGTGGGGAACCTAATCCTTCTGGATCAGCAAGAGGTGTGTGTGCATTAATTGGAACGTACCTCAAGTACGTACATGTACTGTATACGTATATATATCAGGTTTTATGCCAGGTCACAGCTCTGACTACGACACTTATGGTAGTGTCATCCCTTTGCACTTGTAGACCCTGTGCATGGGAGGGTTCACAACCATCTATAGCCACTGACCTCTCCACCTGGCCTGCGAAGTGCGTGTGTGCTTGAATGGCCCGGTGGAAAGGGGTGCAAGTGGGTGTATCTTCCATCGATGCCATATAGTCACAGCTAAGACCTTGGTCAAGAAGTTTTGATGGTCAATTTTGCTGCTACGTAAACCACTTGACTGCATCGCGAAAAGGCTGTTGACCATTTCACTGTGCTGTACATGTACATGTATATACACAAGTATGTCGGATGACTACATGCCCTTTGACCCTAGGATATATAGAAGAAATATAGCCCTTCCTTAGTGTATGGGGCCAAGATGCCAGGTCTCGGCTGGTACTGTGGCATTAGGGAGTGACATCCCCTTGCAGTGCCTGTCCAGGGAATGGTGTACAAATGCATAATATAATTATTGGCACAAACAGTGTAGAAATTAGGCCTGAGGGATCCTTTTTGTGAATAGTGATGACCATTGTAAAGCTATATAGTGCTGTATTCCTCTGTTGTGAGTTGTGCTGAACAGACTTGTTGGGACGCATGCAAGGTTACTCCTATTTGTGCATGCTAGTAAGTTAACGTTAACCCTTTCACCAGTAAGAGTTCCCAGGCTGTTGAGAGATATCAGCATTACTGCTACTACATGTACAACTGCTGGAACCACATTGCACTAATTAAAAACACATGTTTTGTGTCAAGTTACCCTTTTGGCCCCATACCTCATATATATGTCATGAGACTTTCAGCTTCATGATGTCAATGTCCTTTGGAGATAGATAGGTTCAAATATGATCAGAAAAGGTAGGACAGGAGGAGGATGGTGGGTGCACCCGAAGGACAGAAATAACCGTCCCAGTACCAACCCAGTCTTTCTTCCTTCAGCCTAGCTTAGACACGGCGTTGCTCTTTTTTGTACAACGGACATAGATTCAATCCATCTCATGTTGTAGGGCAACTATTTCCAGTGTTCAAGGGCGTCCTTCAAGTTGGCTTTTCCCAGGGGGCGTAAACCACGCTTGTGTCCTCTCATGACAATATATTTTGGCCAGGCTCTTCCATATTGCAAACATAGTTCTGTACTAGCCTTGTTCCCAGCAGGTGACAGAAAGTTGCCCGATTCTTGGTGATGTGAGCAACGTTTCTTTGTCACATGGAGCGGGGCCATGCACGGTCGGATTTGAGACCTCGAACCAGAGGACAGAACGTGAATGCCATAGGCGATCAAGCAGACTCACAGCCTGTTTTCGGCTGTCCCAATTGACTTTGTGGCCATCTCAAGCTTTTGTCAACCTTGCTGTGTAGTAGTCTATATGCACTGATGCATCAGAAACTCAACTTCATGCATGATCTAAAAATGACACCATATGGTCCCACCCACGAGACAAGTAATGGCACTGAACACCAGACCTGCTTTCTGCTTTGCAGGGAGGGTCTGGGAACGAGACTAACATGTACTGGTCCTGGCTACCAGATTATGAGAATAATTGGGGCGAGCCTGAGCGAGCCCCACATAGACGACTATGCTGTAAATTTTCCATATATTCTATGTATCGTACGTCGTGCCATAAATCACTTCCGGGTTGTATTTTGTTCTTGCGTCATGCGTTATTTCCAAACTGAGTTCACATCCTGCTCGTGCGTTGATATCACGTCGCGGAGACTGTCTGACTGAGACGACGCAAGCTATGAACAGTCTACCTCAACAAGGCCTTGCAATGATGGAGACTATAGTGGGGCGGTGAGTGGCTAAAGCATTTCATGAAGACGGGGAGAGTGCTTCAAGCCATCGCATGTCCTGCATGCAGTCATGTGCCTGTTAGACGCTTCAGCTATCGCCAGAGGATGGGAAGTCGACTGGCCTGCACACGGTAACACTAAACTGACTGTGACCAGTCATGACAGATCTGGCATCAGCAGAGAACGAGGAAGTCATTCTCGGTGGCAACAACAGAGACAGAGACCGCTCCTGGACCTACCTGCCAGACTGCTTCAACGTTGTGAAGTGCACGAGTATATCTGTGTCCTTAAGTTGTGCTATGCTCTCCATCAGACTCACATTCTGATGACATGCACATGCAACTGCTCCATGCACATTTCAGCACATGCCGCACTGCTCCATGCACATTCAGCACATGCAAATGCTCCATGCGCATTCAGCACCTGCATGTACTCGCTCAGGCTCGCCCCACAATGTCCTGCATTCCCCTAGTTATGTAATACCAATGGGTAGGAAAGAGGGGAAGGGCAATGCACCACACTCCTGGTCCGGGATTGCCATCAAGTGTCCTACTGATCTGGAGCCTTAAGGATAGGTAGGATAATGACACAAACACTGATGCATCCCCCAGGATATGCGATGGCAATCCTGGACAACCCTGACAATGTAATGGGTGTTTCCCATGAAGATAATCATCTGCAGTTATCATCACTGTTGCCACAGTCCAAAGTCCAAAGACTATGTCCATACATGGTCATCACTGTCATGCCTACTCCCACTGCTGCTGTGCCCACCCTCTGCTTCTGTGTTGAGACGGCCATTCCCACCTCCAGTCTTTGGTCGCTTGCAGTATGCAATATGGAGGGGGAAGGCCTGGGATATCTGTCATTGTGTGCGGTGACGTCAGGCAGACAGATGGTGTGCACACTTGGGGCAGTTTGAATGACTTGGTTTTGAGATTTGCACTACAATTACAGTGGAGTCAAGTGGGTGTGAAATTTCTTGAAAGCTAATGAAAAGCCATGCAAGTCTCATGCTTGAATGAGTTCCTCATGGAGTGGTCTTATAATTCATTTCCTGCATCTTTGCATGAAGTACATAGCCTCGTTCCCAGGCCCACACGCCTGGTAACACTTGGCAATTCCCATATGTGCTGAGCTCATTTCGGGTAGGCAAATCATGTTCGTCCATTGCCAATTATTGCATAGTAATTACATTTTATACCCTTGAAACATGTAGCCGTTTGATAAAACCCTTCAAACTCACCTCTGGTCGCTCCTTGGCAAGGCCTTTCTACTTTGCCATCACTAACAGCTACCTTCCGCGTGATTTCGAATGCAGCAAAGTAAGGAATGTAATTGCTTATGCAGTTATGCTGACTGTGCACATACAGGAATGTTGGTTTCAAAGTTTGTTGAATTTGTATCCTCCAAACTGAACACCAGACCGTACACCCACTCATTAATGAATATTCGTTCAAGATGCTCAGGCATTACTAACTCCCCCTAGCGGAAAAATTATTTGAACGCTGGCTATACAAGGGGAGAGGACTGATTTCTGGGCACATTTACGCTTAAGACAAGTGAAATAGCCCACCAAACCGAGAGACAGGCATGCTGTGTTCACCCATCAGGTGCACCCATCCACCTACCTCTCCCGGTCTGACCCTTCTGCTCACATTGACTTTGCTGGATGTGAAATCATGAAGCACAACACATAATTATTTGCATTACCATTACTGGTTGGTAAAGGCAGAAGGCTGGTTTTCAGAGTGATTCGTGTATATATAGTGTAGATCATTGTTACTCGCAATGTTATCGTGGGTCATCTTGGGGAAGTTTACTTGCTTGCAGTAATCACATTGCTGTGACTCATATAGCCTGTTGTGAAGCTGTTGCTAATAGATCATACAGTAACACTACCTGCTAGTATAGTGCCATACTTGTGGAACCACCAAGTGGTAAGAGCTTTCTGCCATCTCAAAAAAGAGAAAAGAAATTCGTGGATATGATTTGCACACCGGATCCGATATGAGAATTCGTTTGCAATTATGCTTTGAACAACCAGTCCAGGCTGTTTGCAGGGAGAGAGCCAGGTCTCAAGTGAGCTTCAGGAGACGATTTGCAAAAATCAATCGGCATATTGCGCCCCTCCTACCTGGCACGTTTTTTACCACAATATTATTGCTCAGCCCTAGTTGAAGTCACTACATGATGCATTTGTGAACTACTTTCTGTGGGAATCAGGGGATTGGGCGAGAGTGTGGCAAGGGGTGGTCACTCCAGTACGCACCGTACTTTGAGCTGCGACCCTGGACCATCCGAAAACTGCCTGTGACCGTGTGACCACGCTGCTAAACTGCCAGTGACCCTGTGACCATTGACAAAAACCCACCGTGACTGTGTGTTAGTTTATGGAATAATACGGTAAGCCACACCTACATCCACTGTATACGGGATCATGATCGCCTGTCGCAGCTCTAAGTATGGTGCTGATTGGCGTGAACAACCCTTGGGTGGAAGGGGCTTGGCCAACCTTTTAACTATCGAGGGCCTCAAAATAGAGCTTTTGGGCATGGGAGCTGTTTGGTTTCACTGAAACTTGTGTTGACTTTTGATGTTATTTGCCCTCAACTTGTTTTGAGATTTGCACTAGTACGGACTCAAGTGGGTGTGAAAATTCTTGGAAGCTAATGTAAAGCCGTGCAAGTCTCGTGAATGTGTTTCCCAATTTCCTGTGGTCTCATAATTCATTTCTTGCACTTCGCGCGAAGTACGCGGTCTCTGTTAATATTACATTTATTTCGCGGTAAAGTCCGCGCTGGCACGCGGTACCTAATTGGCCAGCGCAGCATGCATGGCGCCGGCGCCAGTGAAGTCACGCGGCTTGTGCAAGTTATTACCACCATGCGGATAGAGCTTTGTGAAGGCCTAACTACTATGTATCTCATTGAGCAATGCCAATTTGGTAGCAGTATTTTCATAGAAAATAGTAGTTTTGGACTAAGTTTTGGTAAGGTACATTTTTGTGAATTTGAGGATAACAGGAGTCTGTTTGTGTGATATGACACTGCTGGTAGGGGATAAATATGCCGTGTAATGAATGTCTATTCCGAGTTGAGGTGGTGGCTGAGAGCGGCAGCTGAAGCGTTAACAGGGAATTATATGGAAAAGTGCCCGCTCAAATCATATCAAAGGACATTATTAAACTTCTACATACTCAAATGGTGTGTGTGTGGCCTGCTGTTCAGTCGTATTCCCACTCTGGGATTCGTGAAGCACACAGTAATGATTAGTATCATACCCAGGCCTTCTCGCTTCTACGTAGCTCGATAGACTACTCCAGGGTGTAATGAAGGTGGTATTTCTATAGCCTTGTTCCCTGGCCATTCCCACCACCAGCATTTGCAAACTACAACAACAACTACTCCCACTTCAAGCAAGTGTGAGTCCGGCATGCAATGCACTTGGTCCAGGACATTATCATGCTGAGCACAGGATAGGATGCTTATTGAAAACCCACAAGATGTAGTTTGTTGCGCTATTCAAGGCAGTAGTTTACTGATCCTTCTTGCAGGCACAACTGAAGGTTATGCCCCCAGTTTGTCTAAACTTAAGACATAGTATACAAGCAATCAACTTTCACATCAGACCAACTGGTGCCATCATTGCCATGTTACCACAGTCATTTACTTTTGTTTCGGGTGGCAACTGCACTACTGGTAGTGCAAACAGCTCATCCCAATTAACGCATGTCATATGACGACCATTCATGCTCAGTCATAACGAGTCAGCTAGCAATCAATGGCGAGACCAACAGCGCTCACATCGTGAGTTTCAGAACATAATCATCGGTGAACGACAGTGATCACAACTGTGTGGTTAATGCGGACCTTTTGTGGGTCTTTGATTAGAGCTGTAGCTATATCTAATGTGAACGGCAAGTTGGTGAGAGCGCTCGGCAGCTGACGGGAAGACAAAAGCGCTTGTATCTCCACCACCAAGGTGAGTTCAGTACTAAAATTGGTCAGTACGTGGTAGCGATCGCGATCATCGGATGGTATAGTCAGAACTGTTGTAGAACCGTTCGAAAATAGCCTCCACACTCCTGGCAGCCGGTGCATTCTGGCTGGGCAAGCTCACCCTTCAGAATTGTACTCCGGGATTGCTTTCACCCGATCAGACTCTGATTGCATCCACCAGTACGCTCCAAGGTTGCCGGTCGGGCATAGGTGCGACAAGCTCTAGCTCTACGTACGGATCGTCTCAATTAGTGGACACGTGGCTGTCTCATTCCCAGCAGATCCGGAAGGAAAAAAAGATCCACCCACACAAGGAGGCCAAAAGTGGTCGCCCGAAAAGACAAAAGCGCTCATAACTCCACCACAAAGTTGAGTTACAGCACAAATATTATACGTTTGGGGCAGTCAGAAATTACAATGACAATGGTGTAGTCAGAATCTCCCCATGTCCTCCACTGTGCTCAGAAGTTAAATATTTATTGGAAAGTTTTTTATTTCCCAACCAGTGACGAGGGGCAACCGCACTCCTGGTAGCCGTTGCAACTCCGCGGTTGCCTCACCGTACTAATTACTGCAATTCACTCCAATTGACGCACATGCCACGTGGCAACCACGCTCAGTTGAACGCTAGCAATGGCGACCAAAGGCAAGACACGAAATTATAACAGCACTTACAACCTTGCCAGCACGGTGAATTTTGGTATGTACTAAACCGTTAGTGAACAACAGCGATTACGGCTGTGTGGTCGGAATCTTGTGGGACCTTCGTATGACTGTACTGACAACCAATGTCGAAGAGAACGATCGAGCAATGGCGGCCGACGGAATGACAAAAGCGCTTGTATCTTCATCACCAAGGTGAGTTTCACCACAATCATTGTGTGTTTGTGTCACTGCATGATAGCGATCAAGATGATGTAGTTAGAATCTCTGTAGACCTTTCCTGCATGCTGTGAGGTTTGATTATTAATCATTTATGTGGATTGATTAATTAATTAATTACGCGGCACAATTTTTCCCCTACCAGGAGTGTAATAAAGATCAACCATTTTGTACTTTCTATGATGGAAACTCTACCCTTTGGTCATGTGACAGAACTTGCTCCCTGTTGTTAGTAACACAGTGTACTTGTGACTCAACCAGCAATTTAAGATCTTGTACTTCCTGACCAGTGGGTAAATACAGCCCTCTTGTTGTTATACTATGAGCAAAAGTATGGGGGAGGATGCCACTGGCTTGCTTGGCTCGACTACGAGGTCGGTAGTGCATAGCTGTTGACTTGTAACGCACACCACTACTAAGTACTCGCTGAGCGAGTGAAGTTACTTGTAAATAGTACGCATGATTGTATAGTGTTGTACACCTTGAGGAAGACCTACCCAGGTGGAAAACGTAGTGCGATTAAAATGATTGCATCTCAGTCACGAACTTTGGCAGATTCTGACTACTCTCTCGATCGTGCTCTCCTATGTCCTCAGGCGGCAAGGCGCTCCTGAATTGAGCTAGAACAGCGACCTGCGACTGAACGATGGGATGTTTTCGTGTGGCTATCGTCGCACCAACTGGGTGGAGTCAGTATGCTACCAGACTCTTCCGTTTGTTTTGAATAAAGGATGTCCGGTAAGTCTGTAGCTGGTGGCAGTGCAATTGTGGTTGTATTGCCCCTCATCTCGCGGATCGAGGACCAGTGTAGCAAAATAGGTAGCGTCACACCCTCGACCATGTGACTACGAAGACGTCATTTGCACCCTCCCCCTTATGAATACGCAATTTGGTTGTAGATAATTAAGCACGTATGCAAGCAGTGGAAACCAGGCCCTTTTCTCCTCGCCGTCACGGGCCTGGGAACGAGGGTAAGGTGTACAACACTATACAATCATGCCTACTATTTACAAGTAGCTTTACTCACTCAGCTGCTTCCTCCTCATTTGCCTTGCCCCCCCCCCCCCCCCCCCCCCCCCCCCATTGTGTCCCCTTCAACTCCGATTGCGTGTGTTTCAGCTGTTGCTCCCCGATTGTGTCCGCTTGAGCTGCGCTCCCCATTTACGTCCGTTTCAGCGACCCAGCCGAGTTCTAGAAGGTTACAGCCACCGCGCGAGCATTCACATAGTTCAAAGTTGTAATTAGTAGAAGGTCGCGCATCACTCTAGTCTAGTCCAACCCCCAGAAGATCTCACATCACGCACACGCACACACAAACACACACAAGCCCACACAAATACACACCAGCCCACCCAATCACATGTTAATGTCATTGCATGGTACAACAGAACATGATAATGTGTGTTACAATGTGTTGCAATCTGGGCACATCAGCTACACTGTGTCACAATAATGCGTGGTCAGTAGTCTGATGTGATAATTGGGTACAGCAGTATAAAAATATTTGAGGTTCTAATTAGTACATGCCACTATTGTCTAGTCCGACCCCCAGAACATCCCACATCTGTTACACACCCACACACACGCACACACACACACACACACACGCACACGCACACATACACACACACACACACACACACACGCACACGCACACATACACACACACACACACACACACACACACACACACACACAAGCACACACACACACAAACACGCAAACACACACACACAAACACAATTATGGTTAAAATGTTAATGTATCAATAGTCATACATGGTACAACAAACATGGTGATGTGTGTTGCAAAAACAACAATCTGGACACATGGATTACATTGGGTTTCAATAATGTGTGGTCAGGAGTCTGGCTTGATAACTGGGTACAGCAGCATAAAAATCGGTGCAGTGTGCTGTTCATGTTTGAACAAACGATGGAGCGTCGATGTTCTGAGCCTGTGTGGATGTTTCAAGCTTCCAGATGACAAGCTAGTCTGTCACATTCGTGTAAAAGCACCAGCTGAAGTGGAATTAAGAGCCCGCTCAAAGCACTTTTTGTATACCATTGTCAAACTACATACTCAAATGGTGTGTGTGTGGCCTGCTGTTCTGTCGTATTCCCACTCTGGGAATCGTGAAGTACACAGTAATGATTAGTATTGTACCCAGGCCTTCTCGCTTCTACGTATCTACTCCAGGGTGTAATGAAGGTGCTATTTCTATAGCCTTATTCCCAGGCCATTCCCACCGCCAGCAATTGATTGCTTCCAGTACATACTTCGCCATACGTATTTTGTACTGGAAGTAATGAAATGCAGGTCACTAGGAGAAAAATAATAGTAGATTTTCAATTTTTGTGTCCTTTTGTGCATGCTCTTGAGTTCTAGCAATGGTCTTCTCTGCTGAAGGTTTGGCAGCCCACTAGGCCAACTCGGCAAGGTGGAGGGAACACTGCCAGACTACAACAATGACTTCTCCCACTTCAAGCCAGTGTGAGTCCAGCATGCAATGCACTGGGTCCCGGACATTATCATACTGAGCACAAATACATGTAATTGAAACCCACAAGATGTAATTTATCTCAGTACTCAAGGCAGTAGTGTACTGATCCTTCTAGCGGGCACAACTCAGATTCTACCACAGTGTGTGGGCGTTCCTTTGATGTACCGCGGAGGATAAATTGGTTATCCTCCGCTATGACATCATAGCGGAGGATAACCGATTTATCCTCCGTGGTACATCAAAGGATCGCCACGCTGTGCTGAGAATCAGAGAGTTGTAGCTGTCTAGCAACCGGATCCAGCTACTAACTTGACTTGCAGGTTATGTCTGTGGTAGATGCCGGATCTACTACGTCGACTCGGATGTTATGCGGTTTATCCTCCTTGGGAAAGTTTAGCCTCGGCTTCGCCTCGGCCAAACTTTCCTGCGGAAGAGAAATCGCATAACCTCCGCGTCGACGTAGTAGATCCTATACTTATGCCCCCAGTTGACCAATGCTTAAAGGCCTAGTGTACAAACAATGAACATTTACATCAGACCAGCTGGTAGCATAATTGCCATGTTACCACAATGGTTTACTATTATTTAGATCAAGCACTTCGTAGTTTGTTAAGGGTGGTCAGAACTAACAACCATGCGGACACCAAAATATGTAATATCAATTAAGAATTTGTTGTCATACAACTATTATTTTGATGACCAAAAGAATGTAGTGGGAATTGCCATAGCTGCACACTATAGTGCTTCAATGAAATACTCTTGCATATAATATGGATTTCCCCCCCAAGTGTGCCCAGTGCCTGAAAATGAAAGCCACAGCAATATGCTTGGCTACATACCACATAAAAATCATCCATCAGCAGGGTACAGTCACGTAAGTTGAATATAATTACAACAGCCACACAATGACAGGAGTATATCTCAGGAAGGCACAGAGAAAGACAGAAGTCCATTAGTCCAGTTCACTTTCTATGTATCTCTCATATGTGTGTACACGATCCTTCGATCCTCAGTATGTCACTCCATCTGTCATCTTCACATCGATATCGATATCTCTAGATCTCTCAGCATATAAATGTGCACACACCCTTGTCCTCACAGCCTGCATCAACATCTGTACACCGTTTCTCTCAGTCTCTACGTCTAGCCTCTCCTGTGTACACACATTCGTCAATTTATCTGTCTGCGACTCGGACTGCGTCCACTACAACGTCGTCCTTCTCACATGCACCGTCCACATTTCCGTCAGGTTTCCTTGCCACATCTTTGCCATCTGCTCAACTACTATATCATAACAGCAGTTAACAGCTTGGACACCATGCCACTAACTTGACGGCTGGGCCATGGGACAAAGGGAATCAGCTGAGCACAGGGGCTGCTGTGTACGTGCAGTCATAGATATAGACATTATAACTACGCAGTGACTATTGACACCGATCATCGGTGTCGATAACGGCCACGAACGAGCTATTGACACCGATCGATATCCTGCAGTACCACGTGATCCCCTTGATGGTACTATATATGGACCTCAGCTCAGTGCTCATGGGGATGCAGCATTGCACATGCCGACTGTGGCACCCTTGAAGTAAGTTTAAATCCCAGGCACCATGTGTTTTGCTAGCCCCATTTCTTGTTCTTCGGTTTGTGTCGACAATAATCTACGGAAGTCGAATACACTACCTCTGTGAACTCTTCCAACGTAACTAGCTACGTGGCCAGCCTATTACATGAGGCCACACCTACTAATTATGCTTGCATGAGTGATGCATTCTCTGTGCATATGTACATTCACAGTGCAATCATACATGTCTCATTACACACACACGCACACATATGCGCACATGCACACACATGTCAACCTGCACACACACACACACACATACAATACAGGATCGTCTTCAGCTTTCAGTGCTTCGAGAAATGTCAAGCTCAAGCCGCATATTAAGTGCAAAGGTAGACCTAAACACTCTTCTAAGTTGTGGCCTTCAAAGAACACCAAGGCTAAATGAAACAGAAAAGAGAACCACCATGTGAAGATGGAAGAGATGACTCCCATGAGGCTCCAAAAGTCAAAGGAGGTGAGTATAACAGTTCAACCTAGGACAGCTACAAATCGAATCCGAATGAGGAGGGAGAAGGCAGTAGGAATGTGTCAGTGAGGGACAAGTTTGTCTACAAATTTCTGGCGAGAAACTCCTGCAGTCTGATGTTGTTATTCTGAAGACTTTATTATTGAGAGATTAATCAATGCTGGGCAAACCTTGACGAAGGAAAAGTTCCCTGATGAATCAGGGCTACAAGATGTTGGGGAGTGATACATGCACATTTCAAGTGCACGATGTTGACTTTGTGCAGCTATTGAACTGTCACCATTCCCACTGGATCTGTGTGACGAAGAAGAACAGCAGGTTTATCACAGTGTGCACACTGGAGACATCCCACTCAGTACTAAGGAGTGATAGCTTCATTGCTGAACCTGCATCAAACCTACATCTATCTCACCTTTTCCTGAGGTGCAACAGCAAGTAGGTGGTTCCAAGCACAGTTCAGGTCACACTTTCTTCATTGTCTGAAAGCAAGGATGTTGATCCTTTTCCACACTCGGTAGTAATGAAGAAAGTATATTGCCCCTTCCGCACACAGGAGACAGCATGGTACAATGCTCGGAGTGCATGAAATGGTACCACTTTAACTGTGTATAGGACTAGAACAAGATGCTGTGTTACCTGAAGAATGGAGGTGTATTACATGTAAAGACACATGAACTGCTTTATTCTTATTGACCTGCATTTTCATGTACATGTTGTGTAAACATCTACATGTTGTGTAAACATCTATGGCTCAGAGTAGTCTACCCATGCGCGAAGCACTTCCGTGCTGGGTCGCGAGGCCTATAGGCCGTTAGCGACAGTACGGAACGGTAGCATCGTAAACTCCCCGAACATTCCTGCATACCATTGTGAATCTCATCATTACGCTGCCCGTGCCAGCAAGCTGAGCACGATCAGCGCGGAACCATCGCAGAGGAAGTCCAGGCTAGCGTGCGTACCGCGTCGACGCATCTCAGCACTAAAAAGGTGAAATGAATCGTTGGTCGGTGTCAATAGACGATTTGTGGCGATTGTTGACACCGAATCGGTGTCAATAGCTGATTTGTGGCGATTGTTGACACCGACGATCGGTGTCAATAACCTCGGCCTTATAACTATGGTGCAGCCTGCTGTGCTTCTGCATCACCTTGACCAGGGTTGTTATCAACAGGTTTCCTGACTGACTAGTAGTTCCTGTAAGTGTCCTAGTAACTTGCGGACGACTGGTCACTCGTTGCGAGATAGAAGGTCGCTTACTGGTTTCATCCGTAGACCCGCTGTGAAATGCCGCTATGTCGGCGGAGGCAGAGATGCTGGAATCTTGAGAACGGGTCGAGGGGGCAGTGACAGAGTTCTCCCTCCCCTCTAGCTGTCTGTTTCTTCTTCGTCGGTTGCCAGAGGATGGCTAGGTAACCGTCAACACACACACAACCATCGCCATCTTCGCCATGTGTACTGGCACGTGAGATAATTAAATTCATAATCACTTAATGTACATTCTTGTGGTGTTGCTGTGACAATTAGGGAAATCGAGTGAATGTGGTTCGCATAACTCAGTAAAACTTGACCTGTGTTCACCGGAATGGGACTTCAGTATAATCTTCGTCATCCTGGGGAGGTGGGCTTGACCGTAACGTGAAGTTTTCCCGAATTATACGCTACATGAATGAGAAAAATACAAAAGCGCTTGCTTCCGCTGATTCACAGTGCGCATTCGGGGCCTGGGAACTAGACTACAGTGAAAAACGCCACGTTACTGGATTCCCCTCGTGAAAATAGCCCTGTACGCGACGTTGCAAAGGTGTAAAGTCGCTTTGTTGAGAAGTTTTATCAAGAAATAGGTCTGGATTTGGCTGCTCCAGTGTCCCGCCTGAGGGCAAGGTAGAGTTATGAACTTTTCTCTGTGTTCTGTAGTCCATACGGACGGTAGGCTGCAGCAAGCTGCGTGTTTATAAACGCTATTCTAACCGAGATACAGTCCATAGCAACCAGTAGCGCGCGCGCCCCTTATGAATAATTTATTAGTTCTGACCACCCTTAAACAGGGAAAGATCGATCCTCCGAGGGTCTAAACTCTCTCTTTTCCCTCTCGTACAGGTATCACTCCTACATCATCCATAGAGCACCGATGGGTACCTGCTAGCCATACGCAAAAGTGACCTGTTCCTCAGACTTTCGTATGAAACGACACCCAAGGAGGCGCCATCTGGTTGCCCGAATGTGTTGATGGAGGTGTCATCTGAGGTAAGTAGGTGGTGTATATGCAAAAACTTCTTCCCCCTTTTCTCTCTCTCTCACCCCCCCCCCCCCCCCCCCCCCCCCCCCCCCCCCCCTGCCCCTTAGTATTGGAGTATAATAATTTAGAACATACTATGAGGAATAGTATGGGGGAGGATGCCAGTAATAGTATGGGGGAGGATGTCTTGCTGGGCTCGACTACTTGGTCACTAGTGCATTGCATGTAGGTGTAGTCTGAAGTTTGTGACTGAGAGGCAATAGTTTTCATCGCACTATGTTTTCCACCTGGGTAGGTCTTCCTCAAGGTGAACAACACAATGCAATCATGCATACTTCTTCCTCCTCGTTCGCTTTGCTACTTGATGGCCTCTTACAGCTGCTGCTCCCTGATTGCGTCTGCTTCATCTGCTGCTCCCCGATTGCATCCACTTCAGCTGCTGCTCCCCGATTGCGTCTGCTTCAGCTGCTGCTCCCTGATTGCGTCCGCTTCAGCTGCTGCTCTCCAACTTCGTCCGTTTCAGCTGCCCAGCCGAGGTCTGTAAGGTTCCAACCCCAGCATGAGCATCTGCAGTGTTCAAGGTTCTGATTAGTACGAAGCTCACGTGTCACTATAGCCTAGTCCAACCCTAGAACATCCCACATTGGTTACCTCCACACACACACACACACCAACACATGGTTAAAATCAACACATGGTTAAAATGTTGATAGTCATGCAGTGTATGAATTACATTGTGTCACAAGAATGCGTGGTCAGGAGTCTGACATCATAATTGGGTTCAGCAGCATACAAATCATTTCAGTGTGCTGTTCATGTAGGCACGAAAGATGGAGCATCGATGTTCTTTGAGCCTGTGTGGATGTCTCATTGTACGCATTGGGACTGCTTTTTGACTAAAATTATGCCTAGAACAATAATATTGCTCAGCCCTAGATGAAGTCCTCCATGACGTGTGCTAATTGTCCAGCAGAAGGAGTGCACTGGGCTTTTGAGCCTTGAGTCTAGTAAGTTGAGATCTCCACCCAGGGAAAACGCTAGAGCCATTAGTTGCGGAAAGGAGAGTTGAAGCACATCTTTGCTAGAGCACTGCGCTTGTAGGAAACGTTAGGAGGAAACTCGTCAGTTAGGAGGAATCTCGTCAGCTCCTGGTGTAGCAGGAGCACACGTCCAATTCTTCAGTTGGAAGTCATTAACTGTTTACCAACCATAGACATTGGGGGTCGGTCTTTTAATTTTAGAGTATGTAGCATGGAATGGTTGTGGTTGCCACGTAATCGCATGCTACATGTATGGTTGGTTATCACAGAACATTTACTCTTTGTCTCCTCAGATACTGAGTGTGACTTTTCACTGTGGGACTGCCACCAGTGCCCCTGCAAGCCCGGCTATAGCTAGTGCTTGACCGTGGGTTGGTCCATGTATAATTATAGCACTCTCCTCCTGAATATGTGCCGTCCAGGAGAAGACTAGAGTAACCATGTGGGCATGTTCTCTTTGGAACTAGAACTATGAAGATCTAGACGATAGAGCTAGAACTAGAAGATAGGTCATCAAACTTAAGACAGGTCATCGGTACTCTCTATATATACTGCAAACTCGGTTTGTTGAGTGAAGTGAATTTGGAATCTGTGTTTCTGTACTCCCACAATGTATCAACATGACTATAGTTCTGAAGATGTACAATAATTATTTAAGCCATCTCTAGAAAACAGCCACTTGTATACAATTATAATGGCCTGATTATATAGGAGAATTAAGAGATGAAGTTTGTCAGACATGTAGGAAGCCTTTGTTTGTACCATAGTGCATGTGCATTTGAAAGGCCCCGCCACAGTGGACAAATTCCATGTACACTAAGCGGTGCCTTTGAAGCCAGGGGACATCCATGTACCGGGATAGGAGGTTCGTATTTGTCCGTTACTTCTTCCGGTAGTATTCGTTGTGAAGTCGGAGTTATACGAGATCTGTGTGACGAGTCATGTTGGACGGCTTCGAGAACTTAACAGATTTTGGCACTGACTGCAGTCCAATCGCCAACGTACAAACTTCCGGGAATTTAATTACAGCGCACGGCCACTTCCTGTCCGAAAATGGCGTTTTCTACATCGTGCAGTTCAAGCGATGTTATTTCTCTCCTCGAAGATGGCGAAGGGTCGGGCTACACTGTTTCGAGGTAAGTAGGAGTATGGCTGTAGTAATAGCTACCTAATCTTGGTCGAAGACGGCGGGCATAAAGGGAATTAGCGATTTAGTGTGCTCATGTTGACCTTTTTTGTAAGGTCAAAAGTGGTGTTTAAGGGTATATGTTCTTCCTGGGGGCTGGAACACGGCTGTTAAGGCTAATAGCAGTTAGCTATGGGTATACTGAACTAGCAGAGTAAGTTTTAAGTTTGTGGATGAAGGTTACTAGAAATGGCACCAGCTCTTATAACCCTGATCCAGATCATCTCTCAATACAGTATGATTAAACAAGCACATGTGGATACACATAATAACATAAAGCTGCTATATTTGTAATTCATAGTCACTATTATCACCAGATTCATGCTCTATGACCTCCTCTAGCTCTTCACCATCTCTCATCCAGTCTTAATATCAGCGTCTTCTGCTGGTCCGGTGCTCCTGCAGTATTATATTGTCTACTTCGAGATCTGTCACTCTCACATGGAAGGTGAGCCCCAACGGTACAGATGCTGGCATCCAGGTGCTCAGTGTCTGTTTACAACCATCTGTCACTCTCACATGGAACGGTAAGACTAATGCTGTGGCATCCAGGTGCTCTGTGTCTGTTTATACAGGGCCACAACTAATGGCTGCACATCCTGTCTTGCACCTGCAACCATTTAGCCACATGTAGCCACTTAGAACCAATTGTGCCTATGCAGGCTATGCTTTCTACATGTATGTTCACTGGTACCTCCCATACCACTGACAATCAGCCTTCTTCTCAATCCATCCATATATACTGTGGATTCATGTGACAACTAGAGGTGTTCATAGAACACATACCCCGCGCTGAACATCAGGCCAGGATGCATGCAGTGCAGCTACAATCGACGTGACATCTCTGCCTATGCGCAACGGCGAACAGGGCTGCTATCGCATATACTGTGTTCGTGTATGGCCATATCCAAGGTGTGGGAGTGACCGCTTACCGTATATACTATATTGTGAAGCTGGAGAGGTGGGGCCAAATGTTACGAATAATAGGAAATAGCTGGAAAAAACAGCCGAAACAACAGCCATGATGTCTGTGAAGTACATAGATCGTGAGAAAGCACTGTTTCCTAGCGGTCATCTCGAAGCATGAAGTTTCCAAATGCACTGCGTGTCCTGTTCTTGAAGTCACGAAGAGGTGGAGCCAATGTTATGAATAGTTATGAAAAGTAGGAAATAGCCGAAATACAGCGAAACGGAGCGCCTTGACTTCAGTCAGGTACACATAGAGCAGTTTTTTGCTATTTGCTATTGTTTGACTCCATTTGGATGTTTTTTGAGGGTCTATGTGGTGAGATTTCAATTTTTTCCACCTGACAGACGACTGACAGACGACTGACTGACAGACGACTGACTGACTGACAGACAAAACCGATTGCTTAACCCCGCTTCGCGCATGCGCGCGCAGGGTAACAAACCCTCTCTATGGTGTCAAAACACAGCGTTTTGTAATGATCAGTATACACAACCCGATTGGGAATGATATGCCCTATAGTATCCCTGGCTCTGCTATAACCCTCTTATTGAGCATCTCCTAGAGCCTGTGTGCTACGGTTTTACTGTACACTGGATGGTCGCGCTACTCTTAATATTGCATTTGGTGCTAGCCTTGATTGGCTTTGGTATGGGTTCGATAACATTTCTCCCAAGCTGTTTTGCACATAGTGTCCTAATGCATTCAGTGTTGGTCAGTGTGTACCCTTCCCTCTGTTATTCTTCCACTGCTATAGGATGAGTGTACCTTGGATTACTCTTCTTGCAGAGCAGTGAGCAGGAGCTACACTGGCCAGGTTGAACTTTGGACGCTGTTAACTGAACCAGTATCTGCCGGTGACTCTGTTTGCTATCGCTTTATACTTTCATCTCGAAGTGTGAAGTGCTCTGTACCATCTGCTGACTCAGGAACAGACTTCAGAGCCTCTATGTAGAGTTCTCTGTCATATGTTAATGCCGGTGACTATACATTTTCTCATTCCCGCATGCATTATTTTATGTGGACTGTTTATACCATTTGCATTGCTGGAACACGGAAACTGATGTAAACCCTAACTATAGCGTTCATACTTCTTGAGCAAAATACCTGCAATAGCTGTCTAGGAGTTGGTTACCGCAAACGGCACCAATTTTTGTGAAGATGGTGTTCATTTTCACCCAATTCCAGTTGTCAGGTCATATCTCTCGTTCTGAGTAAGCTACAAACTTTGTACATGCATTGGTGTGTAGAGCTGCTGTGGCTGAGCTTGCATACCAAAAAGTATTAGAATCACTACACCACATCCGAAGATATAACCTTTCTTGTGTGATCACTTCATTACTTCAGATTTAGTCATACCGTATACTTCCGGAAATGTTCCGCGTTATGCATACGTGCCGTTGTAAATAAATTTGTACAGGCGTGAATGGATTTCCGGTACGTTGGCGATTGGACTGACTGTTTCAAGATGTGTTGATGAGAACGACTTATCCTTGGAGATATGTGTATTTCTGATGGTCAAGATAGAGTCTATAACTATCAAGCCCGTCTTTGTGTGAGAACGCTGTAAAGTCGGGTCTAGCTTGAAGCACGGTCCCAGATGGTATTTCTGATGGTCAAGAAAGAGTCTATAACTATCAAGCCCGTCTTTGTGTGAGAACGCTGTAAAGTCGGGTCTAGCTTGAAGCACGGTCCCAGATGGTATTTCTGATGGTCAAGAAAGAGTCTATAACTATCAAGCCCGTCTTTGTGTGAGAACGCTGTAAAGTCGGGTCTAGCTTGAAGCGTCCCAGATGGTCTTTATTCTTTTATATTCTTTTATAAGAAACCACCTGTCGAGTGGCTAACGAGGTAACTGGAATAGCATGAATGCTAATATTAACCAGTACCCCGGGACCAACGGCTTTACATCCCCTCCGAAGGATGCGGCGTGAACTGTATCAGGTGAAAACACCTGAGAGAACACACCTACTCATTTTTACATATGAAGAAGTTTGAGGACATTTGCTGCAACTCGCACCTTCAAGGTGTAAAATAGCCCCAAGATAGTGAAAAAGTCTATCATTTTGGTATGTTTTGCCCTAAATCTTTTTAAACTTTACATACATTAAAAAGGTGAAGCAAAATCTGTCTTCTCCAGGCTATTAGCTTTCATTTGATACCAATAAAGACAAAATTGAACCATGTTAATCCTCGTACTTTGGAAGAAGTATGCAGTGATGTCACTCCTACTTGCCATACATTAACTATAGGGGGTGTCCCGGAACACTTAACACTCCGATGAATTCGTGCGTGTATCTAAAAAACCGTAAGTAAGATCAAAAAGGTGAGGCAAGCGTTAGAATCTTGAAAGTGCGACGATTTTGATGGTGTGCGGTTTATGCACCTTGTTTGAAAATAAAGCTCGTACTTTTGGCTTTGAAAGTGTTCACTGTGACTACAGACTGTATACCAAGTTGCCGGACCGTCATTTCAGGATTTTTGTCGGCCCTAGAGCCAGGCATTACGTGCGCTGGGAAAGAGGAAACGGCTACTGCTACGGCTACTACTTGCGTGGCTTATGTCGGAGCTACTGTGGTGACCCTGGCTATAACCAAGTAAGCGTATTTAGCTGACTCATTCGATCGCCATAAGGCTGTTCGGGTTCGTGTGTATCATCTGAGCTCTCGGTAAGCGCTATAGCTATAGCTATGGTGTGTTTAAATCCTTGCATGTAGCTAGTGTCTATTCTCGTAGTACATTGCTTCTTCCTTTTCACTGAAATCATGAAGAACAGATCCGAAGGCGGCTTGTCTCGAGCTAGCCATTCTCAGGACAGCTTAGTATGACAAGACGGAAGTAATTACGGATTACAAAAGCTTTTGATCTCCCGCGAGTGGCCGCATACATGTGTGACCCGGCGCGCGCGAATTTAATTCTCACCATGAAACTTGAAGGCTTGTAGTAATTCTCACCTCCGAGCAGTGAATGTCCGTTTTAGGCTGAAACTTCTCCATATGCTGAATATGTGCCGTCCAGGAGAAGACTAGAGTAACCATGTGGGCATGTTCTCTTTGGAACTAGAACTATGAAGATCTAGACGATAGAGCTAGAACTAGAAGATAGGTCATCAAACTTAAGACAGGTCATCGGTACTCTCTATATATACTGCAAACTCGGTTTGTTGAGTGAAGTGAATTTGGAATCTGTGTTTCTGTACTCCCACAATGTATCAACATGACTATAGTTCTGAAGATGTACAATAATTATTTAAGCCATCTCTAGAAAACAGCCACTTGTATACAATTATAATGGCCTGATTATATAGGAGAATTAAGAGATGAAGTTTGTCAGACATGTAGGAAGCCTTTGTTTGTACCATAGTGCATGTGCATTTGAAAGGCCCCGCCACAGTGGACAAATTCCATGTACACTAAGCGGTGCCTTTGAAGCCAGGGGACATCCATGTACCGGGATAGGAGGTTCGTATTTGTCCGTTACTTCTTCCGGTAGTATTCGTTGTGAAGTCGGAGTTATACGATTTCTGTGTGGCGAGTCATGTTGGACGGCTTCGAGAACGGTTACGGGATACCGAATAATTAATTGAAGTAATTAAGGTAATTAAAGACCTCACTTCCTGTACGCATGCGCCGTGCGGATAATTTGTGGGCTTCACGTGTACAACACAGTTGTAATAGCTATTACTAGCTAAAGCTAGCTGCCGCGCCAGAATACCGTTTTGATTGCGTTAATGGCGGCCACTACCGAACTCAGTAGGAGGCGAAGACGCCTGATCTTGGTCAGAGGGGTCGAGGAAGTTTGGGAGGAGCTACACTACGTCAATGATGAGCAATCCGCCATGAACAATTTGTTTCCAAGAGAGGTAAGCCACCTGTTGTCGTCTGTTGCGCATGTGCATGTACCGTGTGTATAGCACCACTCTAGCTCTGTGGTGGTGTATGATTTTTCTGAAGACATGAAACACACAACAAAATAACAAATCAAATGACTGACTGTGGTGGACGGATGCCTCCGCAGTGGTACATAGGTACTGCTAATTCCGGTAGCAGTGCTTTAAAATAAAACCTCTCGAGTTTAGGGAAATGCTTGCCCCAAAAGTCCTTGTCCCGGTATATTCGTTGTACAAATAAGTCTATATTTGTCTGTACGACGAAGTCGCACCAAGATTTACCGTCAACAAACAGTTGACATTGAACTTGGTGGTAATAGTCATGCGTAGTTTTGAGGCTTAAAGATCCATCCTCTGTTCGTTTCAGAAAGAAATTGCTCCTCTGACAAGCTTCTGGTAAGGTCATATTTCTGACACTGTAAGAATTTTTGTATTCCACAAGGCCATTGGGTTCTGTCTCATTGGAATCAAACACTCGGTCGTCTGGGCTGCATGCAATCCAGGGATGGTTAGGATGGATGACCAAACCTGTAGGGGATGTGGTGAGCCCTTCATGACCATGTTGGTTTTGATAGCTCACATATGCTTGCCTGGTGTGTGATTCCTGCATCTTCCCCCACTCCGTTGCTTTGTTGCCTTTGAATGTTGAGTAGAGCAAATCCTTCACTTTGTTAGCCACTGTCTTCTGTGTTGTTTTGGCAATCTTTCCACAATTTGAGGCAGTCAGTCTTTTTCTCCTCTCTTCCCTCCACAGGTCACTGCTGGATTGGGTCACAGTTTTGATCTCAACAGCCCTGGCCTCCTCTGCAGATACCACCACATTGCTTCTGTAGAACAGGTTGGTCATGTGTTGTAGCTGGTCAGAAGAGAGGTCATCCATGATATCATTTGGGCCTACTCCACCATCATGTCGGGCATATGCCTTGCGGGCCTTCGTTGTTTCATTGCCAAGTCGTCTTACTTTGCCCACCCTGCGAGCTTGTTTCGCTGAATCCGTGGCCTTGCGCTTCCTGGTTGTTTCTACTTCCTTTGCCTTCTTTTTGGCACTCTCCACAAACACTGTATTTGGGGGTTCGTTGAACACATTTCCCCATGTTTGTGGGGCCCATGCTAGTCCTTCGTTGTGCCGCAGACCTGCTCCCATACAGCGATGCTGCCATGACCCACTCTGAGATCGGTTGATCTGCTTACCACCATCAAACTTGGTTCGAACATGCATCCATCCTTCGACCAAATTGGTGGTGAAGTTGTCAATCAACTGGCTGGCTTTAGCAACAAGTCGGGATAGCAACAACTCAATGTCATACATCAACTGTGGGTCAATCTGGTCAATCTGCCTTGTGCGTGGTTCATCAGCAGCTTCCTCCATTACATCTCTCCAAGCACACTCCTGAAGCCTGTAGAAATGTAAAATGCAAAAAGTAATGTAGATACATAACAAACTATAATCACCAGTCTCAGTCGTACCTAACTATGTCGTCGATCTGTTCTTCCTCTTCATCCGTCTCACAGATACAAGCTCCGTCAGATGCCTTCCCAGCTGCCACTTTGCAATACTCTGGGCTGTAATTGCTGTGGATACCGAAGCAGTGATGAGGGCTGTTGAGGAGGTCTCTCTGCAGTATCTTGATTGCCTCCTTTCGATCTGGGTGAGTGCTTCGCATTTTGATCGCACAGCGAGCAGCACTAGTTAGTCTCCTCCTCATTTTGGCAGTTAGGCCTCCTCTCCCTTTGTAGTAGGGCTTGGCCTTGACTAGAGCTTCCAGACCCGTCCTGTTGAAATATTAATAATGACACAGTACACTTATGTGCTAAGTATGCATAGGTAGCCTCGTTCCCAGGTTCCCAGGCTCCCCCCTACGCTGCAATGAAGAATAAGGAGGGGGAGAGCCTAGTGCACTTTTCCACATGATGCACGGCATGCACGTCAAAGATCTTCATCCCAAAATTAATGCAAATCAGGGATCCAAATTGATGATGAACCATTTTTGATGAGATGTATAGTTGCATACAACAGTGTAAGTTTTGACGTTACTGTACAAGTCTTGCCCTGTAGAATCTCAAACATTACAGATACATGTATACTCACATACTCCCCCTCCTTATTTATTGTTGCGCCCTGGGAACGAGGCTAATGCATAAGTGTATTGATGAAAACCAAACTGTAGCACTTGCAAGCGTGATTTGCACACTCCAACTTTTTGATTGCATAGCCCCACACCGGCACTCTCTCCACAAGGGTGGGATAGACGGAGCTGTCACCATCACCGACCATTCTTATGTAGCGCACTCCATGTTCTCCCTCAGCCTGTTGAAAACCCTCCAAAATGATGTCCGCTTCCATTGCAGACGAAGAGTCAGACCAGTTCTTGTAGCAAACATGGCACTTTGTGGTAGAGTTGGTTTCACTGTCTTCGCTTAGAGTGCATCCTGCGCAGTATTTATTGCGGACCCCAATATGCAAGATTTTCCCAGTCTCCTTCCCGACAATAATCCCCACACCTGACAGTGCATTATAGGAATGCTTGTGTGAACGCTTGCACCACCCTCCATCTACTACTACCGTAATAGCTGGTACTCCTTGGTGGTAGTCTCCTCGTGCAACTGCAAGCAGTTTTTCCTCTCTCCCAGCTTCTACCATACTCTTCTGTAGCTCCTCTCTCCACCACTCTCCAATTTGTCGCTCTGTGTGTGTGAAACTTCTTTTGGACATCACAGAGACACCTAACACTGCCATGGTTTCTTCCAATGTGTTGTGTCCACCACCAGTTGACATTTGTCCCCATACTCCTGCCAGGTTAATCTCCCAACGTTGTCGACCTCCCCTTCCAGCTATTTTTCGGGAGGTTTCCAGCTGAATGAAGGCATGGCAGCCTTCGCACCGAGCACACACAATTGATGCAAGGCCATCTCTATGGAGCTCACCCTCAAGAACAATAGGTGGGTGCCCTGCATGTGCCATGTCTACGCTACTTTCACATGTTGCAGCATGGAAGGTTATGTCTTGTACATACCTGGACAGGCATTGCATATTGATTATGCGGGCAGTGTCTGGCTGGATTTGGGTTGGTTCACATGTTGTTGCTTGACTGACAGTTTCCTGGCTGAGGTTTACCTCTGGGCTAGACGTGGTTGAGTTTTGGGTGGGACTATTTGGAGGGAAGGGTGAAAAGGGATTCTGCGTGGGAGCCTCATTGTCACTCTCATGGTAGAGAGGGGCAGGCAGAATTGCAATGTTGTCTGGTGTGTATGCGTGTGTGGGGCTCTCTGCTGTGAACCGTGCACTTGGTTGCGTTGTAACCCCTGGTGTGGCACTCAATACCATATCCTCATTGTCACTCACATGGTAGAGAGGGACAGGCAGAATTGCAATGTTGTCTGGTGTGTATGCGTGTGTGGGGCTCTCTGCTGTGAACCGTGCACTTGGTTGCGTTGTAACCCCTGGTGTGGCACTCAATACCATATCCTCATTGTCACTCACATGGTAGAGAGGGACAGGCAGAATTGCAATATTGTCTGGAGTGTATGCAGATGTGTATACATGTGTGGGGCTCTCTGCTGTGAACCGGGCACATGGTTGCTGTGATTGTATTGTACCCCCTGGTGTTGCACTCGATACCATTTCTACCGCTGTGCAGCATGCAAGGGCAGGGCATTGTCGAAGACCACTTGTGCCATCATGTGGCATGGGAGGGTCTGGGGTATAATCTTGTGGGAAGGACAGCCTGGGAGGGTCTGGGGTGCCGTGAGACAAGTTAGAAGTACTTTTGGAGTGCTGGAGCTTTCTCTTCTTAAATATGTGGCGATGTTGATTGGAACCTTGCAAATTTCTTTTGTTTCCCATCTCAGGTTCTGGAAGACAGTGTATAGTGGCAGGCAGTAAAGTTCCTACTCCAGAATTTTTCTTGAACAGAACAGAACAGTGCAGTCATTAATTGTCAGCTGGGCAGCTTTCATGATCTATGATATTGTTATTCATGCACGTACCTCAGTTGTAGGTGTGGTCGACTGTAGCTCCACCCTCTCGTTAGCAGCTCCACCTCCTTCAATTCAATGGCCGACTTGCGCAGTGGTTATTAATGTTTGCTGCGTAGCAACGAATTATGCACGTGACAAAGAGTTTTCGACGTACGTCAAACGCTTACTCTGCAGTTCGTTGTAATGTGTGTACTGTTACCGTGAACGAAAGCTAAGTACCCGTTGTAGTGACAGAGAGAGCCGAATGGCGACAGCAGACCCTTTTGGTGAAGTAGTTCTTGCTGAAGTGGGATGGGCCGACTTGGATGACTTCCGTTTTCTACTTCCCCCGTTTCTGTCTCCCATCGTAGACCTTCCTAGGCTATCACTACGGTCTCTGTCACTAATTTTGACAAGGTAGGTATCACTAAAATACGTTTTGTGCACTGATTGTATTTACTATCTGCAAAATTTGACATCAAAAAATGCTTGTAACCGGATTGTGCGGTGCCGCGCGCAGTGCATGTGGCCTCATTGCAGGTTGTTGGTACTTGTGTAGTTGATCTGCACAGCATCCGACGGTGTAGGTCTTATACTCCGTAGTGCACGAACCTTGCTTAATTTGGTGAACCTGAGCGAGCCCTGCAGTAGTGTAAAGCTAGGAAGTTACGCACACTCCCTGGAACCTTAATTACTTAATTAACGTACGTATTCCGTAATTACGTGTGGGTACCCCGTAACCTTAACAGATTTTGGCACCGACTGCAGTCCAATCGCCAACGTACAAACTTCCGGGAATTTAATTACAGCGCACGGCCACTTCCTGTCCGAAAATGGCGTTTTCTACATCGTGCAGTTCAAGCGATGTTATTTCTCTCCTCGAAGATGGCGAAGGGTCGGGCTACACTGTTTCGAGGTAAGTAGGAGTATGGCTGTAGTAATAGCTACCTAATCTTGGTCGAAGACGGCGGGCATAAAGGGAATTAGCGATTTAGTGTGCTCATGTTGACCTTTTTTGTAAGGTCAAAAGTGGTGTTTAAGGGTATATGTTCTTCCTGGGGGCTGGAACACGGCTGTTAAGGCTAATAGCAGTTAGCTATGGGTATACTGAACTAGCAGAGTAAGTTTTAAGTTTGTGGATGAAGGTTACTAGAAATGGCACCAGCTCTTATAACCCTGATCCAGATCATCTCTCAATACAGTATGATTAAACAAGCACATGTGGATACACATAATAACATAAAGCTGCTATATTTGTAATTCATAGTCACTATTATCACCAGATTCATGCTCTATGACCTCCTCTAGCTCTTCACCATCTCTCATCCAGTCTTAATATCAGCGTCTTCTGCTGGTCCGGTGCTCCTGCAGTATTATATTGTCTACTTCGAGATCTGTCACTCTCACATGGAAGGTGAGCCCCAACGGTACAGATGCTGGCATCCAGGTGCTCAGTGTCTGTTTACAACCATCTGTCACTCTCACATGGAACGGTAAGACTAATGCTGTGGCATCCAGGTGCTCTGTGTCTGTTTATACAGGGCCACAACTAATGGCTGCACATCCTGTCTTGCACCTGCAACCATTTAGCCACATGTAGCCACTTAGAACCAATTGTGCCTATGCAGGCTATGCTTTCTACATGTATGTTCACTGGTACCTCCCATACCACTGACAATCAGCCTTCTTCTCAATCCATCCATATATACTGTGGATTCATGTGACAACTAGAGGTGTTCATAGAACACATACCCCGCGCTGAACATCAGGCCAGGATGCATGCAGTGCAGCTACAATCGACGTGACATCTCTGCCTATGCGCAACGGCGAACAGGGCTGCTATCGCATATACTGTGTTCGTGTATGGCCATATCCAAGGTGTGGGAGTGACCGCTTACCGTATATACTATATTGTGAAGCTGGAGAGGTGGGGCCAAATGTTACGAATAATAGGAAATAGCTGGAAAAAACAGCCGAAACAATAGCCATGATGTCTGTGAAGTACATAGATCGTGAGAAAGCACTGTTTCCTAGCGGTCATCTCGAAGCATGAAGTTTCCAAATGCACTGCGTGTCCTGTTCTTGAAGTCACGAAGAGGTGGAGCCAATGTTATGAATAGTTATGAAAAGTAGGAAATAGCCGAAATACAGCGAAACGGAGCGCCTTGACTTCAGTCAGGTACACATAGAGCAGTTTTTTGCTATTTGCTATTGTTTGACTCCATTTGGATGTTTTTTGAGGGTCTATGTGGTGAGATTTCAATTTTTTCCACCTGACAGACGACTGACAGACGACTGACTGACAGACGACTGACTGACTGACAGACAAAACCGATTGCTTAACCCCGCTTCGCGCATGCGCGCGCAGGGTAACAAACCCTCTCTATGGTGTCAAAACACAGCGTTTTGTAATGATCAGTATACACAACCCGATTGGGAATGATATGCCCTATAGTATCCCTGGCTCTGCTATAACCCTCTTATTGAGCATCTCCTAGAGCCTGTGTGCTACGGTTTTACTGTACACTGGATGGTCGCGCTACTCTTAATATTGCATTTGGTGCTAGCCTTGATTGGCTTTGGTATGGGTTCGATAACATTTCTCCCAAGCTGTTTTGCACATAGTGTCCTAATGCATTCAGTGTTGGTCAGTGTGTACCCTTCCCTCTGTTATTCTTCCACTGCTATAGGATGAGTGTACCTTGGATTACTCTTCTTGCAGAGCAGTGAGCAGGAGCTACACTGGCCAGGTTGAACTTTGGACGCTGTTAGCTGAACCAGTATCTGCCGGTGACTCTGTTTGCTATCGCTTTATACTTTCATCTCGAAGTGTGAAGTGCTCTGTACCATCTGCTGACTCAGGAACAGACTTCAGAGCCTCTATGTAGAGTTCTCTGTCATATGTTAATGCCGGTGACTATACATTTTCTCATTCCCGCATGCATTATTTTATGTGGACTGTTTATACCATTTGCATTGCTGGAACACGGAAACTGATGTAAACCCTAACTATAGCGTTCATACTTCTTGAGCAAAATACCTGCAATAGCTGTCTAGGAGTTGGTTACCGCAAACGGCACCAATTTTTGTGAAGATGGTGTTCATTTTCACCCAATTCCAGTTGTCAGGTCATATCTCTCGTTCTGAGTAAGCTACAAACTTTGTACATGCATTGGTGTGTAGAGCTGCTGTGGCTGAGCTTGCATACCAAAAAGTATTAGAATCACTACACCACATCCGAAGATATAACCTTTCTTGTGTGATCACTTCATTACTTCAGATTTAGTCATACCGTATACTTCCGGAAATGTTCCGCGTTATGCATACGTGCCGTTGTAAATAAATTTGTACAGGCGTGAATGGATTTCCGGTACGTTGGCGATTGGACTGACTGTTTCAAGATGTGTTGATGAGAACGACTTATCCTTGGAGATATGTGTATTTCTGATGGTCAAGATAGAGTCTATAACTATCAAGCCCGTCTTTGTGTGAGAACGCTGTAAAGTCGGGTCTAGCTTGAAGCACGGTCCCAGATGGTATTTCTGATGGTCAAGAAAGAGTCTATAACTATCAAGCCCGTCTTTGTGTGAGAACGCTGTAAAGTCGGGTCTAGCTTGAAGCACGGTCCCAGATGGTATTTCTGATGGTCAAGAAAGAGTCTATAACTATCAAGCCCGTCTTTGTGTGAGAACGCTGTAAAGTCGGGTCTAGCTTGAAGCGTCCCAGATGGTCTTTATTCTTTTATATTCTTTTATAAGAAACCACCTGTCGAGTGGCTAACGAGGTAACTGGAATAGCATGAATGCTAATATTAACCAGTACCCTGGGACCAACGGCTTTACATCCCCTCCGAAGGATGCGGCGTGAACTGTATCAGGTGAAAACACCTGAGAGAACACACCTACTCATTTTTAAGGGTAGAGCTGAGTCAACTCCTAGGAGAGAAAGAAAATCTCTCCTATGACAATGGTGGGATTCGAACCTGCAACCTTCAGACTAGCAGTCGAATGCTGCATTATCATCTCAAGAACCCCTCATGCTATGGACATGAGACTTGCACCATTGGATACAACCAAGATTGAAGTTTGTTCAGCTTTGGAGCTAGCACGGCTGCACTCAGCACTTTCATGGATGCCCTTTGTTTACCCTGGAACATGACGTATGTCTCCTGAAGACTTCAAACTATCAACATGGCAGTCTAACGTTATGACATTGCCCCATGGACCGTGGAATTTTATTTTGTGCTTGTGAAAGTGATCATTGTTTGGTTTTATCCATGCAGACTATACACTGGTACTCACCACTGTTGGTAGTTACCTATGCGTTACCTATGCATTTGAATGTGATAGTGTGTTCAATAACTTTTTTGGGGCTATCACATCTAGTCGCTCAGTGGTGGATGGTCAGAATCAGATGCTTTGCTGGCTTTGATAATTAAGCAACTAGATCCACACGGTCCCACAGCTTGCCTTCCATATTCTACTACTATACTTCAAACTGATCATGACCGTTACAATGAGGGTACTTGTGAACGTCCCTCATTCAACAAACCAACAGGTCAAGCAAGACCATTGGAGACTAAACTTAAAGCCAGCACGTCATGAGCAAACGAGTACATTTGTGAGTTAGCCTGGTGGTAAAGACTCGCTTCCAATTCAGCGACAGTTTCATAAACCGCATTCTGCCTCCACCAACACTACAGCAACATAATAGAAACCTGCTGATTTTACAAACATGATTCCATTTTGTAGATATCACTGTACATATATGCACTGTATAGCAGAATTTGTTGTATCCAGTGGTACAAGTCTCATGTCCATAGGTTGTAAGGTTGAGGAGATAATTGTGGCCACACAACCACGAAAACAAAATTCATGAAACACGGTTGACTTCAGGGGCTCATAGCTCCAAAGCACTATTTCCACATAATATTATGTTTATAAACATCCATCTTTGTTGTATCCATGTCCATAGGTTGTAGGGTTCAGGAGATATGACAACACGAATTCACCCAAATTCACACATAATGGTTGAGTTCAGGGGCTCATTGCTCCAAATCTGATGTGGTTGTCACAATGCTTCCACATACAAACCTCAGTCTTTGATGGTGCAAATCTCATGTCCATAGCATGTAGCGTTCTTGGGATATGGCCACACGAATTCACCCATGCAAGCTAAATTCATGAAATCTGGTTGACTTCAGGGGCTCATAACTTCAAAGTTGATGGGGTTGGCACAATACTTTCACACATCTTCATAAACCTCCGTCTTTGTTGTATCCAGTGGTGCAGGTCCCGTGTCCATAGCATGTAGCGTTCTCGAGATATGGCAGCATGAATTCACCAATGCAAACTTGATTGACTTAAGGGGCTCATAGCTCCAAATCTGATGGTTTGTCACCCATGAGGAGGCTATTTTCTGAAAGTCCAGAGATGGGGCTTTCATCCATGGCACAGGTCCAATAATCATAGCACCCTGCGTTCTTGCACTACAGGCGCTTGAATCTGACCATCTTGAGACGCTTCAAGCTAGACCAGATTTTACAGCGTTCTCACGCAAACACGGGAGCAGTTTCAACAGCCTTCATAGCTATATAGACTCTTGACCATCAGAATTCACCCCTGGACAAATTTGCTCATCTGTGTGGGGGGTGTACATAATTGTGTACATGATTACTAGGGCTCGTACTTTCATGTGCCACTGGTACAGTGGTAGCAAGGGCAACTCACATTTTTCGGAATGATGCCGCAGGTCTCCTTGTGGAGATCGTCCTTTAGGTTTGTACACAGGCTCAGGCTAGCTGTCAGGAGGCACCCATAGTAGCTTTCGGCTTGCTGCAATTAATGCACACGTCTGTGACGTCATAACTGTGTAGGATGTCGGCATGTATTATGTCCCGTACACAAGTACAAAGCAATGGTGGCTAACGGAGCGTGAGAAATTCTACAGCGAGGCTACGGTGACCAGAAGTTCTCTAAGGTGCGATTCATTTACATCATTTTACGCCCAAATTCCCCCCCCCCCCCCCCCCCCCCCCTTTATTAGCCTAGCGCCTTGCAAGGAGGATATATAGTTATGTCATGTGGGGTACTTGAACGCTGATCACTACAGTAAATTATCCTTTAGTGGGTGTGACGAGAGGCTGGCCCGCGAGACTAATTACTCCTGTGCAAAAAGTCACAAGAACATCATCAGTAGCCTCAAAGTCACCATCACGGTCAAGCATGGGTCGCCGTTGGTCTCCAATAAATGCCTAGCACTCCATCAAGGTAGACTCCTACTCAAGCCCAGAGACCAATCAAAAATGGAGTGTAGTTAGACGCAAGTAGTCTCGCGGGCCAGCCTCTCGCCACACCCACTACGGGGAGGGGAGAGTCTGGGAAAATTGCCATATAGCTCTCGTATTGCAGGATCAGTAGGGCAGCTTGTTAAGTAGGTGCGGACATAATTGGGAGTGTGTGTAGTAGAAAAGCATTGACGCGTGGGGTGTTAAGCACCACGTACTAGTGTACTGAAAGGCAACCGCGCTCCCTTGAATCCACTTAACACACCAAGAAATTCCTGGCGTGTTAGATACGAGACGATGATGGCAATTTTCCCAGACTCTCCCCTCCCCGTAGTGGGTGTGGCGAGAGGCTGGCCCGCGAGACTAAGACGCAAGTGCAAGAAGGATGGAGCAACCCTACCACCATGCTGGAAGCTAAGGTTCCTCCTCACATCCGTCCAGTGACAGTCTCTGAATTGGATGGCTCAGAAATCTGACCCTTCTGATGGCCCTCAAGCTACAAGGGGTGGTCATGCCAATAAGCACCGTACTTAGAGCTGCGACCCCGTGTACGGTGGATGTAGGTGTGGCTTACCGTATTACTCCGTATACTACCAAAAAGTCACGCTGTCACGGTGGATGTTTGCGACAGTCACAGGGTCACCGGCAGTTTAGCAGCGCTGTTACGCGGTCATTGGCAGCTTTTGGATGGTCACAGATTGTGACCCCGGTCGCGACTCTAAGTACGACACATATTGGAGCGACTACCCCTAGAGCTATCTCAGATTGCGATGTGAAATGTGCTATGAGAGCTCCGTTTTCCGTGACTCCTATTGTAGGTCTAAGATATCATAGTTCAGGGTGTGTGTTCTGCATTAGCAGTCATATCTGCTATTCGCACGTCCTTGTACATTTTATTTGTAGCTTTGTCATAGAAAAAAAAAACGGAATTTGAGCTTAATGTCCGTTACAGTTGCAAGCGATCAGCACAACCAACATGCAATGCCTGACTTGTGAATTACCTACCGATGTCGTAGTACAGCAGTTCAGACTCTGCAGTTGTGTTACTTCCTTGTGACATTTTATATGACGTCACATTTTAAATTCGTCAGTGCAACGGAAACCTGTCTATAGTGACCAGACGTTCTTTCCCCTTCCCTCCGCGCGATTGAATGTCTTGCCTGCAAGAATAGTCACCTGCTGTGATCGCGGTCATACTGTCTCAGACAGTTTTTGGATTGCCACAGGTTGCGACCCCAGTCTCAGGTCTCAATTTTGTACCTAAGGTTCTGCATATGGTGTCACAACTGTGTTAGGACTAGCCTCGTTCCCAGGCTTTCCCTGTGCATTTGCGCTTTAGATCTTACTATGTTGACCAGACGTTCTTTCCCCCTCCCTCCGCGCGATTGAATGTCTTGCCTGCAAGAATGGTCACCTGCTGTGGTTGGTCGCGGTCATACTGTCTCAGACAGTTTTTGGATTGCCACAGGTTGCGACCCCAGTCTCAGCTCTCAATTTTGTACCTAGAGGTTCTGCATATGGTGTCACAACTGTGTTAGGACTAGCCTCGTTCCCAGGCTTTCCCTGTACATTTGCGCTTTAGAATTTACTATGTTGACCATTGCTGTCATTCGGCCCCCACCCACCTTGAGATTCAAATCCAGACCCTGGCGCACTTAATCAATCCCCCAATTTCTCACCGGGCTTTGTGGTTGCTATGATATGGAAAATATTGTTTGACATGTTGAATGGAGCAACAAGCGGGTGGATCGATTTATAGGTATCCCCACTGATCGCTATTTACCCAAACGCATCGTATGCATAATACGTAGCATTCCATGGGAACTGTCTGTACCCTTCCTCCCTGTATGTGTTTCATCAAGGGTGTGATCTTGATATCGGTCCCTCATTTTGTGAATTGTGGTTTGTAAAGCCGTTCCATCCGTAGTTATGTGTTATTAAGTGCAGCTCACTCACAAGTGCATATTTGCTGTTACGGTGTATGTACAGGTGGTCCCAAGCTACTCTTTCTCAAGTTCCGAAATCTTCTTCAAAGATCAAAGACTCGGTCGTATTGATCCTATGGAGAGTAATAGCGAATGAAGCACACCTGCTATTCAATGAATGTTGTTCCGGAAGTACATCTCGTTGTTTAAAGACTTGGCCTTATTGAACCTATGGAATGGAATAGGGAATGAAGCACACCTGCTATTCAATGTTCCGAAGTACATCTCGCTACTAATATCAGAGACTTGACGTTGTGTTGATCCTATGGAGTTGAAAAGCAAATGAAGCAGACTCGAAAGTAAGTGCATGTCTTGTTGGAGTGCTACTCCAAGTTAATATTACATGTACGTACCTGAGCCTTTTGTGTAACCATTTTACAATCCACAAAACCTGAGGTACGTGTCATGAGAGTTCATGATGTCACATCCAGCAATGTTGTTAGGAGATAGGTTCTGAGTGAAAGGTGGTACAAGGGGGAGGTGGGTAGGTTCTCTTGAAGGGTGAAAACAGCTTGGACTTGTTTGGGTTAGAGCCGGGTGGGCAATTTATTTTCAACTTGAGTGGGTGGTCCGTAATGAGGCTTGCTTGTTGGACTCTTTGAGGAAAGACGTGTCTACCGTTATTGCTATGTTGTGGAATCTCCATCTTAACCAGGAGTCTGTTATCCGTCGCCATCATTAGTTTATGTGAAAGAAGCCTGGGACTAGGGTCTACACATGTCTGCACACTTCCACGGACAGGGTCTACAGGTTATGTATACACCATTCTCCCTCCACATACCTATCACGCCCCCATCCCCCCCCCCCCCCCCCCCCCCCCATACAGTGTTCTCGCTAGGCCTTTAGCGGACGGTGCAGCACCATTTGGTTAATCGAATCTCCATTCGGATGTGGTAAACTTAAGTAGGTGCACCATTTGGATCACTTCCTTAATATTCATTTCCCTGCCCACAGCAGCTGCTGGCAGGGTTTCCCACTTAACATTGAATAGTAGTGTGTAAACAAAGCCATTCACATGTCTGGATGATAAGATTATACATCATGCACCATTTGGATGTAGATTTCTAGCGAGAACACTGCCCCCATACATGCAAACCCACACCTCAAAAGACCAACCTGCCCCCCATCAACTCCGACCATGTGATCTGTACCTATGGGTGGTAACTCCAACTTGGAGCTGCAACCGGCCGGTGATTCTGACCGTGCATATATATGGATGGTCACGGACTGTGACCTGGTCACAAATCTTAGTACGGCACTTATATTGGAGTGACCACCACAATCGAAAGACGCCTTGATTGTAGATGCAACTGCCAAAATGGTACTAATGCCTTTTGACTAGTCTTTTTGGATTATATAATTGAGCAGGCCATAACATCGACAATCGCTGGACTCCACCTGGCCCACGAAGCACGTGTATGCATGACCGGCCGGGTGGAGAGGGGTTAACGCCATAATTGCACTCCTGGTAGGGGAAAAATTGTGCCGCGTAGATAATATAACTGTTTGAGTACTTAGGATTGGCCTACCGAGATTCCGACTGCACTGCTGTGATCGCTATCATGCACTGACCTGAACGTAAAAAGTTGGTGCTGAAGCTCACCTTGGTGGTGGAGATATGAACGCTTTTGTCTTGCCGTTGGCCGACGTTGGCCGCCATTGCTTGAGCGCTCTCTCCAACTTCCGGCGGCAGTATCGTTCTTAGGAAAGGCACACATAAATTCTGACCACACGCCCATGATCGCTGTTGTTCACTGATGCTTACATGCTGAAATTCACCGTGCTGGCCCAGTTGTGAGGACTTTAACAATTTCTTGTCTTCCCTTTGGCTGCCATTGCTAGCAATCGACTGGGCGTAGTTGCCATGTGGCATTTGTGTTAATTGGAATGAGTTGCGATACCTAGCTTGCGCTTCCACCAAGTTGCAACTGGTTGCAACAGCTGCTACCAGGAGTGCGGTTGCCCCTCGTATAGTCAAAGCTTCAACCAAGGTCTAAAATATTTAGGTGTCATCCCCTTGCAGTACCTGTAGACACAGTCCAGCTAGCAAGGGGAGGTCACGCCTATATAGACTCCGCAGTCACAGCTGCGACCGCGGGTCAAAACTTTGACCGCTCTTTTGCACTGCTTGACCGTTGACTGTGCTGATTTTCGAGGCTTTGACTGTTGACTGCGCTGATTGTCTTGCTTCGACCGTTGATTTTGCGATAGTATACGGAAGAATGCGTAGCGACTCCACCACTTCCTTAGTATAGGGGTTGACCGAGCGCGGTCGCAGCTGTGACTGTGGTACTTATTGGCCTGACCTCCCTTTGAGCTAGGGTAGGGTCTACAAATGCATAGCATATCCTTGTAAACTCTGTCCAGGAAACATTATTATGATACCCCTGTAGACCCTGCATGTGACGATGTCTGATGCAAGGGTGTCACTGTAGACCCGTCCTAGAGAGGGTGCCACGTACTGCTCATGTCAATACAGAAGGACAGCGGGGTAAGAGACCAGTTTTCTCTGGGATGACTAAAAGTACTTCCTAAGATAGCCGATGAGTAGGCTAGAGCCTATTATTCCGAAAATTGGGCCGAATATTCTATAAGTTTAGTTACACTGAAAGGCTATATACAATCAAAGCAAACTTCATGTGAGATTACACGCCAGAAATATACATGAAACATGTTAGTCATGTATGTAACAAATCCTACCCAATAATCCATTTGAATTTAACTGGAGTTGAAGGGTAAACTTCAATTGAACTATAACAGTATGGAAGTTTCCAACAATTTAATATTAGCACATGGCTCACTTTGTAAACTTCCAGAATTTTTTCATTACTGCGTATTATTCCAGCGAGAATAATAGTCACCAGCCTATCAATGAGAAATGGTAATTAAGCTGTTTGTGACCTGATCACAAGGTGGTCTGATTGGGGCAAGTCACATTGTAAAAGCTTCAGTGCACCAGCAGTCACGGGATTATCCCGGGACAACTACCCAAACCATAGGACCCCTTTGTCCGAGTATCCCAGAGCACTGGAGTTGCACCAGCAGTCCCCAGGCCAATTACCCAACCCATAGGACCCCTTTGTCAGAGTATCCCAGAATACCGGAGTTACACCAGCTGTCCCAGGATTATCTCGGGATGACTAACCAACCCCCGGCAGTGCACAATATAATTTTTAAAAGCTGGTCTCACATCATGTCAGACCAACACCGGTATTGCTCGGACATGATCTGACACTAACAAATTTGCCGGGCGGGAAGCTGGGCTTATGATCTTTCGGTGTGGGGTGGTAATCTGAGGGAATGTATGTAGGTACATATGTCTGTGAAGTGCTGATGTGTCTGAAATGTTCATTATTGTGGCCCCACAGCGAAGTCACTGTCACGATACCTGTGAAACCAGTGCGGAGGTAGCGCTACAAACGTTATTATGGGTTTTGGTATTGCAGCTATAATATTATTACAAGTAGCTTCGCTCGCTTCGCTCGCTCAGCTACTTCCCCCTCGTTCGCCTACCGTGAGTAATCCGGCGCCGGACAGCTCTCTGTGTGCAGAGCTGCTGCTCCCCGATTGCGTCCGCTTCAGCTGCTGCTCGCCGCTTGCGTCCGCTGCTTCCCGATTGCGCCATAGATAATATAGTCCCTAGGACTATATTATCTATGATTGCGCCCGCTTCAGCTGCTGCTGCATGCTCGCCGCTTGCGTCTGCTTCAGCTGCTGCTCCCGATCGCGTCCGCTTCGGCTGCTGCTCCCCTATTGCGTCCGCTTCGACTGCTGCTCCCCGATTGCATGCATCCGCTTGCAGCCCCAGCTGGATTCCAGCCCTCGAACATTCTTCGCGGAGTTCGAGGTTCAGTAAATAAATTAAAGTACGAAGGTCGCGCGTCATACTATAGTCTAGTCCCGCCCCACGAACATCCCACTTCCGTCACTCACAGACACACACACACACACACGTTAAAATCTTAATATATTGATAGTTGCGGACTGTGAGTACATAATCAGAACTATGAATACGTAAAGTAGGCATGCGCTATGTTCACTGTGTGGCTTCCCACTGCTTATTCTGGCAATATGTCAGCGCAGAACAGTCAGTGGACGGCCATATCAGCGCTTCGCGCCCGGAATATGGCTGTTATAATGTGCTCTGCCTGGGACCCCGGGCCTGTAAGAGTATCCCAGAACACTGTCCAGAGTTACACCACCTGTATAAAAGTACAAGCTACATTAATTATGTGTGCCAACTGACATTATCAGATTCGCATTGCCACTTCTAAATACAGACCCTCATGTACTTTTAGTATCATTTTTCTAACCGTGGGCCCCACAAAGAAGCAGTTCAGATACTGTATGCTAGTCCCTTCAACTCTTAATCTACACACAGATGCATCGTGACATTCAGCTTCTGAATCATGATCTCACATCCAGCAAGTTGTCCTTGGGTGCCTAAGCACGCATGTCCAGCATTGCCCACAGATGTCCATTGGTACAATGGGATTATATTTTGTCTGTTAAATGTCCATCCTATCCCACTGTACCTCGGAGGCATTGGGAATGTCTCAAAGTGTCCCATCTCATCCCAAATCCCACTGTCCATGGGAAGCAATGGACAGCTTGTGAAGCATCCCATGCAATATATATACCTGTCCATCCCATCCCATGGTGGATATATCTACACCCTGTCTGGACAGTACGGTACTCCCATTGGATGTCTGCATGCTGTAATGCTGGACAAGTGAAAAGCCCTTGGTTGGAGCTGGATGGATCTGGATAGCTAACAGTCCTCTCTCACAATGTATGGAGTTGAATTCAAGTGTTCAAAGCCAGTTTTGCGCTAGAATGAGTTAGCATTGCCCAAGCATCTTGATCAAATACTTGCTAATTAATGAGTGTGGTTAGAATCACAACTTCAATCTTAAGTGTATACATACATGTAGTCCTGTGTGCAGTTTAGAGGATTGAAAACCTGATTGGGGGTACGTTTAGGTAAAAAAAAATTCAGGACTGGCTTCCAGTGTGGTACAGTTGGTAAAGAGTTACATGTATAACGACTGCATACCACACCAACCAATTAACATGAGATCTCCCACTCTGCTAACTCACTGAAATTGCTCATCCACTTCCTGGAGGTTCCTCCCTGAACTTATAGTCAATTCACATGCCCCCTGAGTCTCACAACCCATGTTTGCTATAGCTACTCTGCACCATTGCTATGCAGTATATATTTAGTATAGATTCCCACTTTGTCAATTCCCAGTTTGTCAATTCTCTCTTTGTCAATTTCTCACTTTGTTAATTCTCACTTGGTCAATGTTGATGAAGTGGGAATTGATAAAGTGAGAAGTTGACAAAGTGGGAATTGATGAAGTGAAATTAACAAAGTGGGAAATTTGAATTGACCAAATGGGAAGACACCATACATGTAGGGCCTCCATTTCCAGGCTACACTGGTTGGCATAATAGAGACTGAATTGAAAGTATCAATCTTAATACTCTGAGCTCAAGCAAAAAATGCCCAGAGCACACCCCTCATTTGGGCGATCTTCTCAGCTATGTCGAAAACACCTAGCTGGCCAGATGGTGGGCAGTTCTCTCATGAAATGTGTAGTGTTTTGAGCTTGATGGGAGCAGAACAAGCAGTCACTCTGAGGGATAGCACAGCAAGTTTAAGTCAATCACTATTGAGCGACATCCCAACAGCTAGCTACCGACTGGTGGATACCATCAAAGAAGAGCAAGCACCTACGTACGGAACTCACAGCAGTCCAGCTTGAAGCAGGATCACATGACACCCAGACGAAAGAGTTGTCAATGAATGCCTAAATAGACTGAAGAAAGATAGCATACACTGATGGAGAAATAAGTCTCACAACCCATGGTGTTATAGCTACTATGCACACTTGGTTTGCATACCATATTTACTGTTTTGGTGTATAGATTAATCCCACTTTGTCAATTCCCAATTCGTCAATTCCCACTTTGTCTCACTTTGTCAATTCCCACTTGGTCAATGGTGACGAAGTGGGAATTGACAAAGTGAGAAGTTGACAAAGTGGGAATTGACAAAGTGAAATTGATGAAGTGGGAATTGACCAAATGGGAATAAACCACGTGTACACGGTGAGACAGCTTGTTTCTAGGTCCATTTATGATGAAGTGGACAGAAATGGCAAGCCCTCCCAGTGTCAACCAAGGCCTTTCTACAGTCAATCCCTGACACAGCCATGATTTCGCACCTGGTCGCCTATCTGAGGGACATTGCCAGGAGTGACAAGGCTGAAAGTCTCACAATGTCATATGAAGTAATTGGACAGGAAAGTCAAATGGACGAATTCTTTCCCCAACAGCAACAACATTTTCAAGGATTCAGCAAGCCCATGTTCATACATGTACGTACATGTACGTGCTCTAGTCCAGTTTTTATGCCCATCTAGGTGTTATAGTGGTTGCCATGAAGTCTTGGGGTCCGAGGGGAGTGGGTATGGGGAGGTGGGTAGTCCCTGGACTGCCAGTGTAACTCAGGCATTCTGACAGAAGGGGTCACAGGAGTTGTGTAGTCGTCCCTAGACAATCCTGGAACTGCAGGTGTAATTCCGGCATTCTGGGATACCCTGACAGAGGGGTCCCAGGGGGTTAGGTAGTCCCAGAGAATCCCCAAACTGCCATGTAGTCCCTGGATAGTCCCGGGACCAGTGGTGCTAAGCAGTGTTCTCGCTAGAAATCTACATCCAAATGGTGCATGATGTATAATCTTATCATCCAGACATGTGAATGGCTTTGTTTACACACTACTATTCAATGTTAAGTGGGAAACCCTGCCAGCAGCTGCTGTGGGCAGGGAAATGAATATTAAGGAAGTGATCCAAATGGTGCACCTACTTAAGTTTACCACATCCGAATGGAGATTCGATTAACCAAATGGTGCTGCACCGTCCGCTAAAGGCCTAGCGAGAACACTGGTGCTAAGTATGGTGGAGGGAGGAGATACCTAATCGATTATCCCATGTAGTCAAAGGGATTGCCCAAGTAACTTGGGAGGACTAACAGTGGTAGGGACTGAACATACGTAGCACCCTCCAAACCCCACTTGTCGCTTCACAGGCAGTAGAGGAAGTTGCTAGCTTCCACCTTGCATGAGTGCAACTACTGCCTGAACCTCATTGTCTGCTATATGACTGCTTTATTTTCCCTCCTCCCCTTGGCGACCAGCCTTTCACTGAAAGGGTCAGGGATAAAAGCTGGGCACATTTTGTATCAAGTAGCTATAAATAGTTGCATATGTTTGTGTGAAGGAACCTTTTTGTGGAAAGTAGTATCCCTCTCAGCGGCAGCGATTATTAGTCTATACACCTATACATGTATGCCTAGTGTTGGCTCTAGGGGCTGAATGAATGAAGGTGATGTAGCCACTCCCACTTTCATATCATAGGTGGCGGAATCTGAGGATGCATGAATCAGTGAACATCCCCCCTCGGCTGCGGGCCTGGTGTGGAATACAGCTAATGGACGAGCTGCGTGGGACTGCCTGAACGTGAGTAAGTGTAGTGAAATGATAACACTACATCGACCTGTTTAGAGCAGCATATGTTGGGTGAGATCACCGTCCAATTGCATTTCAGAAGGATGAGTCCAAAGGTCAAAGTCAAAGTGCCTATGTGAACTTCATGGCCTGTATGAACCTAATAATATGCCTGTGTGATCACAGCTGAATACAAGCTCCCTCTCATTGGCGAGTAGCAACTATAATGAGAGGCACAAGCCGAAGATCTGTCCTGGGTTTGAATCCCACTATAGCCCTTGTGGTGTCGCCTTGAAAAAACGAATTTGTCCTTTGCCAAACAATGCTGTTTATGTAGCCTTGTACCCAGGCCCTCACGCGGAACGTGGAAGAGGGCCTGGTGACACACGCCAAAATTCCCGTATGTGCTCAGTCAGCATAATTGCGTAATCGATTACATTCCTTACTTGGATGCATTCGAAATCACGTGGAAGGTACATGTAGCTGTTGGTGATGGCTAAGTAGCAAGTCCTTGCCAAGGAGCGACCAGAGGTGAGTCTTGAAGCTAGAACAGCGGTTTTATCAAACGGCTACACTTTCCACGGGGTGAAGACTAATTACTACACAGTAATTGGCAATGGACGAACGTGATTCGCCTACCCGAAATCAAGACTGCTGAGCTCAGCACATACGGGAATTTTGCCAAGTGTCACCATGCAGGCCCTCTTCCGCGTTCCGCGTGAGGGCCTGGGTACGAGGCTACTGTTTATGCATGGTAACTCAAGCTAATTCAGTGATGATGTCGTAACCATCCCCAGGACCTGAATGATATCCTCCTGTATTTGGGGGATGCAGCATTCCTGGGATAATTATCAAATCTCTGAACTGTGGCCCTTTTCGTGCTTTCAAGGGTGGGGGGGGGGGGGGGGGGGGGGGGGGTGGGGAAGGGGGAGGGGGGGGGGGGGGGGTACTTGGACCCGTGGGGGGGAAGGGGGAGGGGGGGGGGGGGGGGTACTTGGACCCGTTCAGCCCGGCCCAGAAGGGTATCCCAGCCTTGTCCAAGGCACTCTGAGGTGTCATTTTCTTAACCACATACCGTAGTCGCGCGTTATTAGGCGCATGCGCCTATAACTCCACAGGAAGGAAATATGCGCCTATAAGCGAGATGCGCCTAATAACAAATATAATAATAATGACATTCCTCGAATAGGAAGTGCGCTTCAATTCGAATTATAGCTGTTTTCCACTCCGTATGATCGAAAACGGCAGAGTTTCTGGAAGAAGAGTGCAACGCTTAACAGCAAGTACCTGGGACGAGAGTTGAACATGCACCTAACAGCGAATATGCGCCTATAAGTGAGATGTGCCTAATAACGCGCGACTACGGTATACGTTTGTACTTGACCTTCGAACCAAATGCAAGCTGTATAGATCAGTTCAAAGGTTAAACTATGCAGCTAAGATAATGGAACTGGAGATGGAGAGAATATGGGGATGGGGCTGGGCACCAGGGACCCTTGGACCCAAAAAGGGTCCTTTGGTCGATTCAGACCCTCATATACAATGCCGTTAGGTTGCAAAAAGTCAGGGCCCATATCGCCAACTGTCGTCATAATACTTTCAGCTTCATCATGTGACTTCTGGCAATGTCCTTGGGAGATGGGTTCTGCGACAGCAGAAAGGGCGGGACAGGGGGAGGTGGGTGGGTGCACCCGGAGGGTGCAAACAGCATTGCCGTGTCTGGGCTCCACAGTAGAAAGGTCTTGGTCGGCACTGGGAGGGCCATTTCTGCCGTTTTTGGCATAAATGGAAAGTAGCTGTCTTGCCTTGTAGGCCCTCCATTTCCAATGTTCATGGTCCATTTTATAGCTACGGCAGGTTGGCCACTTCTAGGGAGGCTTGATTGCAAGTTCGTTAGTTGGTGGGTGTGGTTAAGTCACGTATATGCTTAGTGTAGCTGAAATTACCTGTGTGAGCAGCTTCGAGCCCAGAAATTAATAAGTGTTCTATAGACTTAGAGAAAGAAATTTGGGCCCTAAACAGTTAAGAGCTCCACTCTCTGCCTGCAAGCAGCCTGGGCTGACGGTGGGTCATCATCAGCAGGCACCGCTCTATGGAGTCCGTTAGGTTGCATACAATTTGAAAGTACACCCATGCTAAATGGCTCTCCCACTGTATGCAAGCGACAATGTATCAATTCTTCCTTCACCGATATAACATTCAAGAGCTTTAACTCATTTAGTGAGCGCTTGATAATTATTCCACTAGTACAGTGTAGCTCTTTGGTCATGTATGCCAGTATAATGCATGGTCAATGCGAAGTGAATGAATGAGTGAATTGAGTAGCCACTCTAGTGCACAATATAATATTTTTAAAAGCTGGTCTGACATAATGTCAGACCAACACCAGTATTGGTCGGACTAGCCTCGTTCCCAGGCTGACACTAACAAATTTGCCGGGCGGGAAGCTAGGTTTATGATCTTTCGGTGTGGGGTGGTAATCTGAGGGAATGTATGTAGGTACATATGTCTGTCTGTGAAGTGCTCATGTGTCTGAAATGTTCATTATTGTAGCCCCACAGCGAAGTCACTGTCACAATACCTGTGAAACCAGCGCAGAGGTAGCGCACTACAAACGTTATTATGGGTTTTGGTATTGCCGCCTCATGAATAATATTATAGTTGCCGACTGTGAATACATAATCAGAACTATGAATACGTAAAGTAGGCATGCGCTATGTTCACTGTGTGGCTTCCCACTGCTTATTCTGCCAATGTCAGCGCAGAAGTCGGTGGACGGCCATATCAGCGCTTCGCCCGGAATATGGCTGATGGCCGACTGTTATAATGTGCTCTGGTCACTCCCACTTGTGTATTATATCTGGTTTGATTCCACCCCCCATAATAATACATGTACATACATGCATTCCATGGTACCAGCATACTACACGCATAGTCCCAACCCACCCAGAAAAATTGAAACAACGTCAGTCACTGTACGAGATAATGATAATTTAAAAACCGATACTCTAATATCTGTGCAGATACCGATGTTCAACTTATGATCGGTGCATCTGAAATGATGTCAACCTATTTCGAGCAGCAGGTGTGAGCTGTAATTAATAGCAATTGACGCTGTTCAAACCCATCCAATTACATGCACATTTGTATTGCAAGGTCAAAGCCAAAGTTCCTGTGTGAACCTACCCCTTGAAAGGTGATTGTGCACTGGGAACTTCAATTAACTGGTGGGAATTACATGTAGTGTGGTGGGGGAAATACATGTAATTAGTGGTGTAGGTATACAAGGGAGGTCAGCTAAGTGACTGGCTTGGACATCAGGTTGGTTGACTGCACTGTGTATCAGCCATTGACCGTGTGCACATCTGCCTTTTGACTCAATAAGTGAATCCACTTCTATTAATTATTCTATCGGAGTAGCATTAACAGGTATGATATTGTCGGGAGCACTCCTAACAGAGGAGAGATATCTACAATGCTGATAAGCTGTTCCTACAAATTCAGATGACAGCAATCAGAAGCTAGCCAGGAAAGTGCCAGGCCCTAAACAGCTGAGTGCCATCCATCTGAGAACGATGATCAACTAGTGGGAATTAGTTGGTGAGGGACATAGTTGGTGGGGGTATAGATACACAAGGGGAGATGTGGAGGTCAGCAACCCCCAACCTCCACTTGTGGGCAGGACCAGAGGATTAAAGGTACACACAATGTACCATGCTCAACCTCGATGTCACGCTGTTTGTATGCTCTCCTCTTCTCGCGTTCGTGTCTTCTGTAGCAAGCATCGGTGGAGGATGTACTATTTGATGGTGTATAGGAGTTGAAGATTCCAATGTCAAGGTTGTTTGCTATTGTCCCCCAAAAATACCGATGTACCATGATGAGATACCAATGTCAATGATTATTTAACCCCTTGTTGAACCATGCTACAGTATGTGGGGAACCTAATCCTTCTGGATCAGCAAGAGGTGTGTGTGCATTAATTGGAACGTACCTCAAGTACGTACATGTACTGTATACGTATATATATCAGGTTTTATGCCAGGTCACAGCTCTGACTACGACACTTATGGTAGTGTCATCCCTTTGCACTTGTAGACCCTGTGCATGGGAGGGTTCACAACCATCTATAGCCACTGACCTCTCCACCTGGCCTGCGAAGTGCGTGTGTGCTTGAATGGCCCGGTGGAAAGGGGTGCAAGTGGGTGTATCTTCCATCGATGCCATATAGTCACAGCTAAGACCTTGGTCAAGAAGTTTTGATGGTCAATTTTGCTGCTACGTAAACCACTTGACTGCATCGCGAAAAGGCTGTTGACCATTTCACTGTGCTGTACATGTACATGTATATACACAAGTATGTCGGATGACTACATGCCCTTTGACCCTAGGATATATAGAAGAAATATAGCCCTTCCTTAGTGTATGGGGCCAAGATGCCAGGTCTCGGCTGGTACTGTGGCATTAGGGAGTGACATCCCCTTGCAGTGCCTGTCCAGGGAATGGTGTACAAATGCATAATATAATTATTGGCACAAACAGTGTAGAAATTAGGCCTGAGGGATCCTTTTTGTGAATAGTGATGACCATTGTAAAGCTATATAGTGCTGTATTCCTCTGTTGTGAGTTGTGCTGAACAGACTTGTTGGGACGCATGCAAGGTTACTCCTATTTGTGCATGCTAGTAAGTTAACGTTAACCCTTTCACCAGTAAGAGTTCCCAGGCTGTTGAGAGATATCAGCATTACTGCTACTACATGTACAACTGCTGGAACCACATTGCACTAATTAAAAACACATGTTTTGTGTCAAGTTACCCTTTTGGCCCCATACCTCATATATATGTCATGAGACTTTCAGCTTCATGATGTCAATGTCCTTTGGAGATAGATAGGTTCAAATATGATCAGAAAAGGTAGGACAGGAGGAGGATGGTGGGTGCACCCGAAGGACAGAAATAACCGTCCCAGTGCCAACCCAGTCTTTCTTCCTTCAGCCTAGCTTAGACACGGCGTTGCTCTTTTTTGTACAACGGACATAGATTCAATCCATCTCACGTTGTAGGGCAACTATTTCCAGTGTTCAAGGGCGTCTTTCAAGTTGGCTTTTCCCAGGAGGCGTAAACCACGCTTGTGTCCTCTCATGACAATATATTTTGGCCAGGCTCTTCCATATTGCAAACATAGTTCTGTACTAGCCTTGTTCCCAGCAGGTGACAGAAAGTTGCCCGATTCTTGGTGATGTGAGCAACGTTTCTTTGTCACATGGAGCGGGGCCATGCACGGTCGGATTTGAGACCTCGAACCAGAGGACAGAACGTGAATGCCATAGGCGATCAAGCAGACTCACAGCCTGTTTTCGGCTGTCTCAATTGACTTTGTGGCCATCTCAAGCTTTTGTCAACCTTGCTGTGTAGTAGTCTATATGCACTGATGCATCAGAAACTCAACTTCATGCATGATCTAAAAATGACACCATATGGTCCCACCCACGAGACAAGAAATGGCACTGAACACCAGACCTGCTTTCTGCTTTGCAGGGAGGGTCTGGGAACGAGACTAACATGTACTGGTCCTGGCTACCAGATTATGAGAATAATTGGGGCGAGCCTGAGCGAGCCCCACATAGACGACTATGCTGTGAATTTTCCATATATTCAATGTATCGTACGTCGTGCCATAAATCACTTCCGGGTTGTATTTTGTTCTTGCGTCATGCGTTATTTCCAAACTGATTTCACATCCTGCTCGTGCGTTGATATCACGTCGCGGAGACTGTCTGACTGAAACGACGCAAGCTATGAACAGTCTACCTCAACAAGGCCTTGCAATGATGGAGACTATAGTGGGGCGGTGAGTGGCTAAAGCATTTCATGAAGACGGGGAGAGTGCTTCAAGCCATCGCATGTCCTGCATGCAGTCATGTGCCTGTTAGACGCTTCAGCTATCGCCAGAGGATGGGAAGTCGACTGGCCTGCACACGGTAACACTAAACTGACTGTGACCAGTCATGACAGATCTGGCATCAGCAGAGAACGAGGAAGTCATTCTCGGTGGCAACAACAGAGACAGAGACCGCTCCTGGACCTACCTGCCAGACTGCTTCAACGTTGTGAAGTGCACGAGTATATCTGTGTCCTTAAGTTGTGCTATGCTCTCCATCAGACTCACATTCTGATGACATGCACATGCAACCGCTCCATGCACATTTCAGCACATGCCGCACTGCTCCATGCACATTCAGCACATGCAAATGCTCCATGCGCATTCAGCACCTGCATGTACTCGCTCAGGCTCGCCCCACAATGTCCTGCATTCCCCTAGTTATGTAATACCAATGGGTAGGAAAGAGGGGAAGGGCAATGCACCACACTCCTGGTCCGGGATTGCCATCAAGTGTCCTACTGATCTGGAGCCTTAAGGATAGGTAGGATAATGACACAAACACTGATGCATCCCCCAGGATATGGGATGGCAATCCTGGACAACCCTGACAATGTAATGGGTGTTTCCCATGAAGATAACATCTGCAGTTATCATCACTGTTGCCACAGTCCAAAGTCCAAAGACTATGTCCATACATGGTCATCACTGTCATGCCTACTCCCACTGCTGCTGTGCCCACCCTCTGCTTCTGTGTTGAGACGGCCATTCCCACCTCCAGTCTTTGGTCGCTTGCAGTATGCAATATGGAGGGGGAAGGCCTGGGATATCTGTCATTGTGTGCGGTGACGTCAGGCAGACAGATGGTGTGCACACTTGGGGCAGTTTGAATGACTTGGTTTTGAGATTTGCACTACAATTACAGTGGAGTCAAGTGGGTGTGAAATTTCTTGAAAGCTAATGAAAAGCCATGCAAGTCTCATGCTTGAATGAGTTCCTCATGGAGTGGTCTTATAATTCATTTCCTGCATCTTTGCATGAAGTACATAGCCTCGTTCCCAGGCCCACACGCCTGGTAACACTTGGCAAATTCCCATATGTGCTGAGCTCATTTCGGGTAGGCAAATCATGTTCGTCCATTGCCAATTATTGCATAGTAATTACATTTTATACCCTTGAAACATGTAGCCGTTTGATAAAACCCTTCAAACTCACCTCTGGTCGCTCCTTGGCAAGGCCTTTCTACTTTGCCATCACTAACAGCTACCTTCCGCGTGATTTCGAATGCAGCAAAGTAAGGAATGTAATTGCTTATGCAGTTATGCTGACTGTGCACATACAGGAATGTTGGTTTCAAAGTTTGTTGAATTTGTATCCTCCAAACTGAACACCAGACCGTACACCCACTCATTAATGAATATTCGTTCAAGATGCTCAGGCATTACTAACTCCCCCTAGCGGAAAAATTATTTGAACACTGGCTATACAAGGGGAGAGGACTGATTTCTGGGCACATTTACGCTTAAGACAAGTGAAATAGCCCACCAAACCGAGAGATAGGCATGCTGTGTTCACCCATCAGGTGCACCCATCCACCTACCTCTCCCGGTCTGACCCTTCTGCTCACATTGACTTTGCTGGATGTGAAATCATGAAGCACAACACATAATTATTTGCATTACCATTACTGGTTGGTAAAGGCAGAAGGCTGGTTTTCAGAGTGATTCGTGTAGATCATTGTTACTCGCAATGTTATCGTGGGTCATCTTGGGGAAGTTTACTTGCTTGCAGTAATCACATTGCTGTGACTCATATAGCCTGTTGTGAAGCTGTTGCTAATAGATCATACAGTAACACTACCTGCTAGTATAGTGCCATACTTGTGGAACCACCAAGTGGTAAGAGCTTTCTGCCATCTCAAAAAAGAGAAAAGAAATTCGTGGATATGATTTGCACACCGGATCCGATATGAGAATTCGTTTGCAATTATGCTTTGAACAACCAGTCCAGGCTGTTTGCAGGGAGAGAGCCAGGTCTCAAGTGAGCTTCAGGAGACGATTTGCAAAAATCAATCGGCATATTGCGCCCCTCCTACCTGGCACGTTTTTTACCACAATATTATTGCTCAGCCCTAGTTGAAGTCACTACATGATGCATTTGTGAACTACTTTCTGTGGGAATCAGGGGATTGGGCGAGAGTGTGGCAAGGGGTGGTCACTCCAGTACGCACCGTACTTTGAGCTGCGACCCTGGACCATCCGAAAACTGCCTGTGACCGTGTGACCACGCTGCTAAACTGCCAGTGACCCTGTGACCATCGACAAAAACCCACCGTGACTGTGTGTTAGTTTATGGAATAATACGGTAAGCCACACCTACATCCACTGTATACGGGATCATGATCGCCTGTCGCAGCTCTAAGTATGGTGCTGATTGGCGTGAACAACCCTTGGGTGGAAGGGGCTTGGCCAACCTTTTAACTATCGAGGGCCTCAAAATAGAGCTTTTGGGCATGGGAGCTGTTTGGTTTCACTGAAACTTGTGTTGACTTTTGATGTTATTTGCCCTCAACTTGTTTTGAGATTTGCACTAGTACGGACTCAAGTGGGTGTTAAAATTCTTGGAAGCTAATGTAAAGCCGTGCAAGTCTCGTGAATGTGTTTCCCAATTTCCTGTGGTCTCATAATTCATTTCTTGCACTTCGCGCGAAGTACGCGGTCTCTGTTAATATTACATTTATTTCGCGGTAAAGTCCGCGCTGGCACGCGGTACCTAATTGGCCAGCGCAGCATGCATGGCGCCGGCGCCAGTGAAGTCACGCGGCTTGTGCAAGTTATTACCACCATGCGGATAGAGCTTTGTGAAGGCCTAACTACTATGTATCTCATTGAGCAATGCCAATTTGGTAGCAGTATTTTCATAGAAAATAGTAGTTTTGGACTAAGTTTTGGTAAGGTACATTTTTGTGAATTTGAGGATAACAGGAGTCTGTTTGTGTGATATTACACTGCTGGTAGGGGATAAATATGCCGTGTAATGAATGTCTATTCCGAGTTGAGGTGGTGGCTGAGAGCGGCAGCTGAAGCGTTAACAGGGAATTATATGGAAAAGTGCCCGCTCAAATCATATCAAAGGACATTATTAAACTTCTACATACTCAAATGGTGTGTGTGTGGCCTGCTGTTCAGTCGTATTCCCACTCTGGGAATCGTGAAGCACACAGTAATGATTAGTATCATACCCAGGCCTTCTCGCTTCTACGTAGCTCGATAGACTACTCCAGGGTGTAATGAAGGTGGTATTTCTATAGCCTTGTTCCCTGGCCATTCCCACCACCAGCATTTGCAAACTACAACAACAACTACTCCCACTTCAAGCAAGTGTGAGTCCAGCATGCAATGCACTTGGTCCCGGACATTATCATGCTGAGCACAGGATAGGATGCTTATTGAAAACCCACAAGATGTAGTTTGTTGCGCTATTCAAGGCAGTAGTTTACTGATCCTTCTTGCAGGCACAACTTAAGGTTATGCCCCCAGTTTGCCTAAACTTAAGACATAGTATACAAGCAATGAACTTTCACATCAGACCAACTGGTGCCATCATTGCCATGTTACCACAGTCATTTACTTTTGTTTCGGGTGGCAACTGCACTACTGGTAGTGCAAACAGCTCGTCCCAATTAACGCATGTCATATGACGACCATTCATGCTCAGTCAATAACGAGTCAGCTAGCAATCAATGGCGAGACCAACAGCGCTCACATCGTGAGTTTCAGAACATAATCATCGGTGAACGACAGTGATCACAACTGTGTGGTTAATGCGGACCTTTTGTGGGTCTTTGATTAGAGCTGTAGCTATATCTAATGTGAACGGCAAGTTGGTGAGAGCGCTCGGCAGCTGACGGGAAGACAAAAGCGCTTGTATCTCCACCACCAAGGTGAGTTCAGTACTAAAATTGGTCAGTACGTGGTAGCGATCGCGATCATCGGATGGTATAGTCAGAACTGTTGTAGAACCGTTCGAAAATAGCCTCCACACTCCTGGCAGCCGGTGCATTCTGGCTGGGCAAGCTCACCCTTCAGAATTGTACTCCGGGATTGCTTTCACCCGATCAGACTCTGATTGCATCCACCAGTACGCTCCAAGGTTGCCGGTCGGGCATAGGTGCGACAAGCTCTAGCTCTACGTACGGATCGTCTCAATTAGTGGACACGTGGCTGTCTCATTCCCAGCAGATCCGGAAGGAAAAAAAGATCCACCCACACAAGGAGGCCAAAAGTGGTCGCCCGAAAAGACAAAAGCGCTCATAACTCCACCACAAAGTTGAGTTACAGCACAAATATTATACGTTTGGGGCAGTCAGAAATTACAATGACAATGGTGTAGTCAGAATCTCCCCATGTCCTCCACTGTGCTCAGAAGTTATATATTTATTGGAAAGTTTTTTATTTCCCAACCAGTGACGAGGGGCAA
>OZ007505.1:11466600-11496600 GCA_963931865.1 Axinella damicornis | reverse complement strand
GTTGCCACGTAATCGCATTCTACATGTATGGTTGGTTATCACAGAACATTTACTCTTTGTCTCCTCAGATACTGAGTGTGACTTTTCACTGTGGGACTGCCACCAGTGCCCCTGCAAGCCCGGCTATAGCTAGTGCTTGACCGTGGGTTGGTCCATGTATAATTATAGCACTCTCCTCCTGAATATGTGCCGTCCAGGAGAAGACTAGAGTAACCATGTGGGCATGTTCTCTTTGGAACTAGAACTATGAAGATCTAGACGATAGAGCTAGAACTAGAAGATAGGTCATCAAACTTAAGACAGGTCATCGGTACTCTCTATAATATACTGCAAACTCGGTTTGTTGAGTGAAGTGAATTTGGAATCTGTGTTTCTGTACTCCCACAATGTATCAACATGACTATAGTTCTGAAGATGTACAATAATTATTTAAGCCATCTCTAGAAAACAGCCACTTGTATACAATTATAATGGCCTGATTATATAGGAGAATTAAGAGATGAAGTTTGTCAGACATGTAGGAAGCCTTTGTTTGTACCATAGTGCATGTGCATTTGAAAGGCCCCGCCACAGTGGACAAATTCCATGTACACTAAGCGGTGCCTTTGAAGCCAGGGGACATCCATGTACCGGGATAGGAGGTTCGTATTTGTCCGTTACTTCTTCCGGTAGTATTCGTTGTGAAGTCGGAGTTATACGATTTCTGTGTGACGAGTCATGTTGGACGGCTTCGAGAACTTAACAGATTTTGGCACCGATCCGTCGACTGTTTCAAGATGTGTTGATGAGAACGACCTATCCTTGGAGATATGTGTATTTCTGATGGTCAAGAAAGAGTCTATAACTATCAAGCCCGTCTTTGTGTGAGAACGCTGTAAAGTCGGGTCTAGCTTGAAGCACGGTCCCAGATGGTATTTCTGATGGTCAAGAAAGAGTCTATAACTATCAAGCCCGTCTTTGTGTGAGAACGCTGTAAAGTCGGGTCTGGCTTGAAGCACGGTCCCAGATGGTATTTCTGATGGTCAAGAAAGAGTCTATAACTATCAAGCCCGTCTTTGTGTGAGAACGCTGTAAAGTCGGGTCTAGCTTGAAGCGTCCCAGATGGTATTTATTCTTTTATATTCTTTTATAAGAAACCACCTGTCGAGTGGCTAACGAGGTAACTGGAATAGCATGAATGCTAATATTAACCGGTACCCCGGGACCAACGGCTTTACATCCCCTCCGAAGGATGCGGCGTGAACTGTATCAGGTGAAAACACCTGAGAGAACACACCTACTCATTTTTAAGGGTAGAGCTGAGTCAACTCCTAGGAGAGAAAGAAAATCTCTCCTATGACAATGGTGGGATTCGAACCTGCAACCTTCAGATTAGCAGTCGAATGCTGCATTATCATCTCAAGAACCCCTCATGCTATGGACATGAGACTTGCACCATTGGATACAACCAAGATTGAAGTTTGTTCAGCTTTGGAGCTAGCACGGCTGCACTCAGCACTTTCATGGAAGCCCTTTGTTTACCCTGGAACATGACGTATGTCTCCTGAAGACTTCAAACTATCAACATGGCAGTCTAACGTTATGACATTGCCCCATGGACCGTGGAATTTTATTTTGTGCTTGTGAAAGTGATCATTGTTTGGTTTTATCCATGCAGACTATACACTGGTACTCACCACTGTTGGTAGTTACCTATGCGTTACCTATGCATTTGAATGTGATAGTGTGTTCAATAACTTTTTGGGGGCTATCACATCTAGTCGCTCAGTGGTGGATGGTCAGAATCAGATGCTTTGCTGGCTTTGATAATTAAGCAACTAGATCCACACGGTCCCACAGCTTGCCTTCCATATTCTACTACTATACTTCGAACTGATCATGACCGTTACAATGAGGGTACTTGTGAACGTCCCTCATTCAACAAACCAACAGGTCAAGCAAGTCCATTGGAGACTAAACTTAAAGCCAGCACGTCATGAGCAAACGAGTACATTTGTGAGTTAGCCTGGTGGTAAAGACTCGCTTCCAATTCAGCGACAGTTTCATAAACTGCATTCTGCCTCCACCAACATAATAGAAACCTGCTGATTTTACAAACATGATTCCATTTTGTAGATATCACTGTACATATATGCACTGTATAGCAGAATTTGTTGTATCCAGTGGTACAAGTCTCATGTCCATAGGTTGTAAGGTCGAGGAGATAATTGTGGCCACACAACCACTAAAACAAAATTCATGAAACATGGTTGACTTTAGCTCCAAAGCACTATTTCCACATAATATTATGTTTATAAACATCCATCTTTGTTGTATCCATGTCAATAGGTTGTGGGGTTCAGGAGATATGACAACACGAATTCACCCAAATTCACACATAATGGTTGAGTTCAGGGGCTCATTGCTCCAAATCTGATGTGGTTGTCACAATGCTTCCACATACAAACCTCAGTCTTTGATGGTGCAAATCTCATGTCCATAGCATGTAGCGTTCTTGGGATACGGCCACACGAATTCACCCATGCAAGCTAAATTCATGAAATCTGGTTGACTTCAGGGGCTCATAACTTCAAAGTTGATGGGGTTGGCACAATACTTTCACACATCTTCATAAACCTCCGTCTTTGTTGTATCCAGTGGTGCAGGTCCCGTGTCCATAGCATGTAGCGTTCTCGAGATATGGCAGCATGAATTCACCAATGCAAAGTTGATTGACTTAAGGGGCTCATAGCTCCAAATCTGATGGTTTGTCACCCCATGAGGAGGCTATTTTCTGAAAGTCCAGAGATGGGGCTTTCATCCATGGCACAGGTCCAATAATCATAGCACCCTGCGTTCTTGCACTACAGGCGCTTGAATCTGACCATCTTGAGACGCTTCAAGCTAGACCAGATTTTACAGCGTTCTCACGCAAACACGGGAGCAGTTTCAACAGCCTTCATAGCTATATAGACTCTTGACCATCAGAATTCACCCCTGGACAAATTTGCTCATCTGTGTGGGGGGTGTACATAATTGTGTACATGATTACTAGGGCTCGTACTTTCATGTGCCACTGGTACAGTGGTAGCAAGGGCAACTCACATTTTTCGGAATGATGCCGCAGGTCTCCTTGTGGAGATCGTCCTTTAGGTTTGTACACAGGCTCAGGCTAGCTGTCAGGAGGCACCCATAGTAGCTTTCGGCTTGCTGCAATTAATGCACACGTCTGTGACGTCATAACTGTGTAGGATGTCGGCATGTATTATGTCCCGTACACAAGTACAAAGCAATGGTGGCTAACGGAGCGTGAGAAATTCTACAGCGAGGCTACGGTGACCAGAAGTTCTCTAAGGTGCGATTCATTTACATCATTTTACGCCCAAATTCCCCCCCCCCCCCCCCCTTTATTAGCCTAGCGCCTTGCAAGGAGGATATATAGTTATGTCATGTGGGGTACTTGAACGCTGATCACTACAGTAAATTATCCTTTAGTGGGTGTGACGAGAGGCTGGCCCGCGAGACTAATTACTCCTGTGCAAAAAGTCACAAGAACATCATCAGTAGCCTCAAAGTCACCATCACGGTCAAGCATGGGTCGCCGTTGGTCTCCAATAAATGCCTAGCACTCCATCAAGGTAGACTCCTACTCAAGCCCAGAGACCAATCAAAAATGGAGTGTAGTTAGACGCAAGTAGTCTCGCGGGCCAGCCTCTCGCCACACCCACTACGGGGAGGGGAGAGTCTGGGAAAATTGCCATATAGCTCTCGTATTGCAGGATCAGTAGGGCAGCTTGTTAAGTAGGTGCGGACATAATTGGGAGTGTGTGTAGTAGAAAAGCATTGACGCGTGGGGTGTTAAGCACCACGTACTAGTGTACTGAAAGGCAACCGCGCTCCCTTGAATCCACTTAACACGCCAAGAAATTCCTGGCGTGTTAGATACGAGACGATGATGGCAATTTTCCCAGACTCTCCCCTCCCCGTAGTGGGTGTGGCGAGAGGCTGGCCCGCGAGACTAAGACGCAAGTGCAAGAAGGATGGAGCAACCCTACCACCATGCTGGAAGCTAAGGTTCCTCCTCACATCCGTCCAGTGACAGTCTCTGAATTGGATGGCTCAGAAATCTGACCCTTCTGATGGCCCTCAAGCTACAAGGGGTGGTCATGCCAATAAGCACCGTACTTAGAGCTGCGACCCCGTGTACGGTGGATGTAGGTGTGGCTTACCGTATTACTCCGTATACTACCAAAAAGTCACGCTGTCACGGTGGATGTTTGCGACAGTCACAGGGTCACCGGCAGTTTAGCAGCGCTGTTACGCGGTCATTGGCAGCTTTTGGATGGTCACAGATTGTGACCCCGGTCGCGACTCTAAGTACGACACATATTGGAGCGACTACCCCTAGAGCTATCTCAGATTGCGATGTGAAATGTGCTATGAGAGCTCCGTTTTCCGTGACTCCTATTGTAGGTCTAAGATATCATAGTTCAGGGTGTGTGTTCTGCATTAGCAGTCATATCTGCTATTCGCACGTCCTTGTACATTTTATTTGTAGCTTTGTCATAGAAAAAAAAACGGAATTTGAGCTTAATGTCCGTTACAGTTGCAAGCGATCAGCACAACCAACATGCAATGCCTGACTTGTGAATTACCGATGTCGTAGTACAGCAGTTCAGACTCTGCAGTTGTGTTACTTCCTTGTGACATTTTATATGACGTCACATTTTAAATTCGTCAGTGCAACGGAAACCTGTCTATAGTGACCAGACGTTCTTTCCCCTTCCCTCCGCCCGATTGAATGTCTTGCCTGCAAGAATAGTCACCTGCTGTGATCGCGGTCATACTGTCTCAGACAGTTTTTGGATTGCCACAGGTTGCGACCCCAGTCTCAGGTCTCAATTTTGTACCTAAGGTTCTGCATATGGTGTCACAACTGTGTTAGGACTAGCCTCGTTCCCAGGCTTTCCCTGTGCATTTGCGCTTTAGATCTTACTATGTTGACCAGACGTTCTTTCCCCCTCCCTCCGCGCGATTGAATGTCTTGCCTGCAAGAATGGTCACCTGCTGTGGTTGGTCGCGGTCATACTGTCTCAGACAGTTTTTGGATTGCCACAGGTTGCGACCCCAGTCTCAGCTCTCAATTTTGTACCTAGAGGTTCTGCATATGGTGTCACAACTGTGTTAGGACTAGCCTCGTTCCCAGGCTTTCCCTGTACATTTGCGCTTTAGAATTTACTATGTTGACCATTGCTGTCATTCGGCCCCCACCCACCTTGAGATTCAAATCCAGACCCTGGCGCACTTAATCAATCCCCCAATTTCTCACCGGGCTTTGTGGTTGCTATGATATGGAAAATATTGTTTGACATGTTGAATGGAGCAACAAGCGGGTGGATCGATTTATAGGTATCCCCACTGATCGCTATTTACCCAAACGCATCGTATGCATAATACGTAGCATTCCATGGGAACTGTCTGTACCCTTCCTCCCTGTATGTGTTTCATCAAGGGTGTGATCTTGATATCGGTCCCTCATTTTGTGAATTGTGGTTTGTAAAGCCGTTCCATCCGTAGTTATGTGTTATTAAGTGCAGCTCACTCACAAGTGCATATTTGCTGTTACGGTGTAGGTACAGGTGGTCCCAAGCTACTCTTTCTCAAGTTCCGAAATCTTCTTCAAAGATCAAAGACTCGGTCGTATTGATCCTATGGAGAGTAATAGCGAATGAAGCACACCTGCTATTCAATGAATGTTGTTCCGGAAGTACATCTCGTTGTTTAAAGACTTGGCCTTATTGATCCTATGGAATGGAATAGGGAATGAAGCACACCTGCTATTCAATGTTCCGAAGTACATCTCGCTACTAATATCAGAGACTTGACGTTGTGTTGATCCTATGGAGTTGAAAAGCAAATGAAGCAGACTCGAAAGTAAGTGCATGTCTTGTTGGAGTGCTACTCCAAGTTAATATTACATGTACGTACCTGAGCCTTTTGTGTAACCATTTTACAATCCACAAAACCTGAGGTACGTGTCATGAGAGTTCATGATGTCACATCCAGCAATGTTGTTAGGAGATAGGTTCTGAGTGAAAGGTGGTACAAGGGGGAGGTGGGTAGGTTCTCTTGAAGGGTGAAAACAGCTTGGACTTGTTTGGGTTAGAGCCGGGTGGGCAATTTATTTTCAACTTGAGTGGGTGGTCCGTAATGAGGCTTGCTTGTTGGACTCTTTGAGGAAAGACGTGTCTACCGTTATTGCTATGTTGTGGAATCTCCATCTTAACCAGGAGTCTGTTATCCGTCGCCATCATTAGTTTATGTGAAAGAAGCCTGGGACTAGGGTCTACACATGTCTGCACACTTCCACGGACAGGGTCTACAGGTTATGTATACACCATTCTCCCTCCACATACCTATCACGCCCCCATCCCCCCCCCCCCCCCCCCCCCCCATACAGTGTTCTCGCTAGGCCTTTAGCGGACGGTGCAGCACCATTTGGTTAATCGAATCTCCATTCGGATGTGGTAAACTTAAGTAGGTGCACCATTTGGATCACTTCCTTAATATTCATTTCCCTGCCCACAGCAGCTGCTGGCAGGGTTTCCCACTTAACATTGAATAGTAGTGTGTAAACAAAGCCATTCACATGTCTGGATGATAAGATTATACATCATGCACCATTTGGATGTAGATTTCTAGCGAGAACACTGCCCCCATACATGCAAACCCACACCTCAAAAGACCAACCTGCCCCCCATCAACTCCGACCATGTGATCTGTACCTATGGGTGGTAACTCCAACTTGGAGCTGCAACCGGCCGGTGATTCTGACCGTGCATATATATGGATGGTCACGGACTGTGACCTGGTCACAAATCTTAGTACGGCACTTATATTGGAGTGACCACCACAATCGAAAGACGCCTTGATTGTAGATGCAACTGCCAAAATGGTACTAATGCCTTTTGACTAGTCTTTTTGGATTATATAATTGAGCAGGCCATAACATCGACAATCGCTGGACTCCACCTGGCCCACGAAGCACGTGTATGCATGACCGGCCGGGTGGAGAGGGGTTAACGCCATAATTGCACTCCTGGTAGGGGAAAAATTGTGCCGCGTAGATAATATAACTGTTTGAGTACTTAGGATTGGCCTACCGAGATTCCGACTGCACTGCTGTGATCGCTATCATGCACTGACCTGAACGTAAAAAGTTGGTGCTGAAGCTCACCTTGGTGGTGGAGATATGAACGCTTTTGTCTTGCCGTTGGCCGACGTTGGCCGCCATTGCTTGAGCGCTCTCTCCAACTTCCGGCGGCAGTACCGTTCTTAGGAAAGGCACACATAAATTCTGACCACACGCCCATGATCGCTGTTGTTCACTGATGCTTACATGCTGAAATTCACCGTGCTGGCCCAGTTGTGAGGACTTTAACAATTTCTTGTCTTCCCTTTGGCTGCCATTGCTAGCAATCGACTGGGCGTAGTTGCCATGTGGCATTTGTGTTAATTGGAATGAGTTGCGATACCTAGCTTGCGCTTCCACCAAGTTGCAACTGGTTGCAACAGCTGCTACCAGGAGTGCGGTTGCCCCTCGTATAGTCAAAGCTTCAACCAAGGTCTAAAATATTTAGGTGTCATCCCCTTGCAGTACCTGTAGACACAGTCCAGCTAGCAAGGGGAGGTCACGCCTATATAGACTCCGCAGTCACAGCTGCGACCGCGGGTCAAAACTTTGACCGCTCTTTTGCACTGCTTGACCGTTGACTGTGCTGATTTTCGAGGCTTTGACTGTTGACTGCGCTGATAGTCTTGCTTTGACCGTTGATTTTGCGATAGTATACGGAAGAATGCGTAGCGACTCCACCACTTCCTTAGTATAGGGGTTGACCGAGCGCGGTCGCAGCTGTGACTGTGGTACTTATTGGCCTGACCTCCCTTTGAGCTAGGGTAGGGTCTACAAATGCATAGCATATCCTTGTAAACTCTGTCCAGGAAACATTATTATGATACCCCTGTAGACCCTGCATGTGACGATGTCTGATGCAAGGGTGTCACTGTAGACCCGTCCTAGAGAGGGTGCCACGTACTGCTCATGTCAATACAGAAGGACAGCGGGGTAAGAGACCAGTTTTCTCTGGGATGACTAAAAGTACTTCCTAAGATAGCCGATGAGTAGGCTAGAGCCTATTATTCCGTTAATGTACGAAGGCTCACACTTCTTTTACGAACCTCGCCAGCGCTTGCGTGAATATCATTTGACAACATAATATTATTTGTCCTATTTTATTGTTGGCCTTTTGAGGGGCTAACGGGACAGCACCCCGGGGCATCTAGGCCCATCCGCCTGGCTCAGCGGAACCAGAGGATTGGCCTGTGAAGGACAGCCCGTGAGGGCACCGCCCGCTGCCAATGCAAACGGTGTCAAAATGCAAATGGAGGTGAATGAGGTGAGGAGGGTGGGAAAATTTCGGAGACGAAATACTTGGCACTGTGCTAGCAAGTGAACATGTGCGACTTGCGCACGCTTATTTAAGGCTGCGAGACTGTCCGCATTGAACGGAGGCATTGTCGCATTGTGAGGTTGCAGCGCCGCGCTACGCGAAGCCTTTGCACTGAAAGCCTTGCATCCTAATTGACCATAGAAATCTCATTGCCAATGTAAACTCCAGGTGCTCTATGTTGTGGCAGGCTCAGGCACAGCCTTCTACATTAACCTCTATTAAATTACTCAAATAGGCTTTAATGTACGAAGGCTCACACTTCTTTTACGAACTTCGCCAGCGCTTGCGTGAATATCATTTGACAACATAATATTATTTGTCCTATTTTATTGTTGGCCTTTTGAGGGGCTAACGGGACAGCACCCCGGGGCATCTAGGCCCATCCGCCTGGCTCAGCGGAACCAGAGGATTGGCCTGTGAAGGACAGCCCGTGAGGGCACCGCCCAAGGGAACCCCCCAAGAAGGCCAATCCCGTGAGCACTTGTTCAGAAAGCACATCGGTGGCATGTGAAGATAGAAGCCGGGGGCCAGAAATATTATTATTGAATTTAGGGATACAGTGGCCCACTGTGATCCCAAGGGAAAAAACCCATCAGCACGGGGAGTGGGAAAAAACCTAAGTTAAAGTGAACCGGCGTACACAAACAAGAGCAATGGTGAAAGGTAGTGTGGCAGAACATTTGACAGCACCAATGAATACTGAAAATAGTCTGAGAATTAAACATAAACATGGCAAACATGGCAAACATACGTGGTCAAAGTCAATGTCTGAGGGAGATGCCGCAGCTCTTCTGTGTGATGGTGCTGGCCGCCTTGCGGATCATGGAAGTAGTTGGCCGAATGTAACTCCTGTAGGCGCGGCTCCTCCACCGTCCAAGGCGCTTGATGACTTTTGCTGGCACACCTGCTTGGGCTGCGGAGGTTGCCGCCCCTATGCGGAAACTGTGGGTGTTGAATGACTGCGGATTGAGTCCAGCTCGCTGGATCTGGCGGCGAAGCAGATACCGGAAACGCAGCTGGGTGAGCCGTTTACCGGTAGCCAGGCGGAACAGCGGTTCCATTCGGGGGTGATGAGGCTTCCTGCCCTTGAGGTACTTAGTCATTGCTGTGTGGGGGCAAGTGGGTCCCTTGAGCCGTGGGAGGATGACAAGCTGGCCTTTGCCGGACTTGTCCGTTTTCGATTGCTTCAGGGTTAGGTGAAGGGAGGTGCTGGTCCACCTCAGGTCAGCGAGTGTGGTGCAAGACAGCGGGTCGAACCGGGCAGCGGCCGGGGATGTGAACTCGCTAACCCGTAGGAGCCCATGAAACGCTACGCAGAAGGCTGCGATGAGCATACGGCGGTCTTGGTGCAGGATGCGCCTGTCCGTGCGTGTGACCTGAAGGAGGCGACGAAGAATGTTGGTGGTAATGGGCTCGCGGAGAGCGGGTGGTCGAGTGTGGGCCCTAGTTGCCCCCCGCTTGACCAAGGCCAGAAGAGGGTTCTTGCGGCAAGGGTCACAGTAGCCATGCTCCCGGTGCCAGGAGGCGACGGCTGACAGGTAGACCTTGATCGTTGGAGGGGCCAGCTGGCGCAAGCTGAGGGCTGCTGTGAAATAGGTGATAGTCCGCTGGGTAGCAGGGAGTGCTGTGACCTTATTTAGACGACAGAAGGCTTGGAACTGGTGGATGCCGGACCTGTAGCTTGCCCTGGTGGAATGCGTCAGAGACATGTGCACGAGCTGTCGTACATGTGCCGTCAGAGGGTGGTGAGAATGCCAGGGGTCGGAGTGGGGTGAGGGTCGGCCTGTGGGGACAGAGAGAAGAATCGAGTAAATTGTCGACGAGAGATGGCATCAGCTATGGCATTGGAGCATCCGGGGAGATGCTTGATGGTGACGTGGAAGTTTCCTGTAGCAGCGGTCAGGAAAAGCCTGCGAAGGAGTGCCATTAGGAGTGGTTGCTTAGCGCGTCGATTCTGCCATGCCAGCACAATAGCCTGGTTGTCACAAAAGAATTGTATGCGTTTTCCTACCCAGAGGTGCCCCCATGTGAGTGCTGCTGCTACAATGGCAAACAGCTCTTTCCACTGGATGGAATAGGAAGCCTGGCGGGCATCCCAATCGTAGTGGAACCAGGAACCTTGGAAGTAGGCTCCGCAGCCGAGGTGTCCAGCAGCATCGGTGAACAGGTCCATGTCTGCAGCGGTGATGGTTGCCGGGTCAATAAACTTGGCCGTGCCGTTCCAAGTTGGCAGAAAGGTCTGCCACCAGGCGATGTCAGCACGGGCATCGGTGGTAAGGCGAATGTGGTGGTGGAGCTGGGTCACGGTTGTACTGAGCATGATTAATCGGCGGAGGAACAGGCGGCCTGCGGGCACCGCCCTCGCAGCAAATGAGAGTTTGCCGATCAGGGAAAGCAGCTCTCTCTTCGTGGTGTTTGTGCGGGTTGCCCACAAATCCAGCAGATGCAGGATCTCCTGCAATTTCTCTGGGGGCAGGCGAATCTCCTGTCGAATGGAGTCAAGGATGAGGCCCAAGAACGGCAATATTGTGGTTGGGCCATCAACCTTCTCCATGGCAACTAGTGCTCCCAGCAGGGCAGCAACGTGGAGGAAGCAGTGGAGGTGTTGGCCACATTGGGGGGAGGAGGGTGGGCCGGCCAGAAAGTAGTCATCAAGGTAGTGGATCAAGGCAGATATCAGATAGTTGTGTTGCAGGATCCACTCAATTGCGGTAGCGACCTCATTGAACAGGAATGGGGCTGAGCGAAGGCCAAAGGGGAGACAGGTATCAAAGTAGAAACCCTCCTTCCAGTGCATTCCCAGCAGTTCCCAGTCAGCTGGGTGCACGGGCACCATCCGGAAAGCAGACTTCAAGTCCACTTTTGCCATGAGTGCTCCCTTTCCTAACCGCAGCAAAATTCGAATGGCATCATCAATAGAAGTATAGTGAAGCGAGTAGTCGTCTTGTGCAATATAGTCATTAATGCTGCGGCCTGCAGGGGCTGACAAGTGTAAGATCATCCGCCACCGACCGTCCTTCTTCGGTACAGCACCGAGACCGGAGCAGTGGAGGTTGGGGAACGGTGGTTCCTGGAATGGACCGCGGATGCGTCCAGCAGCACACTCTTTAGCTAGTTCAGCATCGATAGCTTCTGGGTGGGTGAAGGCAGAGGGTAAATTGCGGGCTTGGGTTGGGCACCGCGGGCCTGTGTAACCCAGCCTTACCCCATGGCGGAGACCGTCGAGCAGCCTGGCGACCCAGGCTTTGTCAGGGTGATTTTGCAACTCGTGTGCAAATTGCGCATGTCGTAGAGGCGTGCAAGGTTGCCAATCAAGAGGAGTGGGTGTCGGAGGAACTACGGATCGACACTCAAGGTGAGCATGTCGTCGGTGTGTGTGAGCTCGGCGGAGCTCACCAGGTGCGCTTGGGGCACCCCTTGGCGGGGTGTGCCCCGTTGCAGCCAGGGACCCAGCAGCGGTGGGAGAATTTGCACAGGTCATCCCGGGGGCATTTTCCCGCATTGTAACGGCGGCAGATCTCGGCGCCTGTGGCGTCATGGGAGACATGTGGTTCGTTGAAGGGTCGTGGGGGCCCAGGCCGCACAGCGGGCGGCCGGCCATCACGAAAGGGCTGGGGGTTTTCCCGCAAGGGTGGGGAGGTGGGGTGGGTCGCTGTGCGGGATGGGTGCAAGGCCCACATGAAGATGTCCTCCTTTAGGCGGTCCCAGCCGGTAGCTGGACGGATGGCGGCCTGCTGCCTGAAGTGCTGGTCATATGCCACGCCCGCCTGCGGGGGGTAGTGTGTGAAGAGCATGCACACAATGGTCTGGTACTTTGCAAGCTCCAGGGACCGGCTGGGTTCATACGCAATGGCTACGCAGAGGTAGCGGTTCCATGCTTCCAGCCAAGAAGCGAGATCAGTTACAGAGCGGCAACTGGTCGCTTTGTGGTGGTGATGACGCCTGGGGTGTGCAAATGGGGGTGAATCTGCAGAGGAGAGAAGACGGTCAAAGTTCACATACTCACCCTTCTTGATCTTCCGCTGGACATGGTGTGGGAGTGGGGGAGAACAGCTGACGACGGCCGCGGCCGAAGTATGGGAGTGGTGGTGGGAGGAGCGGCGACGATGCCGGGAAGAGTGTTGGCGCCTGCGGCGGTGGTGGCGATCCCTGCTGGAGTCGCTGGAGGTTGATGTGCCACTTGAGGACATGGAGGAGGAGGAGGAGGAGGAAGAGGAGGAGCGCCTCCTATACCTTGGGCGATATTCCTCGCTGGAGGAGGTATCGGTAGGGGAGAGTTCGAAGCAGTGGCGGTGCCGGCGTGAGTGATGGTCCTCCCTGTCGCTTCTACTGCGGTAGCCGGGCTCTCTGGAGTGAGCCCGCTGAGAGTGGGATCCCTTGCCGGTTCTGCGGAGCGGTTCTGTATGGCGGTGATGATGATGGCGGGGGCGTTGACGACGGTGGCGGCTCCTCCGCGACGAGTGACGCTCCTGGCGGGAGGCGTGGTCTGCGCGGCGGCCACGTGAAGGCGAGGAGTGCTGCCCGCGCTCGGCGTCGGAGAAATCACTGTCGTCTGCGTGGTACTCCAGCAGCTGGTCGGGGTCGTCCCTTTCCGCGGAGCTGTGCGCGCGGTCATCATCGGCGTGGTCCTGTTTTTTGCCGGAGCCCGGGTCGGAATTGGAGCTGGAACCGGAACCGCTGCGATCATCCTCGGCGTGGGGGTCGGCGCGCAGATGCTCCCCCAGGCGTTTGATAAGCAGATCCCTCCTGCCCGTGGACGTCAGGTGATAGCGATCCAGGAGCAGCCTCAACGTTTGGGTGGACATGGCTGGTATCGCGGATAGAGAGGGTATAGTTGTTGGCTTGGGGCGCCGACTGTGGTTGCTGGACGCGGGCCGAGTCCTCGAACTCATACTGTTGCTACTGTAGCTAACAACTCCGGCGAGTGGAACTGTGACTCGTACGACGAAAATTTCGGAGACGAAATACTTGGCACTGTGCTAGCAAGTGAACATGTGCGACTTGCGCACGCTTATTTAAGGCTGCGAGACTGTCCGCATTGAACGGAGGCATTGTCGCATTGTGAGGTTGCAGCGCCGCGCTACGCGAAGCCTTTGCACTGAAAGCCTTGCATCCTAATTGACCATAGAAATCTCATTGCCAATGTAAACTCCAGGTGCTCTATGTTGTGGCAGGCTCAGGCACAGCCTTCTACATTAACCTCTATTAAATTACTCAAATAGGCTAAAATTGGGCCGAATATTCTATAAGTTTAGTTACACTGAAAGGCTATATACAATCAAAGCAAACTTCATGTGAGATTACACGCCAGAAATATACATGAAACATGTTAGTCATGTATGTAACAAATCCTACCCAATAATCCATTTGAATTTAACTGGAGTTGAAGGGTAAACTTCAATTGAACTGTAACAGTATGGAAGTTTCCAACAATTTAATATTAGCACATGGCTCACTTTGTAAACTTCCAGAATTTTTTCAGTACTGCGTATTATTCCAGCGAGAATAATAGTCACCAGCCTATCAATGAGAAATGGTAATTAAGCTGTTTGTGACCTGACCACAAGGTGGTCTGATTGGGGCAAGTCACATTGTAAAAGCTTCAGTGCACCAGCAGTCACGGGATTATCCCGGGACAACTACCCAAACCATAGGACCCCTTTGTCCGAGTATCCCAGAGCACTGGAGTTGCACCAGCAGTCCCCAGGCCAATTACCCAACCCATAGGACCCCTTTGTCAGAGTATCCCAGAATACCGGAGTTACACCAGCTGTCCCAGGATTATCTCGGGATGACTAACCAACCCCCGGCAGTGCACAATATAATTTTTAAAAGCTGGTCTCACATCATGTCAGACCAACACCGGTATTGCTCGGACATGATCTGACACTAACAAATTTGCCGGGCGGGAAGCTGGGCTTATGATCTTTCGGTGTGGGGTGGTAATCTGAGGGAATGTATGTAGGTACATATGTCTGTGAAGTGCTGATGTGTCTGAAATGTTCATTATTGTGGCCCCACAGCGAAGTCACTGTCACGATACCTGTGAAACCAGTGCGGAGGTAGCGCTACAAACGTTATTATAGGTTTTGGTATTGCAGCTATAATATTATTACAAGTAGCTTCGCTCGCTTCGCTCGCTCAGCTACTTCCCCCTCGTTCGCCTACCGTGAGTAATCCGGCGCCGGACAGCTCTCTGTGTGCAGAGCTGCTGCTCCCCGATTGCGTCCGCTTCAGCTGCTGCTCGCCGCTTGCGTCCGCTGCTTCCCGATTGCGCCATAGATAATATAGTCCCTAGGACTATATTATCTATGATTGCGCCCGCTTCAGCTGCTGCTGCATGCTCGCCGCTTGCGTCTGCTTCAGCTGCTGCTCCCGATCGCGTCCGCTTCGGCTGCTGCTCCCCTATTGCGTCCGCTTCGACTGCTGCTCCCCGATTGCATGCATCCGCTTGCAGCCCCAGCTGGATTCCAGCCCTCGAACATTCTTCGCGGAGTTCGAGGTTCAGTAAATAAATTAAAGTACGAAGGTCGCGCGTCATACTATAGTCTAGTCCCGCCCCACGAACATCCCACTTCCGTCACTCACAGACACACACACACACACACGTTAAAATCTTAATATATTGATAGTTGCGGACTGTGAGTACATAATCAGAACTATGAATACGTAAAGTAGGCATGCGCTATGTTCACTGTGTGGCTTCCCACTGCTTATTCTGGCAATATGTCAGCGCAGAACAGTCAGTGGACGGCCATATCAGCGCTTCGCGCCCGGAATATGGCTGTTATAATGTGCTCTGCCTGGGACCCCGGGCCTGTAAGAGTATCCCAGAACACTGTCCAGAGTTACACCACCTGTATAAAAGTACAAGCTACATTAATTATGTGTGCCAACTGACATTATCAGATTCGCATTGCCACTTCTAAATACAGACCCTCATGTACTTTTAGTATCATTTTTCTAACCGTGGGCCCCACAAAGAAGCAGTTCAGATACTGTATGCTAGTCCCTTCAACTCTTAATGTACACACAGATGCATCGTGACATTCAGCTTCTGAATCATGATCTCACATCCAGCAAGTTGTCCTTGGGTGCCTAAGCACGCATGTCCAGCATTGCCCACAGATGTCCATTGGTACAATGGGATTATATTTTGTCTGTTAAATGTCCATCCTATCCCACTGTACCTCGGAGGCATTGGGAATGTCTCAAAGTGTCCCATCTCATCCCAAATCCCACTGTCCATGGGAAGCAATGGACAGCTTGTGAAGCATCCCATGCAATATATATACCTGTCCATCCCATCCCATGGTGGATATATCTACACCCTGTCTGGACAGTACGGTACTCCCATTGGATGTCTGCATGCTGTAATGCTGGACAAGTGAAAAGCCCTTGGTTGGAGCTGGATGGATCTGGATAGCTAACAGTCCTCTCTCACAATGTATGGAGTTGAATTCAAGTGTTCAAAGCCAGTTTTGCGCTAGAATGAGTTAGCATTGCCCAAGCATCTTGATCAAATACTTGCTAATTAATGAGTGTGGTTAGAATCACAACTTCAATCTTAAGTGTATACATACATGTAGTCCTGTGTGCAGTTTAGAGGATTGAAAACCTGATTGGGGGTACGTTTAGGTAAAAAAAAATTCAGGACTGGCTTCCAGTGTGGTACAGTTGGTAAAGAGTTACATGTATAACGACTGCATACCACACCAACCAATTAACATGAGATCTCCCACTCTGCTAACTCACTGAAATTGCTCATCCACTTCCTGGAGGTTCCTCCCTGAACTTATAGTCAATTCACATGCCCCCTGAGTCTCACAACCCATGTTTGCTATAGCTACTCTGCACCATTGCTATGCAGTATATATTTAGTATAGATTCCCACTTTGTCAATTCCCAGTTTGTCAATTCTCTCTTTGTCAATTTCTCACTTTGTTAATTCTCACTTGGTCAATGTTGATGAAGTGGGAATTGATAAAGTGAGAAGTTGACAAAGTGGGAATTGATGAAGTGAAATTAACAAAGTGGGAAATTTGAATTGACCAAATGGGAAGACACCATACATGTAGGGCCTCCATTTCCAGGCTACACTGGTTGGCATAATAGAGACTGAATTGAAAGTATCAATCTTAATACTCTGAGCTCAAGCAAAAAATGCCCAGAGCACACCCCTCATTTGGGCGATCTTCTCAGCTATGTCGAAAACACCTAGCTGGCCAGATGGTGGGCAGTTCTCTCATGAAATGTGTAGTGTTTTGAGCTTGATGGGAGCAGAACAAGCAGTCACTTGGAGGGATAGCACAGCAAGTTTAAGTCAATCACTATTGAGCGACATCCCAACAGCTAGCTACCGACTGGTGGATACCATCAAAGAAGAGCAAGCACCTACGTACGGAACTCACAGCAGTCCAGCTTGAAGCAGGATCACATGACACCCAGACGAAAGAGTTGTCAATGAATGCCTAAATAGACTGAAGAAAGATAGCATACACTGATGGAGAAATAAGTCTCACAACCCATGGTGTTATAGCTACTATGCACACTTGGTTTGCATACCATATTTACTGTTTTGGTGTATAGATTAATCCCACTTTGTCAATTCCCAATTCGTCAATTCCCACTTTGTCTCACTTTGTCAATTCCCACTTGGTCAATGGTGACGAAGTGGGAATTGACAAAGTGAGAAGTTGACAAAGTGGGAATTGACAAAGTGAAATTGATGAAGTGGGAATTGACCAAATGGGAATAAACCACGTGTACACGGTGAGACAGCTTGTTTCTAGGTCCATTTATGATGAAGTGGACAGAAATGGCAAGCCCTCCCAGTGTCAACCAAGGCCTTTCTACAGTCAATCCCTGACACAGCCATGATTTCGCACCTGGTCGCCTATCTGAGGGACATTGCCAGGAGTGACAAGGCTGAAAGTCTCACAATGTCATATGAAGTAATTGGACAGGAAAGTCAAATGGACGAATTCTTTCCCCAACAGCAACAACATTTTCAAGGATTCAGCAAGCCCATGTTCATACATGTACGTACATGTACGTGCTCTAGTCCAGTTTTTATGCCCATCTAGGTGTTATAGTGGTTGCCATGAAGTCTTGGGGTCCGAGGGGAGTGGGTATGGGGAGGTGGGTAGTCCCTGGACTGCCAGTGTAACTCAGGCATTCTGACAGAAGGGGTCACAGGAGTTGTGTAGTCGTCCCTAGACAATCCTGGAACTGCAGGTGTAATTCCGGCATTCTGGGATACCCTGACAGAGGGGTCCCAGGGGGTTAGGTAGTCCCAGAGAATCCCCAAACTGCCATGTAGTCCCTGGATAGTCCCGGGACCAGTGGTGCTAAGCAGTGTTCTCGCTAGAAATCTACATCCAAATGGTGCATGATGTATAATCTTATCATCCAGACATGTGAATGGCTTTGTTTACACACTACTATTCAATGTTAAGTGGGAAACCCTGCCAGCAGCTGCTGTGGGCAGGGAAATGAATATTAAGGAAGTGATCCAAATGGTGCACCTACTTAAGTTTACCACATCCGAATGGAGATTCGATTAACCAAATGGTGCTGCACCGTCCGCTAAAGGCCTAGCGAGAACACTGGTGCTAAGTATGGTGGAGGGAGGAGATACCTAATCGATTATCCCATGTAGTCAAAGGGATTGCCCAAGTAACTTGGGAGGACTAACAGTGGTAGGGACTGAACATACGTAGCACCCTCCAAACCCCACTTGTCGCTTCACAGGCAGTAGAGGAAGTTGCTAGCTTCCACCTTGCATGAGTGCAACTACTGCCTGAACCTCATTGTCTGCTATGACTGCTTTATTTTCCCTCCTCCCCTTGGCGACCAGCCTTTCACTGAAAGGGTCAGGGATAAAAGCTGGGCACATTTTGTATCAAGTAGCTATAAATAGTTGCATATGTTTGTGTGAAGGAACCTTTTTGTGGAAAGTAGTATCCCTCTCAGCGGCAGCGATTATTAGTCTATACACCTATACATGTATGCCTAGTGTTGGCTCTAGGGGCTGAATGAATGAAGGTGATGTAGCCACTCCCACTTTCATATCATAGGTGGCGGAATCTGAGGATGCATGAATCAGTGAACATCCCCCCTCGGCTGCGGGCCTGGTGTGGAATACAGCTAATGGACGAGCTGCGTGGGACTGCCTGAACGTGAGTAAGTGTAGTGAAATGATAACACTACATCGACCTGTTTAGAGCAGCATATGTTGGGTGAGATCACCGTCCAATTGCATTTCAGAAGGATGAGTCCAAAGGTCAAAGTCAAAGTGCCTATGTGAACTTAATGGCCTGTATGAACCTAATAATATGCCTGTGTGATCACAGCTGAATACAAGCTCCCTCTCATTGGCGAGTAGCAACTATAATGAGAGGCACAAGCCGAAGATCTGTCCTGGGTTTGAATCCCACTATAGCCCTTGTGGTGTCGCCTTGAAAAAACGAATTTGTCCTTTGCCAAACAATGCTGTTTATGTAGCCTTGTACCCAGGCCCTCACGCGGAACGTGGAAGAGGGCCTGGTGACACACGCCAAAATTCCCGTATGTGCTCAGTCAGCATAATTGCGTAATCGATTACATTCCTTACTTGGATGCATTCGAAATCACGTGGAAGGTACATGTAGCTGTTGGTGATGGCTAAGTAGCAAGTCCTTGCCAAGGAGCGACCAGAGGTGAGTCTTGAAGCTAGAACAGCGGTTTTATCAAACGGCTACACTTTCCACGGGGTGAAGACTAATTACTACACAGTAATTGGCAATGGACGAACGTGATTCGCCTACCCGAAATCAAGACTGCTGAGCTCAGCACATACGGGAATTTTGCCAAGTGTCACCATGCAGGCCCTCTTCCGCGTTCCGCGTGAGGGCCTGGGTACGAGGCTACTGTTTATGCATGGTAACTCAAGCTAATTCAGTGATGATGTCGTAACCATCCCCAGGACCTGAATGATATCCTCCTGTATTTGGGGGATGCAGCATTCCTGGGATAATTATCAAATCTCTGAACTGTGGCCCTTTTCGTGCTTTCAAGGGTGGGGGGGGGGGGGGGGGGGGGGGGGGGGGGGGTGGGGAAGGGGGAGGGGGGGGGGGGGGGGGGTACTTGGACCCGTTCAGCCCGGCCCAGAAGGGTATCCCAGCCTTGTCCAAGGCACTCTGAGGTGTCATTTTCTTAACCACATACCGTAGTCGCGCGTTATTAGGCGCATGCGCCTATAACTCCACAGGAAGGAAATATGCGCCTATAAGCGAGATGCGCCTAATAACAAATATAATAATAATGACATTCCTCGAATAGGAAGTGCGCTTCAATTCGAATTATAGCTGTTTTCCACTCCGTATGATCGAAAACGGCAGAGTTTCTGGAAGAAGACTGCAACGCTTAACAGCAAGTACCTGGGACGAGAGTTGAACATGCACCTAACAGCGAATATGCGCCTATAAGTGAGATGTGCCTAATAACGCGCGACTACGGTATACGTTTGTACTTGACCTTCGAACCAAATGCAAGCTGTATAGATCAGTTCAAAGGTTAAACTATGCAGCTAAGATAATGGAACTGGAGATGGAGAGAATATGGGGATGGGGCTGGGCACCAGGGACCCTTGGACCCAAAAAGGGTCCTTTGGTCGATTCAGACCCTCATATACAATGCCGTTAGGTTGCAAAAAGTCAGGGCCCATATCGCCAACTGTCGTCATAATACTTTCAGCTTCATCATGTGACTTCTGGCAATGTCCTTGGGAGATGGGTTCTGCGACAGCAGAAAGGGCGGGACAGGGGGAGGTGGGTGGGTGCACCCGGAGGGTGCAAACAGCATTGCCGTGTCTGGGCTCCACAGTAGAAAGGTCTTGGTCGGCACTGGGAGGGCCATTTCTGCCGTTTTTGGCATAAATGGAAAGTAGCTGTCTTGCCTTGTAGGCCCTCCATTTCCAATGTTCATGGTCCATCTTATAGCTACGGCAGGTTGGCCACTTCTAGGGAGGCTTGATTGCAAGTTCGTTAGTTGGTGGGTGTGGTTAAGTCACGTATATGCTTAGTGTAGCTGAAATTACCTGTGTGAGCAGCTTCGAGCCCAGAAATTAATAAGTGTTCTATAGACTTAGAGAAAGAAATTTGGGCCCTAAACAGTTAAGAGCTCCACTCTCTGCCTGCAAGCAGCCTGGGCTGACGGTGGGTCATCATCAGCAGGCACCGCTCTATGGAGTCCGTTAGGTTGCATGCAATTTGAAAGTACACCCATGCTAAATGGCTCTCCCACTGTATGCAAGCGACAATGTATCAATTCTTCCTTCACCGATATAACATTCAAGAGCTTTAACTCATTTAGTGAGCGCTTGATAATTATTCCACTAGTACAGTGTAGCTCTTTGGTCATGTATGCCAGTATAATGCATGGTCAATGCGAAGTGAATGAATGAGTGAATTGAGTAGCCACTCTAGTGCACAATATAATATTTTTAAAAGCTGGTCTGACATAATGTCAGACCAACACCAGTATTGGTCGGACTAGCCTCGTTCCCAGGCTGACACTAACAAATTTGCCGGGCGGGAAGCTAGGTTTATGATCTTTCGGTGTGGGGTGGTAATCTGAGGGAATGTATGTAGGTACATATGTCTGTCTGTGAAGTGCTCATGTGTCTGAAATGTTCATTATTGTAGCCCCACAGCGAAGTCACTGTCACAATACCTGTGAAACCAGCGCAGAGGTAGCGCACTACAAACGTTATTATGGGTTTTGGTATTGCCGCCTCATGAATAATATTATAGTTGCCGACTGTGAATACATAATCAGAACTATGAATACGTAAAGTAGGCATGCGCTATGTTCACTGTGTGGCTTCCCACTGCTTATTCTGCCAATGTCAGCGCAGAAGTCGGTGGACGGCCATATCAGCGCTTCGCCCGGAATATGGCTGATGGCCGACTGTTATAATGTGCTCTGGTCACTCCCACTTGTGTATTATATCTGGTTTGATTCCACCCCCCATAATAATACATGTACATACATGCATTCCATGGTACCAGCATACTACACGCATAGTCCCAACCCACCCAGAAAAATTGAAACAACGTCAGTCACTGTACGAGATAATGATAATTTAAAAACCGATACTCTAATATCTGTGCAGATACCGATGTTCAACTTATGATCGGTGCATCTGAAATGATGTCAACCTATTTCGAGCAGCAGGTGTGAGCTGTAATTAATAGCAATTGACGCTGTTCAAACCCATCCAATTACATGCACATTTGTATTGCAAGGTCAAAGCCAAAGTTCCTGTGTGAACCTACCCCTTGAAAGGTGATTGTGCACTGGGAACTTCAATTAACTGGTGGGAATTACATGTAGTGTGGTGGGGGAAATACATGTAATTAGTGGTGTAGGTATACAAGGGAGGTCAGCTAAGTGACTGGCTTGGACATCAGGTTGGTTGACTGCACTGTGTATCAGCCATTGACCGTGTGCACATCTGCCTTTTGACTCAATAAGTGAATCCACTTCTATTAATTATTCTATCGGAGTAGCATTAACAGGTATGATATTGTCGGGAGCACTCCTAACAGAGGAGAGATATCTACAATGCTGATAAGCTGTTCCTACAAATTCAGATGACAGCAATCAGAAGCTAGCCAGGAAAGTGCCAGGCCCTAAACAGCTGAGTGCCATCCATCTGAGAACGATGATCAACTAGTGGGAATTAGTTGGTGAGGGACATAGTTGGTGGGGGTATAGATACACAAGGGGAGATGTGGAGGTCAGCAACCCCCAACCTCCACTTGTGGGCAGGACCAGAGGATTAAAGGTACACACAATGTACCATGCTCAACCTCGATGTCACGCTGTTTGTATGCTCTCCTCTTCTCGCGTTCGTGTCTTCTGTAGCAAGCATCGGTGGAGGATGTACTATTTGATGGTGTATAGGAGTTGAAGATTCCAATGTCAAGGTTGTTTGCTATTGTCCCCCAAAAATACCGATGTACCATGATGAGATACCAATGTCAATGATTATTTAACCCCTTGTTGAACCATGCTACAGTATGTGGGGAACCTAATCCTTCTGGATCAGCAAGAGGTGTGTGTGCATTAATTGGAACGTACCTCAAGTACGTACATGTACTGTATACGTATATATATCAGGTTTTATGCCAGGTCACAGCTCTGACTACGACACTTATGGTAGTGTCATCCCTTTGCACTTGTAGACCCTGTGCATGGGAGGGTTCACAACCATCTATAGCCACTGACCTCTCCACCTGGCCTGCGAAGTGCGTGTGTGCTTGAATGGCCCGGTGGAAAGGGGTGCAAGTGGGTGTATCTTCCATCGATGCCATATAGTCACAGCTAAGACCTTGGTCAAGAAGTTTTGATGGTCAATTTTGCTGCTACGTAAACCACTTGACTGCATCGCGAAAAGGCTGTTGACCATTTCACTGTGCTGTACATGTACATGTATATACACAAGTATGTCGGATGACTACATGCCCTTTGACCCTAGGATATATAGAAGAAATATAGCCCTTCCTTAGTGTATGGGGCCAAGATGCCAGGTCTCGGCTGGTACTGTGGCATTAGGGAGTGACATCCCCTTGCAGTGCCTGTCCAGGGAATGGTGTACAAATGCATAATATAATTATTGGCACAAACAGTGTAGAAATTAGGCCTGAGGGATCCTTTTTGTGAATAGTGATGACCATTGTAAAGCTATATAGTGCTGTATTCCTCTGTTGTGAGTTGTGCTGAACAGACTTGTTGGGACGCATGCAAGGTTACTCCTATTTGTGCATGCTAGTAAGTTAACGTTAACCCTTTCACCAGTAAGAGTTCCCAGGCTGTTGAGAGATATCAGCATTACTGCTACTACATGTACAACTGCTGGAACCACATTGCACTAATTAAAAACACATGTTTTGTGTCAAGTTACCCTTTTGGCCCCATACCTCATATATATGTCATGAGACTTTCAGCTTCATGATGTCAATGTCCTTTGGAGATAGATAGGTTCAAATATGATCAGAAAAGGTAGGACAGGAGGAGGATGGTGGGTGCACCCGAAGGACAGAAATAACCGTCCCAGTGCCAACCCAGTCTTTCTTCCTTCAGCCTAGCTTAGACACGGCGTTGCTCTTTTTTGTACAACGGACATAGATTCAATCCATCTCACGTTGTAGGGCAACTATTTCCAGTGTTCAAGGGCGTCTTTCAAGTTGGCTTTTCCCAGGAGGCGTAAACCACGCTTGTGTCCTCTCATGACAATATATTTTGGCCAGGCTCTTCCATATTGCAAACATAGTTCTGTACTAGCCTTGTTCCCAGCAGGTGACAGAAAGTTGCCCGATTCTTGGTGATGTGAGCAACGTTTCTTTGTCACATGGAGCGGGGCCATGCACGGTCGGATTTGAGACCTCGAACCAGAGGACAGAACGTGAATGCCATAGGCGATCAAGCAGACTCACAGCCTGTTTTCGGCTGTCTCAATTGACTTTGTGGCCATCTCAAGCTTTTGTCAACCTTGCTGTGTAGTAGTCTATATGCACTGATGCATCAGAAACTCAACTTCATGCATGATCTAAAAATGACACCATATGGTCCCACCCACGAGACAAGAAATGGCACTGAACACCAGACCTGCTTTCTGCTTTGCAGGGAGGGTCTGGGAACGAGACTAACATGTACTGGTCCTGGCTACCAGATTATGAGAATAATTGGGGCGAGCCTGAGCGAGCCCCACATAGACGACTATGCTGTGAATTTTCCATATATTCAATGTATCGTACGTCGTGCCATAAATCACTTCCGGGTTGTATTTTGTTCTTGCGTCATGCGTTATTTCCAAACTGATTTCACATCCTGCTCGTGCGTTGATATCACGTCGCGGAGACTGTCTGACTGAAACGACGCAAGCTATGAACAGTCTACCTCAACAAGGCCTTGCAATGATGGAGACTATAGTGGGGCGGTGAGTGGCTAAAGCATTTCATGAAGACGGGGAGAGTGCTTCAAGCCATCGCATGTCCTGCATGCAGTCATGTGCCTGTTAGACGCTTCAGCTATCGCCAGAGGATGGGAAGTCGACTGGCCTGCACACGGTAACACTAAACTGACTGTGACCAGTCATGACAGATCTGGCATCAGCAGAGAACGAGGAAGTCATTCTCGGTGGCAACAACAGAGACAGAGACCGCTCCTGGACCTACCTGCCAGACTGCTTCAACGTTGTGAAGTGCACGAGTATATCTGTGTCCTTAAGTTGTGCTATGCTCTCCATCAGACTCACATTCTGATGACATGCACATGCAACCGCTCCATGCACATTTCAGCACATGCCGCACTGCTCCATGCACATTCAGCACATGCAAATGCTCCATGCGCATTCAGCACCTGCATGTACTCGCTCAGGCTCGCCCCACAATGTCCTGCATTCCCCTAGTTATGTAATACCAATGGGTAGGAAAGAGGGGAAGGGCAATGCACCACACTCCTGGTCCGGGATTGCCATCAAGTGTCCTACTGATCTGGAGCCTTAAGGATAGGTAGGATAATGACACAAACACTGATGCATCCCCCAGGATATGGGATGGCAATCCTGGACAACCCTGACAATGTAATGGGTGTTTCCCATGAAGATAATCATCTGCAGTTATCATCACTGTTGCCACAGTCCAAAGTCCAAAGACTATGTCCATACATGGTCATCACTGTCATGCCTACTCCCACTGCTGCTGTGCCCACCCTCTGCTTCTGTGTTGAGACGGCCATTCCCACCTCCAGTCTTTGGTCGCTTGCAGTATGCAATATGGAGGGGGAAGGCCTGGGATATCTGTCATTGTGTGCGGTGACGTCAGGCAGACAGATGGTGTGCACACTTGGGGCAGTTTGAATGACTTGGTTTTGAGATTTGCACTACAATTACAGTGGAGTCAAGTGGGTGTGAAATTTCTTGAAAGCTAATGAAAAGCCATGCAAGTCTCATGCTTGAATGAGTTCCTCATGGAGTGGTCTTATAATTCATTTCCTGCATCTTTGCATGAAGTACATAGCCTCGTTCCCAGGCCCACACGCCTGGTAACACTTGGCAAATTCCCATATGTGCTGAGCTCATTTCGGGTAGGCAAATCATGTTCGTCCATTGCCAATTATTGCATAGTAATTACATTTTATACCCTTGAAACATGTAGCCGTTTGATAAAACCCTTCAAACTCACCTCTGGTCGCTCCTTGGCAAGGCCTTTCTACTTTGCCATCACTAACAGCTACCTTCCGCGTGATTTCGAATGCAGCAAAGTAAGGAATGTAATTGCTTATGCAGTTATGCTGACTGTGCACATACAGGAATGTTGGTTTCAAAGTTTGTTGAATTTGTATCCTCCAAACTGAACACCAGACCGTACACCCACTCATTAATGAATATTCGTTCAAGATGCTCAGGCATTACTAACTCCCCCTAGCGGAAAAATTATTTGAACACTGGCTATACAAGGGGAGAGGACTGATTTCTGGGCACATTTACGCTTAAGACAAGTGAAATAGCCCACCAAACCGAGAGATAGGCATGCTGTGTTCACCCATCAGGTGCACCCATCCACCTACCTCTCCCGGTCTGACCCTTCTGCTCACATTGACTTTGCTGGATGTGAAATCATGAAGCACAACACATAATTATTTGCATTACCATTACTGGTTGGTAAAGGCAGAAGGCTGGTTTTCAGAGTGATTCGTGTAGATCATTGTTACTCGCAATGTTATCGTGGGTCATCTTGGGGAAGTTTACTTGCTTGCAGTAATCACATTGCTGTGACTCATATAGCCTGTTGTGAAGCTGTTGCTAATAGATCATACAGTAACACTACCTGCTAGTATAGTGCCATACTTGTGGAACCACCAAGTGGTAAGAGCTTTCTGCCATCTCAAAAAAGAGAAAAGAAATTCGTGGATATGATTTGCACACCGGATCCGATATGAGAATTCGTTTGCAATTATGCTTTGAACAACCAGTCCAGGCTGTTTGCAGGGAGAGAGCCAGGTCTCAAGTGAGCTTCAGGAGACGATTTGCAAAAATCAATCGGCATATTGCGCCCCTCCTACCTGGCACGTTTTTTACCACAATATTATTGCTCAGCCCTAGTTGAAGTCACTACATGATGCATTTGTGAACTACTTTCTGTGGGAATCAGGGGATTGGGCGAGAGTGTGGCAAGGGGTGGTCACTCCAGTACGCACCGTACTTTGAGCTGCGACCCTGGACCATCCGAAAACTGCCTGTGACCGTGTGACCACGCTGCTAAACTGCCAGTGACCCTGTGACCATCGACAAAAACCCACCGTGACTGTGTGTTAGTTTATGGAATAATACGGTAAGCCACACCTACATCCACTGTATACGGGATCATGATCGCCTGTCGCAGCTCTAAGTATGGTGCTGATTGGCGTGAACAACCCTTGGGTGGAAGGGGCTTGGCCAACCTTTTAACTATCGAGGGCCTCAAAATAGAGCTTTTGGGCATGGGAGCTGTTTGGTTTCACTGAAACTTGTGTTGACTTTTGATGTTATTTGCCCTCAACTTGTTTTGAGATTTGCACTAGTACGGACTCAAGTGGGTGTTAAAATTCTTGGAAGCTAATGTAAAGCCGTGCAAGTCTCGTGAATGTGTTTCCCAATTTCCTGTGGTCTCATAATTCATTTCTTGCACTTCGCGCGAAGTACGCGGTCTCTGTTAATATTACATTTATTTCGCGGTAAAGTCCGCGCTGGCACGCGGTACCTAATTGGCCAGCGCAGCATGCATGGCGCCGGCGCCAGTGAAGTCACGCGGCTTGTGCAAGTTATTACCACCATGCGGATAGAGCTTTGTGAAGGCCTAACTACTATGTATCTCATTGAGCAATGCCAATTTGGTAGCAGTATTTTCATAGAAAATAGTAGTTTTGGACTAAGTTTTGGTAAGGTACATTTTTGTGAATTTGAGGATAACAGGAGTCTGTTTGTGTGATATTACACTGCTGGTAGGGGATAAATATGCCGTGTAATGAATGTCTATTCCGAGTTGAGGTGGTGGCTGAGAGCGGCAGCTGAAGCGTTAACAGGGAATTATATGGAAAAGTGCCCGCTCAAATCATATCAAAGGACATTATTAAACTTCTACATACTCAAATGGTGTGTGTGTGGCCTGCTGTTCAGTCGTATTCCCACTCTGGGAATCGTGAAGCACACAGTAATGATTAGTATCATACCCAGGCCTTCTCGCTTCTACGTAGCTCGATAGACTACTCCAGGGTGTAATGAAGGTGGTATTTCTATAGCCTTGTTCCCTGGCCATTCCCACCACCAGCATTTGCAAACTACAACAACAACTACTCCCACTTCAAGCAAGTGTGAGTCCAGCATGCAATGCACTTGGTCCCGGACATTATCATGCTGAGCACAGGATAGGATGCTTATTGAAAACCCACAAGATGTAGTTTGTTGCGCTATTCAAGGCAGTAGTTTACTGATCCTTCTTGCAGGCACAACTTAAGGTTATGCCCCCAGTTTGCCTAAACTTAAGACATAGTATACAAGCAATGAACTTTCACATCAGACCAACTGGTGCCATCATTGCCATGTTACCACAGTCATTTACTTTTGTTTCGGGTGGCAACTGCACTACTGGTAGTGCAAACAGCTCGTCCCAATTAACGCATGTCATATGACGACCATTCATGCTCAGTCAATAACGAGTCAGCTAGCAATCAATGGCGAGACCAACAGCGCTCACATCGTGAGTTTCAGAACATAATCATCGGTGAACGACAGTGATCACAACTGTGTGGTTAATGCGGACCTTTTGTGGGTCTTTGATTAGAGCTGTAGCTATATCTAATGTGAACGGCAAGTTGGTGAGAGCGCTCGGCAGCTGACGGGAAGACAAAAGCGCTTGTATCTCCACCACCAAGGTGAGTTCAGTACTAAAATTGGTCAGTACGTGGTAGCGATCGCGATCATCGGATGGTATAGTCAGAACTGTTGTAGAACCGTTCGAAAATAGCCTCCACACTCCTGGCAGCCGGTGCATTCTGGCTGGGCAAGCTCACCCTTCAGAATTGTACTCCGGGATTGCTTTCACCCGATCAGACTCTGATTGCATCCACCAGTACGCTCCAAGGTTGCCGGTCGGGCATAGGTGCGACAAGCTCTAGCTCTACGTACGGATCGTCTCAATTAGTGGACACGTGGCTGTCTCATTCCCAGCAGATCCGGAAGGAAAAAAAGATCCACCCACACAAGGAGGCCAAAAGTGGTCGCCCGAAAAGACAAAAGCGCTCATAACTCCACCACAAAGTTGAGTTACAGCACAAATATTATACGTTTGGGGCAGTCAGAAATTACAATGACAATGGTGTAGTCAGAATCTCCCCATGTCCTCCACTGTGCTCAGAAGTTATATATTTATTGGAAAGTTTTTTATTTCCCAACCAGTGACGAGGGGCAACCGCACTCCTGGTAGCCGTTGCAACTCCGCGGTTGCCTCACCGTACTAATTACTGCAATTCACTCCAATTGACGCACATGCCACGTGGCAACCACGCTCAGTTGAACGCTAGCAATGGCGACCAAAGGCAAGACACGAAATTATAACAGCACTTACAACCTTGCCAGCACGGTGAATTTTGGTATGTACTAAACCGTTAGTGAACAACAGCGATTACGGCTGTGTGGTCGGAATCTTGTGGGACCTTCGTATGACTGTACTGACAACCAATGTCGAATAGAACGATCGAGCAATGGCGGCCGACGGAACGACAAAAGCGCTTGTATCTTCATCACCAAGGTGAGTTTCACCACAATCATTGTGTGTTTGTGTCACTGCATGATAGCGATCAAGATGATGTAGTTAGAATCTCTGTAGACCTTTCCTGCATGCTGTGAGGTTTGATTATTAAATTATTTATGTGGATTGATTAATTAATTAATTACGCGGCACAATTTTTCCCCTACCAGGAGTGTAATAAAGATCAACCATTTTGTACTTTCTATGATGGAAACTCTACCCTTTGGTCATGTGACAGAACTTGCTCCCTGTTGTTAGTAACACAGTGTACTTGTGACTCAACCAGCAATTTAAGATCTTGTACTTCCTGACCAGTGGGTAAATACAGCCCTCTTGTTGTTATACTATGAGCAAAAGTATGGGGGAGGATGCCACTGGCTTGCTTGGCTCGACTACGAGGTCGGTAGTGCATAGCTGTTGACTTGTAACGCACACCACTACTAAGTACTCGCTGAGCGAGTGAAGTTACTTGTAAATAGTACGCATGATTGTATAGTGTTGTACACCTTGAGGAAGACCTACCCAGGTGGAAAACGTAGTGCGATTAAAATGATTGCATCTCAGTCACGAACTTTGGCAGATTCTGACTACTCTCTCGATCGTGCTCTCCTATGTCCTCAGGCGGCAAGGCGCTCCTGAATTGAGCTAGAACAGCGACCTGCGACTGAACGATGGGA
>OZ007505.1:11439100-11464100 GCA_963931865.1 Axinella damicornis | reverse complement strand
GCCATGTTACCACAATGGTTTACTATTATTTAGATCAAGCACTTCGTAGTTTGTTAAACAGGGAAAGATCGATCCTCCGAGGGTCTAAACTCTCTCTTTTCCCTCTCGTACAGGTATCACTCCTACATGATCCATAGAGCACCGATGGGTACCTGCTAGCCATACGCAAAAGTGACCTGTTCCTCAGACTTTCGTATGAAACGACACCCAAGGAGGCGCCATCTGGTTGCCCGAATGTGTTGATGGGGGTGTCATCTGAGGTAAGTAGGTGGTGTATATGCAAAAACTTCTTCCCCCTTTTCTCTCTCTCTCACCCCCCCCCCCCCCCCCCCCCCCCCTTAGTATTGGAGTATAATAATTTAGAACATACTATGAGGAATAGTATGGGGGAGGATGCCAGTAATAGTATGGGGGAGGAGGTCTTGCTGGGCTCGACTACTTGGTCACTAGTGCATTGCATGTAGGTGTAGTCTGAAGTTCGTGACTGAGAGGCAATAGTTTTCATCGCACTATGTTTTCCACCTGGGTAGGTCTTCCTCAAGGTGAACAACACAATGCAATCATGCATACTTCTTCCTCCTCGTTCGCGTTGCTACTTGATGGCCTCTTACAGCTGCTGCTCCCTGATTGCGTCTGCTTCATCTGCTGCTCCCCGATTGCATCCACTTCAGCTGCTGCTCCCCGATTGCGTCTGCTTCAGCTGCTGCTCCCTGATTGCGTCCGCTTCAGCTGCTGCTCCCCAACTTCGTCCGTTTCAGCTGCCCAGCCGAGGTCTGTAAGGTTCCAACCCCAGCATGAGCATCTGCAGTGTTCAAGGTTCTGATTAGTACGAATCTCACGTGTCACTATAGCCTAGTCCAACCCTAGAACATCCCACATTGGTTACCTCCACACACACACACACCAACACATGGTTAAAATCAACACATGGTTAAAATGTTGATAGTCATGCAGTGTATGAATTACATTGTGTCACAAGAATGCGTGGTCAGGAGTCTGACATCATAATTGGGTTCAGCAGCATACAAATCATTTCAGTGTGCTGTTCATGTAGGCACGAAAGATGGAGCATCGATGTTCTTTGAGCCTGTGTGGATGTCTCATTGTACGCATTGGGACTGCTTTTTGACTAAAATTATGCCTAGAACACAATAATATTGCTCAGCCCTAGATGAAGTCCTCCATGACGTGTGCTAATTGTCCAGCAGAAGGAGTGCACTGGGCTTTTGAGCCTTGAGTCTAGTAAGTTGAGATCTCCACCCAGGGAAAACGCTAGAGCCATTAGTTGCGGAAAGGAGAGTTGAAGCACATCTTTGCTAGAGCACTGCGCTTGTAGGAAACGTTAGGAGGAAACTCGTCAGTTAGGAGGAATCTCGTCAGCTCCTGGTGTAGCAGGAGCACACGTCCAATTCTTCAGTTGGAAGTCATTAACTGTTTACCAACCATAGACATTGGGGGTCGGTCTTTTAATTTTAGAGTATGTAGCATGGAATGGTTGTGGTTGCCACGTAATCGCATGCTACATGTATGGTTGGTTATCACAGAACATTTACTCTTTGTCTCCTCAGATACTGAGTGTGACTTTTCACTGTGGGACTGCCACCAGTGCCCCTGCAAGCCCGGCTATAGCTAGTGCTTGACCGTGGGTTGGTCCATGTATAATTATAGCACTCTCCTCCTGAATATGTGCCGTCCAGGAGAAGACTAGAGTAACCATGTGGGCATGTTCTCTTTGGAACTAGAACTATGAAGATCTAGACGATAGAGCTAGAACTAGAAGATAGGTCATCAAACTTAAGACAGGTCATCGGTACTCTCTATAATATACTGCAAACTCGGTTTGTTGAGTGAAGTGAATTTGGAATCTGTGTTTCTGTACTCCCACAATGTATCAACATGACTATAGTTCTGAAGATGTACAATAATTATTTAAGCCATCTCTAGAAAACAGCCACTTGTATACAATTATAATGGCCTGATTATATAGGAGAATTAAGAGATGAAGTTTGTCAGACATGTAGGAAGCCTTTGTTTGTACCATAGTGCATGTGCATTTGAAAGGCCCCGCCACAGTGGACAAATTCCATGTACACTAAGCGGTGCCTTTGAAGCCAGGGGACATCCATGTACCGGGATAGGAGGTTCGTATTTGTCCGTTACTTCTTCCGGTAGTATTCGTTGTGAAGTCGGAGTTATACGATTTCTGTGTGACGAGTCATGTTGGACGGCTTCGAGAACTTAACAGATTTTGGCACCGATCCGTCGACTGTTTCAAGATGTGTTGATGAGAACGACCTATCCTTGGAGATATGTGTATTTCTGATGGTCAAGAAAGAGTCTATAACTATCAAGCCCGTCTTTGTGTGAGAACGCTGTAAAGTCGGGTCTAGCTTGAAGCACGGTCCCAGATGGTATTTCTGATGGTCAAGAAAGAGTCTATAACTATCAAGCCCGTCTTTGTGTGAGAACGCTGTAAAGTCGGGTCTGGCTTGAAGCACGGTCCCAGATGGTATTTCTGATGGTCAAGAAAGAGTCTATAACTATCAAGCCCGTCTTTGTGTGAGAACGCTGTAAAGTCGGGTCTAGCTTGAAGCGTCCCAGATGGTATTTATTCTTTTATATTCTTTTATAAGAAACCACCTGTCGAGTGGCTAACGAGGTAACTGGAATAGCATGAATGCTAATATTAACCGGTACCCCGGGACCAACGGCTTTACATCCCCTCCGAAGGATGCGGCGTGAACTGTATCAGGTGAAAACACCTGAGAGAACACACCTACTCATTTTTAAGGGTAGAGCTGAGTCAACTCCTAGGAGAGAAAGAAAATCTCTCCTATGACAATGGTGGGATTCGAACCTGCAACCTTCAGACTAGCAGTCGAATGCTGCATTATCATCTCAAGAACCCCTCATGCTATGGACATGAGACTTGCACCATTGGATACAACCAAGATTGAAGTTTGTTCAGCTTTGGAGCTAGCACGGCTGCACTCAGCACTTTCATGGATGCCCTTTGTTTACCCTGGAACATGACGTATGTCTCCTGAAGACTTCAAACTATCAACATGGCAGTCTAACGTTATGACATTGCCCCATGGACCGTGGAATTTTATTTTGTGCTTGTGAAAGTGATCATTGTTTGGTTTTATCCATGCAGACTATACACTGGTACTCACCACTGTTGGTAGTTACCTATGCGTTACCTATGCATTTGAATGTGATAGTGTGTTCAATAACTTTTTGGGGGCTATCACATCTAGTCGCTCAGTGGTGGATGGTCAGAATCAGATGCTTTGCTGGCTTTGATAATTAAGCAACTAGATCCACACGGTCCCACAGCTTGCCTTCCATATTCTACTACTATACTTCGAACTGATCATGACCGTTACAATGAGGGTACTTGTGAACGTCCCTCATTCAACAAACCAACAGGTCAAGCAAGACCATTGGAGACTAAACTTAAAGCCAGCACGTCATGAGCAAACGAGTACATTTGTGAGTTAGCCTGGTGGTAAAGACTCGCTTCCAATTCAGCGACAGTTTCATAAACTGCATTCTGCCTCCACCAACATAATAGAAACCTGCTGATTTTACAAACATGATTCCATTTTGTAGATATCACTGTACATATATGCACTGTATAGCAGAATTTGTTGTATCCAGTGGTACAAGTCTCATGTCCATAGGTTGTAAGGTCGAGGAGATAATTGTGGCCACACAACCACTAAAACAAAATTCATGAAACATGGTTGACTTTAGCTCCAAAGCACTATTTCCACATAATATTATGTCTATAAACATCCATCTTTGTTGTATCCATGTCAATAGGTTGTGGGGTTCAGGAGATATGACAACACGAATTCACCCAAATTCACACATAATGGTTGAGTTCAGGGGCTCATTGCTCCAAATCTGATGTGGTTGTCACAATGCTTCCACATACAAACCTCAGTCTTTGATGGTGCAAATCTCATGTCCATAGCATGTAGCGTTCTTGGGATACGGCCACACGAATTCACCCATGCAAGCTAAATTCATGAAATCTGGTTGACTTCAGGGGCTCATAACTTCAAAGTTGATGGGGTTGGCACAATACTTTCACACATCTTCATAAACCTCCGTCTTTGTTGTATCCAGTGGTGCAGGTCCCGTGTCCATAGCATGTAGCGTTCTCGAGATATGGCAGCATGAATTCACCAATGCAAAGTTGATTGACTTAAGGGGCTCATAGCTCCAAATCTGATGGTTTGTCACCCCATGAGGAGGCTATTTTCTGAAAGTCCAGAGATGGGGCTTTCATCCATGGCACAGGTCCAATAATCATAGCACCCTGCGTTCTTGCACTACAGGCGCTTGAATCTGACCATCTTGAGACGCTTCAAGCTAGACCAGATTTTACAGCGTTCTCACGCAAACACGGGAGCAGTTTCAACAGCCTTCATAGCTATATAGACTCTTGACCATCAGAATTCACCCCTGGACAAATTTGCTCATCTGTGTGGGGGGTGTACATAATTGTGTACATGATTACTAGGGCTCGTACTTTCATGTGCCACTGGTACAGTGGTAGCAAGGGCAACTCACATTTTTCGGAATGATGCCGCAGGTCTCCTTGTGGAGATCGTCCTTTAGGTTTGTACACAGGCTCAGGCTAGCTGTCAGGAGGCACCCATAGTAGCTTTCGGCTTGCTGCAATTAATGCACACGTCTGTGACGTCATAACTGTGTAGGATGTCGGCATGTATTATGTCCCGTACACAAGTACAAAGCAATGGTGGCTAACGGAGCGTGAGAAATTCTACAGCGAGGCTACGGTGACCAGAAGTTCTCTAAGGTGCGATTCATTTACATCATTTTACGCCCAAATTCCCCCCCCCCCCCCCCCCCCCTTTATTAGCCTAGCGCCTTGCAAGGAGGATATATAGTTATGTCATGTGGGGTACTTGAACGCTGATCACTACAGTAAATTATCCTTTAGTGGGTGTGACGAGAGGCTGGCCCGCGAGACTAATTACTCCTGTGCAAAAAGTCACAAGAACATCATCAGTAGCCTCAAAGTCACCATCACGGTCAAGCATGGGTCGCCGTTGGTCTCCAATAAATGCCTAGCACTCCATCAAGGTAGACTCCTACTCAAGCCCAGAGACCAATCAAAAATGGAGTGTAGTTAGACGCAAGTAGTCTCGCGGGCCAGCCTCTCGCCACACCCACTACGGGGAGGGGAGAGTCTGGGAAAATTGCCATATAGCTCTCGTATTGCAGGATCAGTAGGGCAGCTTGTTAAGTAGGTGCGGACATAATTGGGAGTGTGTGTAGTAGAAAAGCATTGACGCGTGGGGTGTTAAGCACCACGTACTAGTGTACTGAAAGGCAACCGCGCTCCCTTGAATCCACTTAACACGCCAAGAAATTCCTGGCGTGTTAGATACGAGACGATGATGGCAATTTTCCCAGACTCTCCCCTCCCCGTAGTGGGTGTGGCGAGAGGCTGGCCCGCGAGACTAAGACGCAAGTGCAAGAAGGATGGAGCAACCCTACCACCATGCTGGAAGCTAAGGTTCCTCCTCACATCCGTCCAGTGACAGTCTCTGAATTGGATGGCTCAGAAATCTGACCCTTCTGATGGCCCTCAAGCTACAAGGGGTGGTCATGCCAATAAGCACCGTACTTAGAGCTGCGACCCCGTGTACGGTGGATGTAGGTGTGGCTTACCGTATTACTCCGTATACTACCAAAAAGTCACGCTGTCACGGTGGATTTTTGCGACAGTCACAGGGTCACCGGCAGTTTAGCAGCGCTGTTACGCGGTCATTGGCAGCTTTTGGATGGTCACAGATTGTGACCCCGGTCGCGACTCTAAGTACGACACATATTGGAGCGACTACCCCTAGAGCTATCTCAGATTGCGATGTGAAATGTGCTATGAGAGCTCCGTTTTCCGTGACTCCTATTGTAGGTCTAAGATATCATAGTTCAGGGTGTGTGTTCTGCATTAGCAGTCATATCTGCTATTCGCACGTCCTTGTACATTTTATTTGTAGCTTTGTCATAGAAAAAAAAACGGAATTTGAGCTTAATGTCCGTTACAGTTGCAAGCGATCAGCACAACCAACATGCAATGCCTGACTTGTGAATTACCGATGTCGTAGTACAGCAGTTCAGACTCTGCAGTTGTGTTACTTCCTTGTGACATTTTATATGACGTCACATTTTAAATTCGTCAGTGCAACGGAAACCTGTCTATAGTGACCAGACGTTCTTTCCCCTTCCCTCCGCGCGATTGAATGTCTTGCCTGCAAGAATAGTCACCTGCTGTGATCGCGGTCATACTGTCTCAGACAGTTTTTGGATTGCCACAGGTTGCGACCCCAGTCTCAGGTCTCAATTTTGTACCTAAGGTTCTGCATATGGTGTCACAACTGTGTTAGGACTAGCCTCGTTCCCAGGCTTTCCCTGTGCATTTGCGCTTTAGATCTTACTATGTTGACCAGACGTTCTTTCCCCCTCCCTCCGCGCGATTGAATGTCTTGCCTGCAAGAATGGTCACCTGCTGTGGTTGGTCGCGGTCATACTGTCTCAGACAGTTTTTGGATTGCCACAGGTTGCGACCCCAGTCTCAGCTCTCAATTTTGTACCTAGAGGTTCTGCATATGGTGTCACAACTGTGTTAGGACTAGCCTCGTTCCCAGGCTTTCCCTGTACATTTGCGCTTTAGAATTTACTATGTTAACCATTGCTGTCATTCGGCCCCCACCCACCTTGAGATTCAAATCCAGACCCTGGCGCACTTAATCAATCCCCCAATTTCTCACCGGGCTTTGTGGTTGCTATGATATGGAAAATATTGTTTGACATGTTGAATGGAGCAACAAGCGGGTGGATCGATTTATAGGTATCCCCACTGATCGCTATTTACCCAAACGCATTGTATGCATAATACGTAGCATTCCATGGGAACTGTCTGTACCCTTCCTCCCTGTATGTGTTTCATCAAGGGTGTGATCTTGATATCGGTCCCTCATTTTGTGAATTGTGGTTTGTAAAGCCGTTCCATCTGTAGTTATGTGTTATTAAGTGCAGCTCACTTACAAGTGCATATTTGCTGTTACGGTGTAGGTACAGGTGGTCCCAAGCTACTCTTTCTCAAGTTCCGAAATCTTCTTCAGAGATCAAAGACTCGGTCGTATTGATCCTATGGAGAGTAATAGCGAATGAAGCACACCTGCTATTCAATGAATGTTGTTCCGGAAGTACATCTCGTTGTTTAAAGACTTGGCCTTATTGATCCTATGGAACGGAATAGGGAATGAAGCACACCTGCTATTCAATGTTCCGAAGTACATCTCGCTACTAATATCAGAGACTTGACGTTGTGTTGATCCTATGGAGTTGAAAAGCAAATGAAGCAGACTCGAAAGTAAGTGCATGTCTTGTTGGAGTGCTACTCCAAGTTAATATTACATGTACGTACCTGAGCCTTTTGTGTAACCATTTTACAATCCACAAAACCTGAGGTGTCATGAGAGTTCATGATGTCACATCCAGCAATGTTGTTAGGAGATAGGTTCTGAGTGAAAGGTGGTACAAGGGGGAGGTGGGTAGGTTCTCTTGAAGGGTGAAAACAGCTTGGACTTGTTTGGGTTAGAGCCGGGTGGGCAATTTATTTTCAACTTGAGTGGGTGGTCCGTAATGAGGCTTGCTTGTTGGACTCTTTGAGGAAAGACGTGTCTACCGTTATTGCTATGTTGTGGAATCTCCATCTTAACCAGGAGTCTGTTATCCGTCGCCATCATTAGTTTATGTGAAAGAAGCCTGGGACTAGGGTCTACACATGTCTGCACACTTCCACGGACAGGGTCTACAGGTTATGTATACACCATTCTCCCTCCACATACCTATCACGCCCCCATCCCCCCCCCCCCCCCCCCCCCCCCCCCCCCCCCATACAGTGTTCTCGCTAGGCCTTTAGCGGACGGTGCAGCACCATTTTGGTTAATCGAATCTCCATTCGGATGTGGTAAACTTAAGTAGGTGCACCATTTGGATCACTTCCTTAATATTCATTTCCCTGCCCACAGCAGCTGCTGGCAGGGTTTCCCACTTAACATTGAATAGTAGTGTGTAAACAAAGCCATTCACATGTCTGGATGATAAGATTATACATCATGCACCATTTGGATGTAGATTTCTAGCGAGAACACTGCCCCCATACATGCAAACCCACACCTCAAAAGACCAACCTGCCCCCCATCAACTCCGACCATGTGATCTGTACCTATGGGTGGTAACTCCAACTTGGAGCTGCAACCGGCCGGTGATTCTGACCGTGCATATATATGGATGGTCACGGACTGTGACCTGGTCACAAATCTTAGTACGGCACTTATATTGGAGTGACCACCACAATCGAAAGACGCCTTGATTGTAGATGCAACTGCCAAAATGGTACTAATGCCTTTTGACTAGTCTTTTTGGATTATATAATTGAGCAGGCCATAACATCGACAATCGCTGGACTCCACCTGGCCCACGAAGCACGTGTATGCATGACCGGCCGGGTGGAGAGGGGTTAACGCCATAATTGCACTCCTGGTAGGGGAAAAATTGTGCCGCGTAGATAATATAACTGTTTGAGTACTTAGGATTGGCCTACCGAGATTCCGACTGCACTGCTGTGATCGCTATCATGCACTGACCTGAACGTAAAAAGTTGGTGCTGAAGCTCACCTTGGTGGTGGAGATATGAACGCTTTTGTCTTGCCGTTGGCCGACGTTGGCCGCCATTGCTTGAGCGCTCTCTCCAACTTCCGGCGGCAGTACCGTTCTTAGGAAAGGCACACATAAATTCTGACCACACGCCCATGATCGCTGTTGTTCACTGATGCTTACATGCTGAAATTCACCGTGCTGGCCCAGTTGTGAGGACTTTAACAATTTCTTGTCTTCCCTTTGGCTGCCATTGCTAGCAATCGACTGGGCGTAGTTGCCATGTGGCATTTGTGTTAATTGGAATGAGTTGCGATACCTAGCTTGCGCTTCCACCAAGTTGCAACTGGTTGCAACAGCTGCTACCAGGAGTGCGGTTGCCCCTCGTATAGTCAAAGCTTCAACCAAGGTCTAAAATATTTAGGTGTCATCCCCTTGCAGTACCTGTAGACACAGTCCAGCTAGCAAGGGGAGGTCACGCCTATATAGACTCCGCAGTCACAGCTGCGACCGCGGGTCAAAACTTTGACCGCTCTTTTGCACTGCTTGACCGTTGACTGTGCTGATTTTCGAGGCTTTGACTGTTGACTGCGCTGATAGTCTTGCTTTGACCGTTGATTTTGCGATAGTATACGGAAGAATGCGTAGCGACTCCACCACTTCCTTAGTATAGGGGTTGACCGAGCGCGGTCGCAGCTGTGACTGTGGTACTTATTGGCCTGACCTCCCTTTGAGCTAGGGTAGGGTCTACAAATGCATAGTATATCCTTGTAAACTCTGTCCAGGAAACATTATTATGATACCCCTGTAGACCCTGCATGTGACGATGTCTGATGCAAGGGTGTCACTGTAGACCCGTCCTAGAGAGGGTGCCACGTACTGCTCATGTCAATACAGAAGGACAGCGGGGTAAGAGACCAGTTTTCTCTGGGATGACTAAAAGTACTTCCTAAGATAGCCGATGAGTAGGCTAGAACCTATTATTCCGAAAATTGGGCCGAATATTCTATAAGTTTAGTTACACTGAAAGGCTATATACAATCAAAGCAAACTTCATGTGAGATTACACGCCAGAAATATACATGAAACATGTTAGTCATGTATGTAACAAATCCTACCCAATAATCCATTTGAATTTAACTGGAGTTGAAGGGTAAACTTCAATTGAACTGTAACAGTATGGAAGTTTCCAACAATTTAATATTAGCACATGGCTCACTTTGTAAACTTCCAGAATTTTTTCAGTACTGCGTATTATTCCAGCGAGAATAATAGTCACCAGCCTATCAATGAGAAATGGTAATTAAGCTGTTTGTGACCTGACCACAAGGTGGTCTGATTGGGGCAAGTCACATTGTAAAAGCTTCAGTGCACCAGCAGTCACGGGATTATCCCGGGACAACTACCCAAACCATAGGACCCCTTTGTCCGAGTATCCCAGAGCACTGGAGTTGCACCAGCAGTCCCCAGGCCAATTACCCAACCCATAGGACCCCTTTGTCAGAGTATCCCAGAATACCGGAGTTACACCAGCTGTCCCAGGATTATCTCGGGATGACTAACCAACCCCCGGCAGTGCACAATATAATTTTTAAAAGCTGGTCTCACATCATGTCAGACCAACACCGGTATTGCTCGGACATGATCTGACACTAACAAATTTGCCGGGCGGGAAGCTGGGCTTATGATCTTTCGGTGTGGGGTGGTAATCTGAGGGAATGTATGTAGGTACATATGTCTGTGAAGTGCTGATGTGTCTGAAATGTTCATTATTGTGGCCCCACAGCGAAGTCACTGTCACGATACCTGTGAAACCAGTGCGGAGGTAGCGCTACAAACGTTATTATGGGTTTTGGTATTGCAGCTATAATATTATTACAAGTAGCTTCGCTCGCTTCGCTCGCTCAGCTACTTCCCCCTCGTTCGCCTACCGTGAGTAATCCGGCGCCGGACAGCTCTCTGTGTGCAGAGCTGCTGCTCCCCGATTGCGTCCGCTTCAGCTGCTGCTCGCCGCTTGCGTCCGCTGCTTCCCGATTGCGCCATAGATAATATAGTCCCTAGGACTATATTATCTATGATTGCGCCCGCTTCAGCTGCTGCTGCATGCTCGCCGCTTGCGTCTGCTTCAGCTGCTGCTCCCGATCGCGTCCGCTTCGGCTGCTGCTCCCCTATTGCGTCCGCTTCGACTGCTGCTCCCCGATTGCATGCATCCGCTTGCAGCCCCAGCTGGATTCCAGCCCTCGAACATTCTTCGCGGAGTTCGAGGTTCAGTAAATAAATTAAAGTACGAAGGTCGCGCGTCATACTATAGTCTAGTCCCGCCCCACGAACATCCCACTTCCGTCACTCACAGACACACACACACACACACGTTAAAATCTTAATATATTGATAGTTGCGGACTGTGAGTACATAATCAGAACTATGAATACGTAAAGTAGGCATGCGCTATGTTCACTGTGTGGCTTCCCACTGCTTATTCTGGCAATATGTCAGCGCAGAACAGTCAGTGGACGGCCATATCAGCGCTTCGCGCCCGGAATATGGCTGTTATAATGTGCTCTGCCTGGGACCCCGGGCCTGTAAGAGTATCCCAGAACACTGTCCAGAGTTACACCACCTGTATAAAAGTACAAGCTACATTAATTATGTGTGCCAACTGACATTATCAGATTCGCATTGCCACTTCTAAATACAGACCCTCATGTACTTTTAGTATCATTTTTCTAACCGTGGGCCCCACAAAGAAGCAGTTCAGATACTGTATGCTAGTCCCTTCAACTCTTAATCTACACACAGATGCATCGTGACATTCAGCTTCTGAATCATGATCTCACATCCAGCAAGTTGTCCTTGGGTGCCTAAGCACGCATGTCCAGCATTGCCCACAGATGTCCATTGGTACAATGGGATTATATTTTGTCTGTTAAATGTCCATCCTATCCCACTGTACCTCGGAGGCATTGGGAATGTCTCAAAGTGTCCCATCTCATCCCAAATCCCACTGTCCATGGGAAGCAATGGACAGCTTGTGAAGCATCCCATGCAATATATATACCTGTCCATCCCATCCCATGGTGGATATATCTACACCCTGTCTGGACAGTACGGTACTCCCATTGGATGTCTGCATGCTGTAATGCTGGACAAGTGAAAAGCCCTTGGTTGGAGCTGGATGGATCTGGATAGCTAACAGTCCTCTCTCACAATGTATGGAGTTGAATTCAAGTGTTCAAAGCCAGTTTTGCGCTAGAATGAGTTAGCATTGCCCAAGCATCTTGATCAAATACTTGCTAATTAATGAGTGTGGTTAGAATCACAACTTCAATCTTAAGTGTATACATACATGTAGTCCTGTGTGCAGTTTAGAGGATTGAAAACCTGATTGGGGGTACGTTTAGGTAAAAAAAAATTCAGGACTGGCTTCCAGTGTGGTACAGTTGGTAAAGAGTTACATGTATAACGACTGCATACCACACCAACCAATTAACATGAGATCTCCCACTCTGCTAACTCACTGAAATTGCTCATCCACTTCCTGGAGGTTCCTCCCTGAACTTATAGTCAATTCACATGCCCCCTGAGTCTCACAACCCATGTTTGCTATAGCTACTCTGCACCATTGCTATGCAGTATATATTTAGTATAGATTCCCACTTTGTCAATTCCCAGTTTGTCAATTCTCTCTTTGTCAATTTCTCACTTTGTTAATTCTCACTTGGTCAATGTTGATGAAGTGGGAATTGATAAAGTGAGAAGTTGACAAAGTGGGAATTGATGAAGTGAAATTAACAAAGTGGGACATTTGAATTGACCAAATGGGAAGACACCATACATGTAGGGCCTCCATTTCCAGGCTACACTGGTTGGCATAATAGAGACTGAATTGAAAGTATCAATCTTAATACTCTGAGCTCAAGCAAAAAATGCCCAGAGCACACCCCTCATTTGGGCGATCTTCTCAGCTATGTCGAAAACACCTAGCTGGCCAGATGGTGGGCAGTTCTCTCATGAAATGTGTAGTGTTTTGAGCTTGATGGGAGCAGAACAAGCAGTCACTCTGAGGGATAGCACAGCAAGTTTAAGTCAATCACTATTGAGCGACATCCCAACAGCTAGCTACCGACTGGTGGATACCATCAAAGAAGAGCAAGCACCTACGTACGGAACTCACAGCAGTCCAGCTTGAAGCAGGATCACATGACACCCAGACGAAAGAGTTGTCAATGAATGCCTAAATAGACTGAAGAAAGATAGCATACACTGATGGAGAAATAAGTCTCACAACCCATGGTGTTATAGCTACTATGCACACTTGGTTTGCATACCATATTTACTGTTTTGGTGTATAGATTAATCCCACTTTGTCAATTCCCAATTCGTCAATTCCCACTTTGTCTCACTTTGTCAATTCCCACTTGGTCAATGGTGACGAAGTGGGAATTGACAAAGTGAGAAGTTGACAAAGTGGGAATTGACAAAGTGAAATTGATGAAGTGGGAATTGACCAAATGGGAATAAACCACGTGTACACGGTGAGACAGCTTGTTTCTAGGTCCATTTATGATGAAGTGGACAGAAATGGCAAGCCCTCCCAGTGTCAACCAAGGCCTTTCTACAGTCAATCCCTGACACAGCCATGATTTCGCACCTGGTCGCCTATCTGAGGGACATTGCCAGGAGTGACAAGGCTGAAAGTCTCACAATGTCATATGAAGTAATTGGACAGGAAAGTCAAATGGACGAATTCTTTCCCCAACAGCAACAACATTTTCAAGGATTCAGCAAGCCCATGTTCATACATGTACGTACATGTACGTGCTCTTGTCCAGTTTTTATGCCCATCTAGGTGTTATAGTGGTTGCCATGAAGTCTTGGGGTCCGAGGGGAGTGGGTATGGGGAGGTGGGTAGTCCCTGGACTGCCAGTGTAACTCAGGCATTCTGACAGAAGGGGTCACAGGAGTTGTGTAGTCGTCCCTAGACAATCCTGGAACTGCAGGTGTAATTCCGGCATTCTGGGATACCCTGACAGAGGGGTCCCAGGGGGTTAGGTAGTCCCAGAGAATCCCCAAACTGCCATGTAGTCCCTGGATAGTCCCGGGACCAGTGGTGCTAAGCAGTGTTCTCGCTAGAAATCTACATCCAAATGGTGCATGATGTATAATCTTATCATCCAGACATGTGAATGGCTTTGTTTACACACTACTATTCAATGTTAAGTGGGAAACCCTGCCAGCAGCTGCTGTGGGCAGGGAAATGAATATTAAGGAAGTGATCCAAATGGTGCACCTACTTAAGTTTACCACATCCGAATGGAGATTCGATTAACCAAATGGTGCTGCACCGTCCGCTAAAGGCCTAGCGAGAACACTGGTGCTAAGTATGGTGGAGGGAGGAGATACCTAATCGATTATCCCATGTAGTCAAAGGGATTGCCCAAGTAACTTGGGAGGACTAACAGTGGTAGGGACTGAACATACGTAGCACCCTCCAAACCCCACTTGTCGCTTCACAGGCAGTAGAGGAAGTTGCTAGCTTCCACCTTGCATGAGTGCAACTACTGCCTGAACCTCATTGTCTGCTATATGACTGCTTTATTTTCCCTCCTCCCCTTGGCGACCAGCCTTTCACTGAAAGGGTCAGGGATAAAAGCTGGGCACATTTTGTATCAAGTAGCTATAAATAGTTGCATATGTTTGTGTGAAGGAACCTTTTTGTGGAAAGTAGTATCCCTCTCAGCGGCAGCGATTATTAGTCTATACACCTATACATGTATGCCTAGTGTTGGCTCTAGGGGCTGAATGAATGAAGGTGATGTAGCCACTCCCACTTTCATATCATAGGTGGCGGAATCTGAGGATGCATGAATCAGTGAACATCCCCCCTCGGCTGCGGGCCTGGTGTGGAATACAGCTAATGGACGAGCTGCGTGGGACTGCCTGAACGTGAGTAAGTGTAGTGAAATGATAACACTACATCGACCTGTTTAGAGCAGCATATGTTGGGTGAGATCACCGTCCAATTGCATTTCAGAAGGATGAGTCCAAAGGTCAAAGTCAAAGTGCCTATGTGAACTTCATGGCCTGTATGAACCTAATAATATGCCTGTGTGATCACAGCTGAATACAAGCTCCCTCTCATTGGCGAGTAGCAACTATAATGAGAGGCACAAGCCGAAGATCTGTCCTGGGTTTGAATCCCACTATAGCCCTTGTGGTGTCGCCTTGAAAAAACGAATTTGTCCTTTGCCAAACAATGCTGTTTATGTAGCCTTGTACCCAGGCCCTCACGCGGAACGTGGAAGAGGGCCTGGTGACACACGCCAAAATTCCCGTATGTGCTCAGTCAGCATAATTGCATAATCGATTACATTCCTTACTTGGATGCATTCGAAATCACGTGGAAGGTACATGTAGCTGTTGGTGATGGCTAAGTAGCAAGTCCTTGCCAAGGAGCGACCAGAGGTGAGTCTTGAAGCTAGAACAGCGGTTTTATCAAACGGCTACACTTTCCACGGGGTGAAGACTAATTACTACACAGTAATTGGCAATGGACGAACGTGATTCGCCTACCCGAAATCAAGACTGCTGAGCTCAGCACATACGGGAATTTTGCCAAGTGTCACCATGCAGGCCCTCTTCCGCGTTCCGCGTGAGGGCCTGGGTACGAGGCTACTGTTTATGCATGGTAACTCAAGCTAATTCAGTGATGATGTCGTAACCATCCCCAGGACCTGAATGATATCCTCCTGTATTTGGGGGATACAGCATTCCTGGGATAATTATCAAATCTCTGAACTGTGGCCCTTTTCGTGCTTTCAAGGGTGGGGGGGGGGGGGGGGGGGGGGGTGGGGAAGGGGGAGGGGGGGTGGGGAAGGGGGAGGGGGGGTGGGGAAGGGGGAGGGGGGGTGGGGAAGGGGGAGGGGGGGGGGGGGGGGGGGGGGGGGGGGGGGGGTACTTGGACCCGTTCAGCCCGGCCCAGAAGGGTATCCCAGCCTTGTCCAAGGCACTCTGAGGTGTCATTTTCTTAACCACATACCGTAGTCGCGCGTTATTAGGCGCATGCGCCTATAACTCCACAGGAAGGAAATATGCGCCTATAAGCGAGATGCGCCTAATAACAAATATAATAATAATGACATTCCTCGAATAGGAAGTGCGCTTCAATTCGAATTATAGCTGTTTTCCACTCCGTATGATCGAAAACGGCAGAGTTTCTGGAAGAAGACTGCAACGCTTAACAGCAAGTACCTGGGACGAGAGTTGAACATGCACCTAACAGCGAATATGCGCCTATAAGTGAGATGTGCCTAATAACGCGCGACTACGGTATACGTTTGTACTTGACCTTCGAACCAAATGCAAGCTGTATAGATCAGTTCAAAGGTTAAACTATGCAGCTAAGATAATGGAACTGGAGATGGAGAGAATATGGGGATGGGGCTGGGCACCAGGGACCCTTGGACCCAAAAAGAGTCCTTTGGTCGATTCAGACCCTCATATACAATGCCGTTAGGTTGCAAAAAGTCAGGGCCCATATCGCCAACTGTCGTCATAATACTTTCAGCTTCATCATGTGACTTCTGGCAATGTCCTTGGGAGATGGGTTCTGCGACAGCAGAAAGGGCGGGACAGGGGGAGGTGGGTGGGTGCACCCGGAGGGTGCAAACAGCATTGCCGTGTCTGGGCTCCACAGTAGAAAGGTCTTGGTCGGCACTGGGAGGGCCATTTCTGCCGTTTTTGGCATAAATGGAAAGTAGCTGTCTTGCCTTGTAGGCCCTCCATTTCCAATGTTCATGGTCCATTTTATAGCTACGGCAGGTTGGCCACTTCTAGGGAGGCTTGATTGCAAGTTCGTTAGTTGGTGGGTGTGGTTAAGTCACGTATATGCTTAGTGTAGCTGAAATTACCTGTGTGAGCAGCTTCGAGCCCAGAAATTAATAAGTGTTCTATAGACTTAGAGAAAGAAATTTGGGCCCTAAACAGTTAAGAGCTCCACTCTCTGCCTGCAAGCAGCCTGGGCTGACGGTGGGTCATCATCAGCAGGCACCGCTCTATGGAGTCCGTTAGGTTGCATGCAATTTGAAAGTACACCCATGCTAAATGGCTCTCCCACTGTATGCAAGCGACAATGTATCAATTCTTCCTTCACCGATATAACATTCAAGAGCTTTAACTCATTTAGTGAGCGCTTGATAATTATTCCACTAGTACAGTGTAGCTCTTTGGTCATGTATGCCAGTATAATGCATGGTCAATGCGAAGTGAATGAATGAGTGAATTGAGTAGCCACTCTAGTGCACAATATAATATTTTTAAAAGCTGGTCTGACATAATGTCAGACCAACACCAGTATTGGTCGGACTAGCCTCGTTCCCAGGCTGACACTAACAAATTTGCCGGGCGGGAAGCTAGGTTTATGATCTTTCGGTGTGGGGTGGTAATCTGAGGGAATGTATGTAGGTACATATGTCTGTCTGTGAAGTGCTCATGTGTCTGAAATGTTCATTATTGTAGCCCCACAGCGAAGTCACTGTCACAATACCTGTGAAACCAGCGCAGAGGTAGCGCACTACAAACGTTATTATGGGTTTTGGTATTGCCGCCTCATGAATAATATTATAGTTGCCGACTGTGAATACATAATCAGAACTATGAATACGTAAAGTAGGCATGCGCTATGTTCACTGTGTGGCTTCCCACTGCTTATTCTGCCAATGTCAGCGCAGAAGTCAGTGGACGGCCATATCAGCGCTTCGCCCGGAATATGGCTGATGGCCGACTGTTATAATGTGCTCTGGTCACTCCCACTTGTGTATTATATCTGGTTTGATTCCACCCCCCATAATAATACATGTACATACATGCATTCCATGGTACCAGCATACTACACGCATAGTCCCAACCCACCCAGAAAAATTGAAACAACGTCAGTCACTGTACGAGAGAATGATAATTTAAAAACCGATACTCTAATATCTGTGCAGATACCGATGTTCAACTTATGATCGGTGCATCTGAAATGATGTCAACCTATTTCGAGCAGCAGGTGTGAGCTGTAATTAATAGCAATTGACGCTGTTCAAACCCATCCAATTACATGCACATTTGTATTGCAAGGTCAAAGCCAAAGTTCCTGTGTGAACCTACCCCTTGAAAGGTGATTGTGCACTGGGAACTTCAATTAACTGGTGGGAATTACATGTAGTGTGGTGGGGGAAATACATGTAATTAGTGGTGTAGGTATACAAGGGAGGTCAGCTAAGTGACTGGCTTGGACATCAGGTTGGTTGACTGCACTGTGTATCAGCCATTGACCATTTGCACATCTGCCTTTTGACTCAATAAGTGAATCCACTTCTATTAATTATTCTATCGGAGTAGCATTAACAGGTATGATATTGTCGGGAGCACTCCTAACAGAGGAGAGATATCTACAATGCTGATAAGCTGTTCCTACAAATTCAGATGACAGCAATCAGAAGCTAGCCAGGAAAGTGCCAGGCCCTAAACAGCTGAGTGCCATCCATCTGAGAACGATGATCAACTAGTGGGAATTAGTTGGTGAGGGACATAGTTGGTGGGGGTATAGATACACAAGGGGAGATGTGGAGGTCAGCAACCCCCAACCTCCACTTGTGGGCAGGACCAGAGGATTAAAGGTACACACAATGTACCATGCTCAACCTCGATGTCACGCTGTTTGTATGCTCTCCTCTTCTCGCGTTCGTGTCTTCTGTAGCAAGCATCGGTGGAGGATGTACAATTTGATGGTGTATAGGAGTTGAAGATTCCGATGTCAAGGTTGTTTGCTATTGTCCCCAAAAAATACCGATGTACCATGATGAGATACCAATGTCAATGATTATTTAACCCCTTGTTGAACCATGCTACAGTATGTGGGGAACCTAATCCTTCTGGATCAGCAAGAGGTGTGTGTGCATTAATTGGAACGTACCTCAAGTACGTACATGTACTGTATACGTATATATATCAGGTTTTATGCCAGGTCACAGCTCTGACTACGACACTTATGGTAGTGTCATCCCTTTGCACTTGTAGACCCTGTGCATGGGAGGGTTCACAACCATCTATAGCCACTGACCTCTCCACCTGGCCTGCGAAGTGCGTGTGTGCTTGAATGGCCCGGTGGAAAGGGGTGCAAGTGGGTGTATCTTCCATCGATGCCATATAGTCACAGCTAAGACCTTGGTCAAGAAGTTTTGATGGTCAATTTTGCTGCTACGTAAACCACTTGACTGCATCGCGAAAAGGCTGTTGACCATTTCACTGTGCTGTACATGTACATGTATATACACAAGTATGTCGGATGACTACATGCCCTTTGACCCTAGGATATATAGAAGAAATATAGCCCTTCCTTAGTGTATGGGGCCAAGATGCCAGGTCTCGGCTGGTACTGTGGCATTAGGGAGTGACATCCCCTTGCAGTGCCTGTCCAGGGAATGGTGTACAAATGCATAATATAATTATTGGCACGAACAGTGTAGAAATTAGGCCTGAGGGATCCTTTTTGTGAATAGTGATGACCATTGTAAAGCTATTATAGTGCTGTATTCCTCTGTTGTGAGTTGTGCTGAACAGACTTGTTGGGACGCATGCAAGGTTACTCCTATTTGTGCATGCTAGTAAGTTAACGTTAACCCTTTCACCAGTAAGAGTTCCCAGGCTGTTGAGAGATATCAGCATTACTGCTACTACATGTACAACTGCTGGAACCACATTGCACTAATTAAAAACACATGTTTTGTGTCAAGTTACCCTTTTGGCCCCATACCTCATATATATGTCATGAGACTTTCAGCTTCATGATGTCAATGTCCTTTGGAGATTGATAGGTTCAAATATGATCAGAAAAGGTAGGACAGGAGGAGGATGGTGGGTGCACCCGAAGGACAGAAATAACCGTCCCAGTGCCAACCCAGTCTTTCTTCCTTCAGCCTAGCTTAGACACGGCGTTGCTCTTTTTTGTACAACGGACATAGATTCAATCCATCTCACGTTGTAGGGCAACTATTTCCAGTGTTCAAGGGCGTCTTTCAAGTTGGCTTTTCCCAGGAGGCGTAAACCACGCTTGTGTCCTCTCATGACAATATATTTTGGCCAGGCTCTTCCATATTGCAAACATAGTTCTGTACTAGCCTTGTTCCCAGCAGGTGACAGAAAGTTGCCCGATTCTTGGTGATGTGAGCAACGTTTCTTTGTCACATGGAGCGGGGCCATGCACGGTCGGATTTGAGACCTCGAACCAGAGGACAGAACGTGAATGCCATAGGCGATCAAGCAGACTCACAGCCTGTTTTCGGCTGTCTCAATTGACTTTGTGGCCATCTCAAGCTTTTGTCAACCTTGCTGTGTAGTAGTCTATATGCACTGATGCATCAGAAACTCAACTTCATGCATGATCTAAAAATGACACCATATGGTCCCACCCACGAGACAAGAAATGGCACTGAACACCAGACCTGCTTTCTGCTTTGCAGGGAGGGTCTGGGAACGAGACTAACATGTACTGGTCCTGGCTACCAGATTATGAGAATAATTGGGGTGAGCCTGAGCGAGCCCCACATAGACGACTATGCTGTGAATTTTCCATATATTCTATGTATCGTACGTCGTGCCATAAATCACTTCCGGGTTGTATTTTGTTCTTGCGTCATGCGTTATTTCCAAACTGATTTCACATCCTGCTCGTGCGTTGATATCACGTCGCGGAGACTGTCTGACTGAGACGACGCAAGCTATGAACAGTCTACCTCAACAAGGCCTTGCAATGATGGAGACTATAGTGGGGCGGTGAGTGGCTAAAGCATTTCATGAAGACGGGGAGAGTGCTTCAAGCCATCGCATGTCCTGCATGCAGTCATGTGCCTGTTAGACGCTTCAGCTATCGCCAGAGGATGGGAAGTCGACTGGCCTGCACACGGTAACACTAAACTGACTGTGACCAGTCATGACAGATCTGGCATCAGCAGAGAACGAGGAAGTCATTCTCGGTGGCAACAACAGAGACAGAGACCGCTCCTGGACCTACCTGCCAGACTGCTTCAACGTTGTGAAGTGCACGAGTATATCTGTGTCCTTAAGTTGTGCTATGCTCTCCATCAGACTCACATTCTGATGACATGCACATGCAACCGCTCCATGCACATTTCAGCACATGCCGCACTGCTCCATGCACATTCAGCACATGCAAATGCTCCATGCGCATTCAGCACCTGCATGTACTCGCTCAGGCTCGCCCCACAATGTCCTGCATTCCCCTAGTTATGTAATACCAATGGGTAGGAAAGAGGGGAAGGGCAATGCACCACACTCCTGGTCCGGGATTGCCATCAAGTGTCCTACTGATCTGGAGCCTTAAGGATAGGTAGGATAATGACACAAACACTGATGCATCCCCCAGGATATGGGATGGCAATCCTGGACAACCCTGACAATGTAATGGGTGTTTCCCATGAAGATAATCATCTGCAGTTATCATCACTGTTGCCACAGTCCAAAGTCCAAAGACTATGTCCATACATGGTCATCACTGTCATGCCTACTCCCACTGCTGCTGTGCCCACCCTCTGCTTCTGTGTTGAGACGGCCATTCCCACCTCCAGTCTTTGGTCGCTTGCAGTATGCAATATGGAGGGGGAAGGCCTGGGATATCTGTCATTGTGTGCGGTGACGTCAGGCAGACAGATGGTGTGCACACTTGGGGCAGTTTGAATGACTTGGTTTTGAGATTTGCACTACAATTACAGTGGAGTCAAGTGGGTGTGAAATTTCTTGAAAGCTAATGAAAAGCCATGCAAGTCTCATGCTTGAATGAGTTCCTCATGGAGTGGTCTTATAATTCATTTCCTGCATCTTTGCATGAAGTACATAGCCTCGTTCCCAGGCCCACACGCCTGGTAACACTTGGCAAATTCCCATATGTGCTGAGCTCATTTCGGGTAGGCAAATCATGTTCGTCCATTGCCAATTATTGCATAGTAATTACATTTTATACCCTTGAAACATGTAGCCGTTTGATAAAACCCTTCAAACTCACCTCTGGTCGCTCCTTGGCAAGGCCTTTCTACTTTGCCATCACTAACAGCTACCTTCCGCGTGATTTCGAATGCAGCAAAGTAAGGAATGTAATTGCTTATGCAGTTTTGCTGACTGTGCACATACAGGAATGTTGGTTTCAAAGTTTGTTGAATTTGTATCCTCCAAACTGAACACCAGACCGTACACCCACTCATTAATGAATATTCGTTCAAGATGCTCAGGCATTACTAACTCCCCCTAGCGGAAAAATTATTTGAACACTGGCTATACAAGGGGAGAGGACTGATTTCTGGGCACATTTACGCTTAAGACAAGTGAAATAGCCCACCAAACCGAGAGACAGGCATGCTGTGTTCACCCATCAGGTGCACCCATCCACCTACCTCTCCCGGTCTGACCCTTCTGCTCACATTGACTTTGCTGGATGTGAAATCATGAAGCACAACACATAATTATTTGCATTACCATTACTGGTTGGTAAAGGCAGAAGGCTGGTTTTCAGAGTGATTCGTGTAGATATAGTGTAGATCATTGTTACTCGCAATGTTATCGTGGGTCATCTTGGGGAAGTTTACTTGCTTGCAGTAATCACATTGCTGTGACTCATATAGCCTGTTGTGAAGCTGTTGCTAATAGATCATACAGTAACACTACCTGCTAGTATAGTGCCATACTTGTGGAACCACCAAGTGGTAAGAGCTTTCTGCCATCTCAAAAAAGAGAAAAGAAATTCGTGGATATGATTTGCACACCGGATCCGATATGAGAATTCGTTTGCAATTATGCTTTGAACAACCAGTCCAGGCTGTTTGCAGGGAGAGAGCCAGGTCTCAAGTGAGCTTCAGGAGACGATTTGCAAAAATCAATCGGCATATTGCGCCCCTCCTACCTGGCACGTTTTTTACCACAATATTATTGCTCAGCCCTAGTTGAAGTCACTACATGATGCATTTGTGAACTACTTTCTGTGGGAATCAGGGGATTGGGCGAGAGTGTGGCAAGGGGTGGTCACTCCAGTACGCACCGTACTTTGAGCTGCGACCCTGGACCATCCGAAAACTGCCTGTGACCGTGTGACCACGCTGCTAAACTGCCAGTGACCCTGTGACCATTGACAAAAACCCACCGTGACTGTGTGTTAGTTTATGGAATAATACGGTAAGCCACACCTACATCCACTGTATACGGGATCATGATCGCCTGTCGCAGCTCTAAGTATGGTGCTGATTGGCGTGAACAACCCTTGGGTGGAAGGGGCTTGGCCAACCTTTTAACTATCGAGGGCCTCAAAATAGAGCTTTTGGGCATGGGAGCTGTTTGGTTTCACTGAAACTTGTGTTGACTTTTGATGTTATTTGCCCTCAACTTGTTTTGAGATTTGCACTAGTACGGACTCAAGTGGGTGTGAAAATTCTTGGAAGCTAATGTAAAGCCGTGCAAGTCTCGTGAATGTGTTTCCCAATTTCCTGTGGTCTCATAATTCATTTCTTGCACTTCGCGCGAAGTACGCGGTCTCTGTTAATATTACATTTATTTCGCGGTAAAGTCCGCGCTGGCACGCGGTACCTAATTGGCCAGCGCAGCATGCATGGCGCCGGCGCCAGTGAAGTCACGCGGCTTGTGCAAGTTATTACCACCATGCGGATAGAGCTTTGTGAAGGCCTAACTACTATGTATCTCATTGAGCAATGCCAATTTGGTAGCAGTATTTTCATAGAAAATAGTAGTTTTGGACTAAGTTTTGGTAAGGTACATTTTTGTGAATTTGAGGATAACAGGAGTCTGTTTGTGTGATATGACACTGCTGGTAGGGGATAAATATGCCGTGTAATGAATGTCTATTCCGAGTTGAGGTGGTGGCTGAGAGCGGCAGCTGAAGCGTTAACAGGGAATTATATGGAAAAGTGCCCGCTCAAATCATATCAAAGGACATTATTAAACTTCTACGTACTCAAATGGTGTGTGTGTGGCCTGCTGTTCAGTCGTATTCCCACTCTGGGAATCGTGAAGCACACAGTAATGATTAGTATCATACCCAGGCCTTCTCGCTTCTACGTAGCTCGATAGACTACTCCAGGGTGTAATGAAGGTGGTATTTCTATAGCCTTGTTCCCTGGCCATTCCCACCACCAGCATTTGCAAACTACAACAACAACTACTCCCACTTCAAGCAAGTGTGAGTCCAGCATGCAATGCACTTGGTCCCGGACATTATCATGCTGAGCACAGGATAGGATGCTTATTGAAAACCCACAAGATGTAGTTTGTTGCGCTATTCAAGGCAGTAGTTTACTGATCCTTCTTGCAGGCACAACTTAAGGTTATGCCCCCAGTTTGCCTAAACTTAAGACATAGTATACAAGCAATGAACTTTCACATCAGACCAACTGGTGCCATCATTGCCATGTTACCACAGTCATTTACTTTTGTTTCGGGTGGCAACTGCACTACTGGTAGTGCAAACAGCTCGTCCCAATTAACGCATGTCATATGACGACCATTCATGCTCAGTCAATAACGAGTCAGCTAGCAATCAATGGCGAGACCAACAGCGCTCACATCGTGAGTTTCAGAACATAATCATCGGTGAACGACAGTGATCACAACTGTGTGGTTAATGCGGACCTTTTGTGGGTCTTTGATTAGAGCTGTAGCTATATCTAATGTGAACGGCAAGTTGGTGAGAGCGCTCGGCAGCTGACGGGAAGACAAAAGCGCTTGTATCTCCACCACCAAGGTGAGTTCAGTACTAAAATTGGTCAGTACGTGGTAGCGATCGCGATCATCGGATGGTATAGTCAGAACTGTTGTAGAACCGTTCGAAAATAGCCTCCACACTCCTGGCAGCCGGTGCATTCTGGCTGGGCAAGCTCACCCTTCAGAATTGTACTCCGGGATTGCTTTCACCCGATCAGACTCTGATTGCATCCACCAGTACGCTCCAAGGTTGCCGGTCGGGCATAGGTGCGACAAGCTCTAGCTCTACGTACGGATCGTCTCAATTAGTGGACACGTGGCTGTCTCATTCCCAGCAGATCCGGAAGGAAAAAAAGATCCACCCACACAAGGAGGCCAAAAGTGGTCGCCCGAAAAGACAAAAGCGCTCATAACTCCACCACAAAGTTGAGTTACAGCACAAATATTATACGTTTGGGGCAGTCAGAAATTACAATGACAATGGTGTAGTCAGAATCTCCCCATGTCCTCCACTGTGCTCAGAAGTTATATA
>OZ007505.1:11411600-11434100 GCA_963931865.1 Axinella damicornis | reverse complement strand
CCATAGACATTGGGGGTCGGTCTTTTAATTTTAGAGTATGTAGCATGGAATGGTTGTGGTTGCCACGTAATCGCATGCTACATGTATGGTTGGTTATCACAGAACATTTACTCTTTGTCTCCTCAGATACTGAGTGTGACTTTTCACTGTGGGACTGCCACCAGTGCCCCTGCAAGCCCGGCTATAGCTAGTGCTTGACCGTGGGTTGGTCCATGTATAATTATAGCACTCTCCTCCTGAATATGTGCCGTCCAGAAGAAGACTAGAGTAACCATGTGGGCATGTTCTCTTTGGAACTAGAACTATGAAGATCTAGACGATAGAGCTAGAACTAGAAGATAGGTCATCAAACTTAAGACAGGTCATCGGTACTCTCTATATATACTGCAAACTCGGTTTGTTGAGTGAAGTGAATTTGGAATCTGTGTTTCTGTACTCCCACAATGTATCAACATGACTATAGTTCTGAAGATGTACAATAATTATTTAAGCCATCTCTAGAAAACAGCCACTTGTATACAATTATAATGGCCTGATTATATAGGAGAATTAAGAGATGAAGTTTGTCAGACATGTAGGAAGCCTTTGTTTGTACCATAGTGCATGTGCATTTGAAAGGCCCCGCCACAGTGGACAAATTCCATGTACACTAAGCGGTGCCTTTGAAGCCAGGGGACATCCATGTACCGGGATAGGAGGTTCGTATTTGTCCGTTACTTCTTCCGGTAGTATTCGTTGTGAAGTCGGAGTTATACGATTTCTGTGTGACGAGTCATGTTGGACGGCTTCGAGAACTTAACAGATTTTGGCACCGACTGTTTCAAGATGTGTTGATGAGAACGACTTATCCTTGGAGATATGTGTATTTCTGATGGTCAAGAAAGAGTCTATAACTATCAAGCCCGTCTTTGTGTGAGAACGCTGTAAAGTCGGGTCTAGCTTGAAGCACGGTCCCAGATGGTATTTCTGATGGTCAAGAAAGAGTCTATAACTATCAAGCCCGTCTTTGTGTGAGAACGCTGTAAAGTCGGGTCTAGCTTGAAGCACAGTCCCAGATGGTATTTCTGATGGTCAAGAAAGAGTCTATAACTATCAAGCCCGTCTTTGTGTGAGAACGCTGTAAAGTCGGGTCTAGCTTGAAGCGTCCCAGATGGTATTTATTCTTTTATATTCTTTTATAAGAAACCACCTGTCGAGTGGCTAACGAGGTAACTGGAATAGCATGAATGCTAATATTAACCGGTACCCCGGGACCAACGGCTTTACATCCCCTCCGAAGGATGCGGCGTGAACTGTATCAGGTGAAAACACCTGAGAGAACACACCTACTCATTTTTAAGGGTAGAGCTGAGTCAACTCCTAGGAGAGAAAGAAAATCTCTCCTATGACAATGGTGGGATTCGAACCTGCAACCTTCAGATTAGCAGTCGAATGCTGCATTATCATCTCAAGAACCCCTCATGCTATGGACATGAGACTTGCACCATTGGATACAACCAAGATTGAAGTTTGTTCAGCTTTGGAGCTAGCACGGCTGCACTCAGCACTTTCATGGATGCCCTTTGTTTACCCTGGAACATGACATATGTCTCCTGAAGACTTCAAACTATCAACATGGCAGTCTAACGTTATGACATTGCCCCATGGACCGTGGAATTTTATTTTGTGCTTGTGAAAGTGATCATTGTTTGGTTTTATCCATGCAGACTATACACTGGTACTCACCACTGTTGGTAGTTACCTATGCATTACCTATGCATTTGAATGTGATAGTGTGTTCAATAACTTTTTTGGGGCTATCACATCTAGTCGCTCAGTGGTGGATGGTCAGAATCAGATGCTTTGCTGGCTTTGATAATTAAGCAACTAGATCCACACGGTCCCACAGCTTGCCTTCCATATTCTACTACTATACTTCGAACTGATCATGACCGTTACAATGAGGGTACTTGTGAACGTCCCTCATTCAACAAACCAACAGGTCAAGCAAGTCCATTGGAGACTAAACTTAAAGCCAGCACGTCATGAGCAAACGAGTACATTTGTGAGTTAGCCTGGTGGTAAAGACTCGCTTCCAATTCAGCGACAGTTTCATAAACTGCATTCTACCTCCACCAACACTACAGCAACATAATAGAAACCTGCTGATTTTACAAACATGATTCCATTTTGTAGATATCACTGTACATATATGCACTGTATAGCAGAATTTGTTGTATCCAGTGGTACAAGTCTCATGTCCATAGGTTGTAAGGTTGAGGAGATAATTGTGGCCACACAACCACGAAAACAAAATTCATGAAACATGGTTGACTTCAGGGGCTCATAGCTCCAAAGCACTATTTCCACATAATATTATGTTTATAAACATCCATCTTTGTTGTATCCATGTCCATAGGTTGTAGGGTTCAGGAGATATGACAACACGAATTCACCCAAATTCACACATAATGGTTGAGTTCAGGGGCTCATTGCTCCAAATCTGATGTGGTTGTCCCAATGCTTCCACATACAAACCTCAGTCTTTGATGGTGCAAATCTCATGTCCATAGCATGTAGCGTTTTTGGGATACGGCCACACGAATTCACCCATGCAAGCTAAATTCATGAAATCTGGTTGACTTCAGGGGCTCATAACTTCAAAGTTGATGGGGTTGGCACAATACTTTCACACATCTTCATAAACCTCCGTCTTTGTTGTATCCAGTGGTGCAGGTCCCGTGTCCATAGCATGTAGCGTTCTCGAGATATGGCAGCATGAATTCACCAATGCAAAGTTGATTGACTTAAGGGGCTCATAGCTCCAAATCTGATGGTTTGTCACCCCATGAGGAGGCTATTTCTGAAAGTCCAGAGATGGGGCTTTCATCCATGGCACAGGTCCAATAATCATAGCACCCTGCGTTCTTGCACTACAGGCGCTTGAATCTGACCATCTTGAGACGCTTCAAGCTAGACCAGATTTTACAGCGTTCTCACGCAAACACGGGAACAGTTTCAACAGCCTTCATAGCTATATAGACTCTTGACCATCAGAATTCACCCCTGGACAAATTTGCTCATCTGTGTGGGGGGTGTACATAATTGTGTACATGATTACTAGGGCTCGTACTTTCATGTGCCACTGGTACAGTGGTAGCAAGGGCAACTCACATTTTTCGGAATGATGCCGCAGGTCTCCTTGTGGAGATCGTCCTTTAGGTTTGTACACAGGCTCAGGCTAGCTGTCAGGAGGCACCCATAGTAGCTTTCGGCTTGCTGCAATTAATGCACACGTCTGTGACGTCATAACTGTGTAGGATGTCGGCATGTATTATGTCCCGTACACAAGTACAAAGCAATGGTGGCTAACGGAGCGTGAGAAATTCTACAGCGAGGCTTCGGTGACCAGAAGTTCTCTAAGGTGCGATTCATTTACATCATTTTACGCCCAAATTCCCCCCCCCCCCCCCCCCCTTTATTAGCCTAGCGCCTTGCAAGGAGGATATATAGTTATGTCATGTGGGGTACTTGAACGCTGATCACTACAGTAAATTATCCTTTAGTGGGTGTGACGAGAGGCTGGCCCGCGAGACTAATTACTCCTGTGCAAAAAGTCACAAGAACATCATCAGTAGCCTCAAAGTCACCATCACGGTCAAGCATGGGTCGCCGTTGGTCTCCAATAAATGCCTAGCACTCCATCAAGGTAGACTCCTACTCAAGCCCAGAGACCAATCAAAAATGGAGTGTAGTTAGACGCAAGTAGTCTCGCGGGCCAGCCTCTCGCCACACCCACTACGGGGAGGGGAGAGTCTGGGAAAATTGCCATATAGCTCTCGTATTGCAGGATCAGTAGGGCAGCTTGTTAAGTAGGTGCGGACATAATTGGGAGTGTGTGTAGTAGAAAAGCATTGACGCGTGGGGTGTTAAGCACCACGTACTAGTGTACTGAAAGGCAACCGCGCTCCCTTGAATCCACTTAACACGCCAAGAAATTCCTGGCGTGTTAGATACGAGACGATGATGGCAATTTTCCCAGACTCTCCCCTCCCCGTAGTGGGTGTGGCGAGAGGCTGGCCCGCGAGACTAAGACGCAAGTGCAAGAAGGATGGAGCAACCCTACCACCATGCTGGAAGCTAAGGTTCCTCCTCACATCCGTCCAGTGACAGTCTCTGAATTGGATGGCTCAGAAATCTGACCCTTCTGATGGCCCTCAAGCTACAAGGGGTGGTCATGCCAATAAGCACCGTACTTAGAGCTGCGACCCCGTGTACGGTGGATGTAGGTGTGGCTTACCGTATTACTCCGTATACTACCAAAAAGTCACGCTGTCACGGTGGATTTTTGCGACAGTCACAGGGTCACCGGCAGTTTAGCAGCGCTGTTACGCGGTCATTGGCAGCTTTTGGATGGTCACAGATTGTGACCCCGGTCGCGACTCTAAGTACGACACATATTGGAGCGACTACCCCTAGAGCTATCTCAGATTGCGATGTGAAATGTGCTATGAGAGCTCCGTTTTCCGTGACTCCTATTGTAGGTCTAAGATATCATAGTTCAGGGTGTGTGTTCTGCATTAGCAGTCATATCTGCTATTCGCACGTCCTTGTACATTTTATTTGTAGCTTTGTCATAGAAAAAAAAACGGAATTTGAGCTTAATGTCCGTTACAGTTGCAAGCGATCAGCACAACCAACATGCAATGCCTGACTTGTGAATTACCGATGTCGTAGTACAGCAGTTCAGACTCTGCAGTTGTGTTACTTCCTTGTGACATTTTATATGACGTCACATTTTAAATTCGTCAGTGCAACGGAAACCTGTCTATAGTGACCAGACGTTCTTTCCCCTTCCCTCCGCCCGATTGAATGTCTTGCCTGCAAGAATAGTCACCTGCTGTGATCGCGGTCATACTGTCTCAGACAGTTTTTGGATTGCCACAGGTTGCGACCCCAGTCTCAGGTCTCAATTTTGTACCTAAGGTTCTGCATATGGTGTCACAACTGTGTTAGGACTAGCCTCGTTCCCAGGCTTTCCCTGTGCATTTGCGCTTTAGATCTTACTATGTTGACCAGACGTTCTTTCCCCCTCCCTCCGCGCGATTGAATGTCTTGCCTGCAAGAATGGTCACCTGCTGTGGTTGGTCGCGGTCATACTGTCTCAGACAGTTTTTGGATTGCCACAGGTTGCGACCCCAGTCTCAGCTCTCAATTTTGTACCTAGAGGTTCTGCATATGGTGTCACAACTGTGTTAGGACTAGCCTCGTTCCCAGGCTTTCCCTGTACATTTGCGCTTTAGAATTTACTATGTTGACCATTGCTGTCATTCGGCCCCCACCCACCTTGAGATTCAAATCCAGACCCTGGCGCACTTAATCAATCCCCCAATTTCTCACCGGGCTTTGTGGTTGCTATGATATGGAAAATATTGTTTGACATGTTGAATGGAGCAACAAGCGGGTGGATCGATTTATAGGTATCCCCACTGATCGCTATTTACCCAAACGCATTGTATGCATAATACGTAGCATTCCATGGGAACTGTCTGTACCCTTCCTCCCTGTATGTGTTTCATCAAGGGTGTGATCTTGATATCGGTCCCTCATTTTGTGAATTGTGGTTTGTAAAGCCGTTCCATCCGTAGTTATGTGTTATTAAGTGCAGCTCACTCACAAGTGCATATTTGCTGTTACGGTGTAGGTACAGGTGGTCCCAAGCTACTCTTTCTCAAGTTCCGAAATCTTCTTCAAAGATCAAAGACTCGGTCGTATTGATCCTATGGAGAGTAATAGCGAATGAAGCACACCTGCTATTCAATGAATGTTGTTCCGGAAGTACATCTCGTTGTTTAAAGACTTGGCCTTATTGATCCTATGGAATGGAATAGGGAATGAAGCACACCTGCTATTCAATGTTCCGAAGTACATCTCGCTACTAATATCAGAGACTTGACGTTGTGTTGATCCTATGGAGTTGAAAAGCAAATGAAGCAGACTCGAAAGTAAGTGCATGTCTTGTTGGAGTGCTACTCCAAGTTAATATTACATGTACGTACCTGAGCCTTTTGTGTAACCATTTTACAATCCACAAAACCTGAGGTACGTGTCATGAGAGTTCATGATGTCACATCCAGCAATGTTGTTAGGAGATAGGTTCTGAGTGAAAGGTGGTACAAGGGGGAGGTGGGTAGGTTCTCTTGAAGGGTGAAAACAGCTTGGACTTGTTTGGGTTAGAGCCGGGTGGGCAATTTATTTTCAACTTGAGTGGGTGGTCCGTAATGAGGCTTGCTTGTTGGACTCTTTGAGGAAAGACGTGTCTACCGTTATTGCTATGTTGTGGAATCTCCATCTTAACCAGGAGTCTGTTATCCGTCGCCATCATTAGTTTATGTGAAAGAAGCCTGGGACTAGGGTCTACACATGTCTGCACACTTCCACGGACAGGGTCTACAGGTTATGTATACACCATTCTCCCTCCACATACCTATCACGCCCCCATCCCCCCCCCCCCCCCCCCCCCCCCCCCCCCCCCCCCCCATACAGTGTTCTCGCTAGGCCTTTAGCGGACGGTGCAGCACCATTTGGTTAATCGAATCTCCATTCGGATGTGGTAAACTTAAGTAGGTGCACCATTTGGATCACTTCCTTAATATTCATTTCCCTGCCCACAGCAGCTGCTGGCAGGGTTTCCCACTTAACATTGAATAGTAGTGTGTAAACAAAGCCATTCACATGTCTGGATGATAAGATTATACATCATGCACCATTTGGATGTAGATTTCTAGCGAGAACACTGCCCCCATACATGCAAACCCACACCTCAAAAGACCAACCTGCCCCCCATCAACTCCGACCATGTGATCTGTACCTATGGGTGGTAACTCCAACTTGGAGCTGCAACCGGCCGGTGATTCTGACCGTGCATATATATGGATGGTCACGGACTGTGACCTGGTCACAAATCTTAGTACGGCACTTATATTGGAGTGACCACCACAATCGAAAGACGCCTTGATTGTAGATGCAACTGCCAAAATGGTACTAATGCCTTTTGACTAGTCTTTTTGGATTATATAATTGAGCAGGCCATAACATCGACAATCGCTGGACTCCACCTGGCCCACGAAGCACGTGTATGCATGACCGGCCGGGTGGAGAGGGGTTAACGCCATAATTGCACTCCTGGTAGGGGAAAAATTGTGCCGCGTAGATAATATAACTGTTTGAGTACTTAGGATTGGCCTACCGAGATTCCGACTGCACTGCTGTGATCGCTATCATGCACTGACCTGAACGTAAAAAGTTGGTGCTGAAGCTCACCTTGGTGGTGGAGATATGAACGCTTTTGTCTTGCCGTTGGCCGACGTTGGCCGCCATTGCTTGAGCGCTCTCTCCAACTTCCGGCGGCAGTACCGTTCTTAGGAAAGGCACACATAAATTCTGACCACACGCCCATGATCGCTGTTGTTCACTGATGCTTACATGCTGAAATTCACCGTGCTGGCCCAGTTGTGAGGACTTTAACAATTTCTTGTCTTCCCTTTGGCTGCCATTGCTAGCAATCGACTGGGCGTAGTTGCCATGTGGCATTTGTGTTAATTGGAATGAGTTGCGATACCTAGCTTGCGCTTCCACCAAGTTGCAACTGGTTGCAACAGCTGCTACCAGGAGTGCGGTTGCCCCTCGTATAGTCAAAGCTTCAACCAAGGTCTAAAATATTTAGGTGTCATCCCCTTGCAGTACCTGTAGACACAGTCCAGCTAGCAAGGGGAGGTCACGCCTATATAGACTCCGCAGTCACAGCTGCGACCGCGGGTCAAAACTTTGACCGCTCTTTTGCACTGCTTGACCGTTGACTGTGCTGATTTTCGAGGCTTTGACTGTTGACTGCGCTGATTGTCTTGCTTCGACCGTTGATTTTGCGATAGTATACGGAAGAATGCGTAGCGACTCCACCACTTCCTTAGTATAGGGGTTGACCGAGCGCGGTCGCAGCTGTGACTGTGGTACTTATTGGCCTGACCTCCCTTTGAGCTAGGGTAGGGTCTACAAATGCATAGCATATCCTTGTAAACTCTGTCCAGGAAACATTATTATGATACCCCTGTAGACCCTGCATGTGACGATGTCTGATGCAAGGGTGTCACTGTAGACCCGTCCTAGAGGGGGTGCCACGTACTGCTCATGTCAATACAGAAGGACAGCGGGGTAAGAGACCAGTTTTCTCTGGGATGACTAAAAGTACTTCCTAAGATAGCCGATGAGTAGGCTAGAGCCTATTATTCCGAAAATTGGGCCGTATATTTCATAAGTTTAGTTACACTGAAAGGCTATATACAATCAAAGCAAACTTCATGTGAGATTACACGCCAGAAATATACATGAAACATGTTAGTCATGTATGTAACAAATCCTACCCAATAATCCATTTGAATTTAACTGGAGTTGAAGGGTAAACTTCAATTGAACTGTAACAGTATGGAAGTTTCCAACAATTTAATATTAGCACATGGCTCACTTTGTAAACTTCCAGAATTTTTTCAGTACTGCGTATTATTCCAGCGAGAATAATAGTCACCAGCCTATCAATGAGAAATGGTAATTAAGCTGTTTGTGACCTGACCACAAGGTGGTCTGATTGGGGCAAGTCACATTGTAAAAGCTTCAGTGCACCAGCAGTCACGGGATTATCCCGGGACAACTACCCAAACCATAGGACCCCTTTGTCCGAGTATCCCAGAGCACTGGAGTTGCACCAGCAGTCCCCAGGCCAATTACCCAACCCATAGGACCCCTTTGTCAGAGTATCCCAGAATACCGGAGTTACACCAGCTGTCCCAGGATTATCTCGGGATGACTAACCAACCCCGGCAGTGCACAATATAATTTTTAAAAGCTGGTCTCACATCATGTCAGACCAACACCGGTATTGCTCGGACATGATCTGACACTAACAAATTTGCCGGGCGGGAAGCTGGGCTTATGATCTTTCGGTGTGGGGTGGTAATCTGAGGGAATGTATGTAGGTACATATGTCTGTGAAGTGCTGATGTGTCTGAAATGTTCATTATTGTGGCCCCACAGCGAAGTCACTGTCACGATACCTGTGAAACCAGTGCGGAGGTAGCGCTACAAACGTTATTATGGGTTTTGGTATTGCAGCTATAATATTATTACAAGTAGCTTCGCTCGCTTCGCTCGCTCAGCTACTTCCCCCTCGTTCGCCTACCGTGAGTAATCCGGCGCCGGACAGCTCTCTGTGTGCAGAGCTGCTGCTCCCCGATTGCGTCCGCTTCAGCTGCTGCTCGCCGCTTGCGTCCGCTGCTTCCCGATTGCGCCATAGATAATATAGTCCCTAGGACTATATTATCTATGATTGCGCCCGCTTCAGCTGCTGCTGCATGCTCGCCGCTTGCGTCTGCTTCAGCTGCTGCTCCCGATCGCGTCCGCTTCGGCTGCTGCTCCCCTATTGCGTCCGCTTCGACTGCTGCTCCCCGATTGCATGCATCCGCTTGCAGCCCCAGCTGGATTCCAGCCCTCGAACATTCTTCGCGGAGTTCGAGGTTCAGTAAATAAATTAAAGTACGAAGGTCGCGCGTCATACTATAGTCTAGTCCCGCCCCACGAACATCCCACTTCCGTCACTCACAGACACACACACACACACACGTTAAAATCTTAATATATTGATAGTTGCGGACTGTGAGTACATAATCAGAACTATGAATACGTAAAGTAGGCATGCGCTATGTTCACTGTGTGGCTTCCCACTGCTTATTCTGGCAATATGTCAGCGCAGAACAGTCAGTGGACGGCCATATCAGCGCTTCGCGCCCGGAATATGGCTGTTATAATGTGCTCTGCCTGGGACCCCGGGCCTGTAAGAGTATCCCAGAACACTGTCCAGAGTTACACCACCTGTATAAAAGTACAAGCTACATTAATTATGTGTGCCAACTGACATTATCAGATTCGCATTGCCACTTCTAAATACAGACCCTCATGTACTTTTAGTATCATTTTTCTAACCGTGGGCCCCACAAAGAAGCAGTTCAGATACTGTATGCTAGTCCCTTCAACTCTTAATGTACACACAGATGCATCGTGACATTCAGCTTCTGAATCATGATCTCACATCCAGCAAGTTGTCCTTGGGTGCCTAAGCACGCATGTCCAGCATTGCCCACAGATGTCCATTGGTACAATGGGATTATATTTTGTCTGTTAAATGTCCATCCTATCCCACTGTACCTCGGAGGCATTGGGAATGTCTCAAAGTGTCCCATCTCATCCCAAATCCCACTGTCCATGGGAAGCAATGGACAGCTTGTGAAGCATCCCATGCAATATATATACCTGTCCATCCCATCCCATGGTGGATATATCTACACCCTGTCTGGACAGTACGGTACTCCCATTGGATGTCTGCATGCTGTAATGCTGGACAAGTGAAAAGCCCTTGGTTGGAGCTGGATGGATCTGGATAGCTAACAGTCCTCTCTCACAATGTATGGAGTTGAATTCAAGTGTTCAAAGCCAGTTTTGCGCTAGAATGAGTTAGCATTGCCCAAGCATCTTGATCAAATACTTGCTAATTAATGAGTGTGGTTAGAATCACAACTTCAATCTTAAGTGTATACATACATGTAGTCCTGTGTGCAGTTTAGAGGATTGAAAACCTGATTGGGGGTACGTTTAGGTAAAAAAAAATTCAGGACTGGCTTCCAGTGTGGTACAGTTGGTAAAGAGTTACATGTATAACGACTGCATACCACACCAACCAATTAACATGAGATCTCCCACTCTGCTAACTCACTGAAATTGCTCATCCACTTCCTGGAGGTTCCTCCCTGAACTTATAGTCAATTCACATGCCCCCTGAGTCTCACAACCCATGTTTGCTATAGCTACTCTGCACCATTGCTATGCAGTATATATTTAGTATAGATTCCCACTTTGTCAATTCCCAGTTTGTCAATTCTCTCTTTGTCAATTTCTCACTTTGTTAATTCTCACTTGGTCAATGTTGATGAAGTGGGAATTGATAAAGTGAGAAGTTGACAAAGTGGGAATTGATGAAGTGAAATTAACAAAGTGGGACATTTGAATTGACCAAATGGGAAGACACCATACATGTAGGGCCTCCATTTCCAGGCTACACTGGTTGGCATAATAGAGACTGAATTGAAAGTATCAATCTTAATACTCTGAGCTCAAGCAAAAAATGCCCAGAGCACACCCCTCATTTGGGCGATCTTCTCAGCTATGTCGAAAACACCTAGCTGGCCAGATGGTGGGCAGTTCTCTCATGAAATGTGTAGTGTTTTGAGCTTGATGGGAGCAGAACAAGCAGTCACTCTGAGGGATAGCACAGCAAGTTTAAGTCAATCACTATTGAGCGACATCCCAACAGCTAGCTACCGACTGGTGGATACCATCAAAGAAGAGCAAGCACCTACGTACGGAACTCACAGCAGTCCAGCTTGAAGCAGGATCACATGACACCCAGACGAAAGAGTTGTCAATGAATGCCTAAATAGACTGAAGAAAGATAGCATACACTGATGGAGAAATAAGTCTCACAACCCATGGTGTTATAGCTACTATGCACACTTGGTTTGCATACCATATTTACTGTTTTGGTGTATAGATTAATCCCACTTTGTCAATTCCCAATTCGTCAATTCCCACTTTGTCTCACTTTGTCAATTCCCACTTGGTCAATGGTGACGAAGTGGGAATTGACAAAGTGAGAAGTTGACAAAGTGGGAATTGACAAAGTGAAATTGATGAAGTGGGAATTGACCAAATGGGAATAAACCACGTGTACACGGTGAGACAGCTTGTTTCTAGGTCCATTTATGATGAAGTGGACAGAAATGGCAAGCCCTCCCAGTGTCAACCAAGGCCTTTCTACAGTCAATCCCTGACACAGCCATGATTTCGCACCTGGTCGCCTATCTGAGGGACATTGCCAGGAGTGACAAGGCTGAAAGTCTCACAATGTCATATGAAGTAATTGGACAGGAAAGTCAAATGGACGAATTCTTTCCCCAACAGCAACAACATTTTCAAGGATTCAGCAAGCCCATGTTCATACATGTACGTACATGTACGTGCTCTAGTCCAGTTTTTATGCCCATCTAGGTGTTATAGTGGTTGCCATGAAGTCTTGGGGTCCGAGGGGAGTGGGTATGGGGAGGTGGGTAGTCCCTGGACTGCCAGTGTAACTCAGGCATTCTGACAGAAGGGGTCACAGGAGTTGTGTAGTCGTCCCTAGACAATCCTGGAACTGCAGGTGTAATTCCGGCATTCTGGGATACCCTGACAGAGGGGTCCCAGGGGGTTAGGTAGTCCCAGAGAATCCCCAAACTGCCATGTAGTCCCTGGATAGTCCCGGGACCAGTGGTGCTAAGCAGTGTTCTCGCTAGAAATCTACATCCAAATGGTGCATGATGTATAATCTTATCATCCAGACATGTGAATGGCTTTGTTTACACACTACTATTCAATGTTAAGTGGGAAACCCTGCCAGCAGCTGCTGTGGGCAGGGAAATGAATATTAAGGAAGTGATCCAAATGGTGCACCTACTTAAGTTTACCACATCCGAATGGAGATTCGATTAACCAAATGGTGCTGCACCGTCCGCTAAAGGCCTAGCGAGAACACTGGTGCTAAGTATGGTGGAGGGAGGAGATACCTAATCGATTATCCCATGTAGTCAAAGGGATTGCCCAAGTAACTTGGGAGGACTAACAGTGGTAGGGACTGAACATACGTAGCACCCTCCAAACCCCACTTGTCGCTTCACAGGCAGTAGAGGAAGTTGCTAGCTTCCACCTTGCATGAGTGCAACTACTGCCTGAACCTCATTGTCTGCTATATGACTGCTTTATTTTCCCTCCTCCCCTTGGCGACCAGCCTTTCACTGAAAGGGTCAGGGATAAAAGCTGGGCACATTTTGTATCAAGTAGCTATAAATAGTTGCATATGTTTGTGTGAAGGAACCTTTTTGTGGAAAGTAGTATCCCTCTCAGCGGCAGCGATTATTAGTCTATACACCTATACATGTATGCCTAGTGTTGGCTCTAGGGGCTGAATGAATGAAGGTGATGTAGCCACTCCCACTTTCATATCATAGGTGGCGGAATCTGAGGATGCATGAATCAGTGAACATCCCCCCTCGGCTGCGGGCCTGGTGTGGAATACAGCTAATGGACGAGCTGCGTGGGACTGCCTGAACGTGAGTAAGTGTAGTGAAATGATAACACTACATCGACCTGTTTAGAGCAGCATATGTTGGGTGAGATCACCGTCCAATTGCATTTCAGAAGGATGAGTCCAAAGGTCAAAGTCAAAGTGCCTATGTGAACTTCATGGCCTGTATGAACCTAATAATATGCCTGTGTGATCACAGCTGAATACAAGCTCCCTCTCATTGGCGAGTAGCAACTATAATGAGAGGCACAAGCCGAAGATCTGTCCTGGGTTTGAATCCCACTATAGCCCTTGTGGTGTCGCCTTGAAAAAACGAATTTGTCCTTTGCCAAACAATGCTGTTTATGTAGCCTTGTACCCAGGCCCTCACGCGGAACGTGGAAGAGGGCCTGGTGACACACGCCAAAATTCCCGTATGTGCTCAGTCAGCATAATTGCATAATCGATTACATTCCTTACTTGGATGCATTCGAAATCACGTGGAAGGTACATGTAGCTGTTGGTGATGGCTAAGTAGCAAGTCCTTGCCAAGGAGCGACCAGAGGTGAGTCTTGAAGCTAGAACAGCGGTTTTATCAAACGGCTACACTTTCCACGGGGTGAAGACTAATTACTACACAGTAATTGGCAATGGACGAACGTGATTCGCCTACCCGAAATCAAGACTGCTGAGCTCAGCACATACGGGAATTTTGCCAAGTGTCACCATGCAGGCCCTCTTCCGCGTTCCGCGTGAGGGCCTGGGTACGAGGCTACTGTTTATGCATGGTAACTCAAGCTAATTCAGTGATGATGTCGTAACCATCCCCAGGACCTGAATGATATCCTCCTGTATTTGGGGGATGCAGCATTCCTGGGATAATTATCAAATCTCTGAACTGTGGCCCTTTTCGTGCTTTCAAGGGTGGGGGGGGGGGGGGGGGGGGGGGGGGGGGGGGTGGGGAAGGGGGAGGGGGGGGGGGGGGGGTACTTGGACCCGTTCAGCCCGGCCCAGAAGGGTATCCCAGCCTTGTCCAAGGCACTCTGAGGTGTCATTTTCTTAACCACATACCGTAGTCGCGCGTTATTAGGCGCATGCGCCTATAACTCCACAGGAAGGAAATATGCGCCTATAAGCGAGATGCGCCTAATAACAAATATAATAATAATGACATTCCTCGAATAGGAAGTGCGCTTCAATTCGAATTATAGCTGTTTTCCACTCCGTATGATCGAAAACGGCAGAGTTTCTGGAAGAAGACTGCAACGCTTAACAGCAAGTACCTGGGACGAGAGTTGAACATGCACCTAACAGCGAATATGCGCCTATAAGTGAGATGTGCCTAATAACGCGCGACTACGGTATACGTTTGTACTTGACCTTCGAACCAAATGCAAGCTGTATAGATCAGTTCAAAGGTTAAACTATGCAGCTAAGATAATGGAACTGGAGATGGAGAGAATATGGGGATGGGGCTGGGCACCAGGGACCCTTGGACCCAAAAAGGGTCCTTTGGTCGATTCAGACCCTCATATACAATGCCGTTAGGTTGCAAAAAGTCAGGGCCCATATCGCCAACTGTCGTCATAATACTTTCAGCTTCATCATGTGACTTCTGGCAATGTCCTTGGGAGATGGGTTCTGCGACAGCAGAAAGGGCGGGACAGGGGGAGGTGGGTGGGTGCACCCGGAGGGTGCAAACAGCATTGCCGTGTCTGGGCTCCACAGTAGAAAGGTCTTGGTCGGCACTGGGAGGGCCATTTCTGCCGTTTTTGGCATAAATGGAAAGTAGCTGTCTTGCCTTGTAGGCCCTCCATTTCCAATGTTCATGGTCCATCTTATAGCTACGGCAGGTTGGCCACTTCTAGGGAGGCTTGATTGCAAGTTCGTTAGTTGGTGGGTGTGGTTAAGTCACGTATATGCTTAGTGTAGCTGAAATTACCTGTGTGAGCAGCTTCGAGCCCAGAAATTAATAAGTGTTCTATAGACTTAGAGAAAGAAATTTGGGCCCTAAACAGTTAAGAGCTCCACTCTCTGCCTGCAAGCAGCCTGGGCTGACGGTGGGTCATCATCAGCAGGCACCGCTCTATGGAGTCCGTTAGGTTGCATGCAATTTGAAAGTACACCCATGCTAAATGGCTCTCCCACTGTATGCAAGCGACAATGTATCAATTCTTCCTTCACCGATATAACATTCAAGAGCTTTAACTCATTTAGTGAGCGCTTGATAATTATTCCACTAGTACAGTGTAGCTCTTTGGTCATGTATGCCAGTATAATGCATGGTCAATGCGAAGTGAATGAATGAGTGAATTGAGTAGCCACTCTAGTGCACAATATAATATTTTTAAAAGCTGGTCTGACATAATGTCAGACCAACACCAGTATTGGTCGGACTAGCCTCGTTCCCAGGCTGACACTAACAAATTTGCCGGGCGGGAAGCTAGGTTTATGATCTTTCGGTGTGGGGTGGTAATCTGAGGGAATGTATGTAGGTACATATGTCTGTCTGTGAAGTGCTCATGTGTCTGAAATGTTCATTATTGTAGCCCCACAGCGAAGTCACTGTCACAATACCTGTGAAACCAGCGCAGAGGTAGCACACTACAAACGTTATTATGGGTTTTGGTATTGCCGCCTCATGAATAATATTATAGTTGCCGACTGTGAATACATAATCAGAACTATGAATACGTAAAGTAGGCATGCGCTATGTTCACTGTGTGGCTTCCCACTGCTTATTCTGCCAATGTCAGCGCAGAAGTCGGTGGACGGCCATATCAGCGCTTCGCCCGGAATATGGCTGATGGCCGACTGTTATAATGTGCTCTGGTCACTCCCACTTGTGTATTATATCTGGTTTGATTCCACCCCCCATAATAATACATGTACATACATGCATTCCATGGTACCAGCATACTACACGCATAGTCCCAACCCACCCAGAAAAATTGAAACAACGTCAGTCACTGTACGAGATAATGATAATTTAAAAACCGATACTCTAATATCTGTGCAGATACCGATGTTCAACTTATGATCGGTGCATCTGAAATGATGTCAACCTATTTCGAGCAGCAGGTGTGAGCTGTAATTAATAGCAATGACGCTGTTCAAACCCATCCAATTACATGCACATTTGTATTGCAAGGTCAAAGCCAAAGTTCCTGTGTGAACCTACCCCTTGAAAGGTGATTGTGCACTGGGAACTTCAATTAACTGGTGGGAATTACATGTAGTGTGGTGGGGGAAATACATGTAATTAGTGGTGTAGGTATACAAGGGAGGTCAGCTAAGTGACTGGCTTGGACATCAGGTTGGTTGACTGCACTGTGTATCAGCCATTGACCGTGTGCACATCTGCCTTTTGACTCAATAAGTGAATCCACTTCTATTAATTATTCTATCGGAGTAGCATTAACAGGTATGATATTGTCGGGAGCACTCCTAACAGAGGAGAGATATCTACAATGCTGATAAGCTGTTCCTACAAATTCAGATGACAGCAATCAGAAGCTAGCCAGGAAAGTGCCAGGCCCTAAACAGCTGAGTGCCATCCATCTGAGAACGATGATCAACTAGTGGGAATTAGTTGGTGAGGGACATAGTTGGTGGGGGTATAGATACACAAGGGGAGATGTGGAGGTCAGCAACCCCCAACCTCCACTTGTGGGCAGGACCAGAGGATTAAAGGTACACACAATGTACCATGCTCAACCTCGATGTCACGCTGTTTGTATGCTCTCCTCTTCTCGCGTTCGTGTCTTCTGTAGCAAGCATCGGTGGAGGATGTACTATTTGATGGTGTATAGGAGTTGAAGATTCCAATGTCAAGGTTGTTTGCTATTGTCCCCCAAAAATACCGATGTACCATGATGAGATACCAATGTCAATGATTATTTAACCCCTTGTTGAACCATGCTACAGTATGTGGGGAACCTAATCCTTCTGGATCAGCAAGAGGTGTGTGTGCATTAATTGGAACGTACCTCAAGTACGTACATGTACTGTATACGTATATATATCAGGTTTTATGCCAGGTCACAGCTCTGACTACGACACTTATGGTAGTGTCATCCCTTTGCACTTGTAGACCCTGTGCATGGGAGGGTTCACAACCATCTATAGCCACTGACCTCTCCACCTGGCCTGCGAAGTGCGTGTGTGCTTGAATGGCCCGGTGGAAAGGGGTGCAAGTGGGTGTATCTTCCATCGATGCCATATAGTCACAGCTAAGACCTTGGTCAAGAAGTTTTGATGGTCAATTTTGCTGCTACGTAAACCACTTGACTGCATCGCGAAAAGGCTGTTGACCATTTCACTGTGCTGTACATGTACATGTATATACACAAGTATGTCGGATGACTACATGCCCTTTGACCCTAGGATATATAGAAGAAATATAGCCCTTCCTTAGTGTATGGGGCCAAGATGCCAGGTCTCGGCTGGTACTGTGGCATTAGGGAGTGACATCCCCTTGCAGTGCCTGTCCAGGGAATGGTGTACAAATGCATAATATAATTATTGGCACAAACAGTGTAGAAATTAGGCCTGAGGGATCCTTTTTGTGAATAGTGATGACCATTGTAAAGCTATATAGTGCTGTATTCCTCTGTTGTGAGTTGTGCTGAACAGACTTGTTGGGACGCATGCAAGGTTACTCCTATTTGTGCATGCTAGTAAGTTAACGTTAACCCTTTCACCAGTAAGAGTTCCCAGGCTGTTGAGAGATATCAGCATTACTGCTACTACATGTACAACTGCTGGAACCACATTGCACTAATTAAAAACACATGTTTTGTGTCAAGTTACCCTTTTGGCCCCATACCTCATATATATGTCATGAGACTTTCAGCTTCATGATGTCAATGTCCTTTGGAGATAGATAGGTTCAAATATGATCAGAAAAGGTAGGACAGGAGGAGGATGGTGGGTGCACCCGAAGGACAGAAATAACCGTCCCAGTGCCAACCCAGTCTTTCTTCCTTCAGCCTAGCTTAGACACGGCGTTGCTCTTTTTTGTACAACGGACATAGATTCAATCCATCTCACGTTGTAGGGCAACTATTTCCAGTGTTCAAGGGCGTCTTTCAAGTTGGCTTTTCCCAGGAGGCGTAAACCACGCTTGTGTCCTCTCATGACAATATATTTTGGCCAGGCTCTTCCATATTGCAAACATAGTTCTGTACTAGCCTTGTTCCCAGCAGGTGACAGAAAGTTGCCCGATTCTTGGTGATGTGAGCAACGTTTCTTTGTCACATGGAGCGGGGCCATGCACGGTCGGATTTGAGACCTCGAACCAGAGGACAGAACGTGAATGCCATAGGCGATCAAGCAGACTCACAGCCTGTTTTCGGCTGTCTCAATTGACTTTGTGGCCATCTCAAGCTTTTGTCAACCTTGCTGTGTAGTAGTCTATATGCACTGATGCATCAGAAACTCAACTTCATGCATGATCTAAAAATGACACCATATGGTCCCACCCACGAGACAAGAAATGGCACTGAACACCAGACCTGCTTTCTGCTTTGCAGGGAGGGTCTGGGAACGAGACTAACATGTACTGGTCCTGGCTACCAGATTATGAGAATAATTGGGGCGAGCCTGAGCGAGCCCCACATAGACGACTATGCTGTGAATTTTCCATATATTCAATGTATCGTACGTCGTGCCATAAATCACTTCCGGGTTGTATTTTGTTCTTGCGTCATGCGTTATTTCCAAACTGATTTCACATCCTGCTCGTGCGTTGATATCACGTCGCGGAGACTGTCTGACTGAGACGACGCAAGCTATGAACAGTCTACCTCAACAAGGCCTTGCAATGATGGAGACTATAGTGGGGCGGTGAGTGGCTAAAGCATTTCATGAAGACGGGGAGAGTGCTTCAAGCCATCGCATGTCCTGCATGCAGTCATGTGCCTGTTAGACGCTTCAGCTATCGCCAGAGGATGGGAAGTCGACTGGCCTGCACACGGTAACACTAAACTGACTGTGACCAGTCATGACAGATCTGGCATCAGCAGAGAACGAGGAAGTCATTCTCGGTGGCAACAACAGAGACAGAGACCGCTCCTGGACCTACCTGCCAGACTGCTTCAACGTTGTGAAGTGCACGAGTATATCTGTGTCCTTAAGTTGTGCTATGCTCTCCATCAGACTCACATTCTGATGACATGCACATGCAACCGCTCCATGCACATTTCAGCACATGCCGCACTGCTCCATGCACATTCAGCACATGCAAATGCTCCATGCGCATTCAGCACCTGCATGTACTCGCTCAGGCTCGCCCCACAATGTCCTGCATTCCCCTAGTTATGTAATACCAATGGGTAGGAAAGAGGGGAAGGGCAATGCACCACACTCCTGGTCCGGGATTGCCATCAAGTGTCCTACTGATCTGGAGCCTTAAGGATAGGTAGGATAATGACACAAACACTGATGCATCCCCCAGGATATGGGATGGCAATCCTGGACAACCCTGACAATGTAATGGGTGTTTCCCATGAAGATAATCATCTGCAGTTATCATCACTGTTGCCACAGTCCAAAGTCCAAAGACTATGTCCATACATGGTCATCACTGTCATGCCTACTCCCACTGCTGCTGTGCCCACCCTCTGCTTCTGTGTTGAGACGGCCATTCCCACCTCCAGTCTTTGGTCGCTTGCAGTATGCAATATGGAGGGGGAAGGCCTGGGATATCTGTCATTGTGTGCGGTGACGTCAGGCAGACAGATGGTGTGCACACTTGGGGCAGTTTGAATGACTTGGTTTTGAGATTTGCACTACAATTACAGTGGAGTCAAGTGGGTGTGAAATTTCTTGAAAGCTAATGAAAAGCCATGCAAGTCTCATGCTTGAATGAGTTCCTCATGGAGTGGTCTTATAATTCATTTCCTGCATCTTTGCATGAAGTACATAGCCTCGTTCCCAGGCCCACACGCCTGGTAACACTTGGCAAATTCCCATATGTGCTGAGCTCATTTCGGGTAGGCAAATCATGTTCGTCCATTGCCAATTATTGCATAGTAATTACATTTTATACCCTTGAAACATGTAGCCGTTTGATAAAACCCTTCAAACTCACCTCTGGTCGCTCCTTGGCAAGGCCTTTCTACTTTGCCATCACTAACAGCTACCTTCCGCGTGATTTCGAATGCAGCAAAGTAAGGAATGTAATTGCTTATGCAGTTATGCTGACTGTGCACATACAGGAATGTTGGTTTCAAAGTTTGTTGAATTTGTATCCTCCAAACTGAACACCAGACCGTACACCCACTCATTAATGAATATTCGTTCAAGATGCTCAGGCATTACTAACTCCCCCTAGCGGAAAAATTATTTGAACACTGGCTATACAAGGGGAGAGGACTGATTTCTGGGCACATTTACGCTTAAGACAAGTGAAATAGCCCACCAAACCGAGAGATAGGCATGCTGTGTTCACCCATCAGGTGCACCCATCCACCTACCTCTCCCGGTCTGACCCTTCTGCTCACATTGACTTTGCTGGATGTGAAATCATGAAGCACAACACATAATTATTTGCATTACCATTACTGGTTGGTAAAGGCAGAAGGCTGGTTTTCAGAGTGATTCGTGTAGATATAGTGTAGATCATTGTTACTCGCAATGTTATCGTGGGTCATCTTGGGGAAGTTTACTTGCTTGCAGTAATCACATTGCTGTGACTCATATAGCCTGTTGTGAAGCTGTTGCTAATAGATCATACAGTAACACTACCTGCTAGTATAGTGCCATACTTGTGGAACCACCAAGTGGTAAGAGCTTTCTGCCATCTCAAAAAAGAGAAAAGAAATTCGTGGATATGATTTGCACACCGGATCCGATATGAGAATTCGTTTGCAATTATGCTTTGAACAACCAGTCCAGGCTGTTTGCAGGGAGAGAGCCAGGTCTCAAGTGAGCTTCAGGAGACGATTTGCAAAAATCAATCGGCATATTGCGCCCCTCCTACCTGGCACGTTTTTTACCACAATATTATTGCTCAGCCCTAGTTGAAGTCACTACATGATGCATTTGTGAACTACTTTCTGTGGGAATCAGGGGATTGGGCGAGAGTGTGGCAAGGGGTGGTCACTCCAGTACGCACCGTACTTTGAGCTGCGACCCTGGACCATCCGAAAACTGCCTGTGACCGTGTGACCACGCTGCTAAACTGCCAGTGACCCTGTGACCATCGACAAAAACCCACCGTGACTGTGTGTTAGTTTATGGAATAATACGGTAAGCCACACCTACATCCACTGTATACGGGATCATGATCGCCTGTCGCAGCTCTAAGTATGGTGCTGATTGGCGTGAACAACCCTTGGGTGGAAGGGGCTTGGCCAACCTTTTAACTATCGAGGGCCTCAAAATAGAGCTTTTGGGCATGGGAGCTGTTTGGTTTCACTGAAACTTGTGTTGACTTTTGATGTTATTTGCCCTCAACTTGTTTTGAGATTTGCACTAGTACGGACTCAAGTGGGTGTTAAAATTCTTGGAAGCTAATGTAAAGCCGTGCAAGTCTCGTGAATGTGTTTCCCAATTTCCTGTGGTCTCATAATTCATTTCTTGCACTTCGCGCGAAGTACGCGGTCTCTGTTAATATTACATTTATTTCGCGGTAAAGTCCGCGCTGGCACGCGGTACCTAATTGGCCAGCGCAGCATGCATGGCGCCGGCGCCAGTGAAGTCACGCGGCTTGTGCAAGTTATTACCACCATGCGGATAGAGCTTTGTGAAGGCCTAACTACTATGTATCTCATTGAGCAATGCCAATTTGGTAGCAGTATTTTCATAGAAAATAGTAGTTTTGGACTAAGTTTTGGTAAGGTACATTTTTGTGAATTTGAGGATAACAGGAGTCTGTTTGTGTGATATTACACTGCTGGTAGGGGATAAATATGCCGTGTAATGAATGTCTATTCCGAGTTGAGGTGGTGGCTGAGAGCGGCAGCTGAAGCGTTAACAGGGAATTATATGGAAAAGTGCCCGCTCAAATCATATCAAAGGACATTATTAAACTTCTACATACTCAAATGGTGTGTGTGTGGCCTGCTGTTCAGTCGTATTCCCACTCTGGGAATCGTGAAGCACACAGTAATGATTAGTATCATACCCAGGCCTTCTCGCTTCTACGTAGCTCGATAGACTACTCCAGGGTGTAATGAAGGTGGTATTTCTATAGCCTTGTTCCCTGGCCATTCCCACCACCAGCATTTGCAAACTACAACAACAACTACTCCCACTTCAAGCAAGTGTGAGTCCAGCATGCAATGCACTTGGTCCCGGACATTATCATGCTGAGC
>OZ007505.1:11391600-11406600 GCA_963931865.1 Axinella damicornis | reverse complement strand
TAGTGCATTGCATGTAGGTGTAGTCTGAAGTTCGTGACTGAGAGGCAATAGTTTTCATCGCACTATGTTTTCCACCTGGGTAGGTCTTCCTCAAGGTGAACAACACAATGCAATCATGCATACTTCTTCCTCCTCGTTCGCGTTGCTACTTGATGGCCTCTTACAGCTGCTGCTCCCTGATTGCGTCTGCTTCATCTGCTGCTCCCCGATTGCATCCACTTCAGCTGCTGCTCCCCGATTGCGTCTGCTTCAGCTGCTGCTCCCTGATTGCGTCCGCTTCAGCTGCTGCTCCCCAACTTCGTCCGTTTCAGCTGCCCAGCCGAGGTCTGTAAGGTTCCAACCCCAGCATGAGCATCTGCAGTGTTCAAGGTTCCGATTAGTACGAATCTCACGTGTCACTATAGCCTAGTCCAACCCTAGAACATCCCACATTGGTTACCTCCACACACACACACACCAACACATGGTTAAAATCAACACATGGTTAAAATGTTGATAGTCATGCAGTGTATGAATTACATTGTGTCACAAGAATGCGTGGTCAGGAGTCTGACATCATAATTGGGTTCAGCAGCATACAAATCATTTCAGTGTGCTGTTCATGTAGGCACGAAAGATGGAGCATCGATGTTCTTTGAGCCTGTGTGGATGTCTCATTGTACGCATTGGGACTGCTTTTTGACTAAAATTATGCCTAGAACACAATAATATTGCTCAGCCCTAGATGAAGTCCTCCATGACGTGTGCTAATTGTCCAGCAGAAGGAGTGCACTGGGCTTTTGAGCCTTGAGTCTAGTAAGTTGAGATCTCCACCCAGGGAAAACGCTAGAGCCATTAGTTGCGGAAAGGAGAGTTGAAGCACATCTTTGCTAGAGCACTGCGCTTGTAGGAAACGTTAGGAGGAAACTCGTCAGTTAGGAGGAATCTCGTCAGCTCCTGGTGTAGCAGGAGCACACGTCCAATTCTTCAGTTGGAAGTCATTAACTGTTTACCAACCATAGACATTGGGGGTCGGTCTTTTAATTTTAGAGTATGTAGCATGGAATGGTTGTGGTTGCCACGTAATCGCATTCTACATGTATGGTTGGTTATCACAGAACATTTACTCTTTGTCTCCTCAGATACTGAGTGTGACTTTTCACTGTGGGACTGCCACCAGTGCCCCTGCAAGCCCGGCTATAGCTAGTGCTTGACCGTGGGTTGGTCCATGTATAATTATAGCACTCTCCTCCTGAATATGTGCCGTCCAGGAGAAGACTAGAGTAACCATGTGGGCATGTTCTCTTTGGAACTAGAACTATGAAGATCTAGACGATAGAGCTAGAACTAGAAGATAGGTCATCAAACTTAAGACAGGTCATCGGTACTCTCTATAATATACTGCAAACTCGGTTTGTTGAGTGAAGTGAATTTGGAATCTGTGTTTCTGTACTCCCACAATGTATCAACATGACTATAGTTCTGAAGATGTACAATAATTATTTAAGCCATCTCTAGAAAACAGCCACTTGTATACAATTATAATGGCCTGATTATATAGGAGAATTAAGAGATGAAGTTTGTCAGACATGTAGGAAGCCTTTGTTTGTACCATAGTGCATGTGCATTTGAAAGGCCCCGCCACAGTGGACAAATTCCATGTACACTAAGCGGTGCCTTTGAAGCCAGGGGACATCCATGTACCGGGATAGGAGGTTCGTATTTGTCCGTTACTTCTTCCGGTAGTATTCGTTGTGAAGTCGGAGTTATACGATTTCTGTGTGACGAGTCATGTTGGACGGCTTCGAGAACTTAACAGATTTTGGCACCGATCCGTCGACTGTTTCAAGATGTGTTGATGAGAACGACCTATCCTTGGAGATATGTGTATTTCTGATGGTCAAGAAAGAGTCTATAACTATCAAGCCCGTCTTTGTGTGAGAACGCTGTAAAGTCGGGTCTAGCTTGAAGCACGGTCCCAGATGGTATTTCTGATGGTCAAGAAAGAGTCTATAACTATCAAGCCCGTCTTTGTGTGAGAACGCTGTAAAGTCGGGTCTGGCTTGAAGCACGGTCCCAGATGGTATTTCTGATGGTCAAGAAAGAGTCTATAACTATCAAGCCCGTCTTTGTGTGAGAACGCTGTAAAGTCGGGTCTAGCTTGAAGCGTCCCAGATGGTATTTATTCTTTTATATTCTTTTATAAGAAACCACCTGTCGAGTGGCTAACGAGGTAACTGGAATAGCATGAATGCTAATATTAACCGGTACCCCGGGACCAACGGCTTTACATCCCCTCCGAAGGATGCGGCGTGAACTGTATCAGGTGAAAACACCTGAGAGAACACACCTACTCATTTTTAAGGGTAGAGCTGAGTCAACTCCTAGGAGAGAAAGAAAATCTCTCCTATGACAATGGTGGGATTCGAACCTGCAACCTTCAGATTAGCAGTCGAATGCTGCATTATCATCTCAAGAACCCCTCATGCTATGGACATGAGACTTGCACCATTGGATACAACCAAGATTGAAGTTTGTTCAGCTTTGGAGCTAGCACGGCTGCACTCAGCACTTTCATGGAAGCCCTTTGTTTACCCTGGAACATGACGTATGTCTCCTGAAGACTTCAAACTATCAACATGGCAGTCTAACGTTATGACATTGCCCCATGGACCGTGGAATTTTATTTTGTGCTTGTGAAAGTGATCATTGTTTGGTTTTATCCATGCAGACTATACACTGGTACTCACCACTGTTGGTAGTTACCTATGCGTTACCTATGCATTTGAATGTGATAGTGTGTTCAATAACTTTTTGGGGGCTATCACATCTAGTCGCTCAGTGGTGGATGGTCAGAATCAGATGCTTTGCTGGCTTTGATAATTAAGCAACTAGATCCACACGGTCCCACAGCTTGCCTTCCATATTCTACTACTATACTTCGAACTGATCATGACCGTTACAATGAGGGTACTTGTGAACGTCCCTCATTCAACAAACCAACAGGTCAAGCAAGTCCATTGGAGACTAAACTTAAAGCCAGCACGTCATGAGCAAACGAGTACATTTGTGAGTTAGCCTGGTGGTAAAGACTCGCTTCCAATTCAGCGACAGTTTCATAAACTGCATTCTGCCTCCACCAACATAATAGAAACCTGCTGATTTTACAAACATGATTCCATTTTGTAGATATCACTGTACATATATGCACTGTATAGCAGAATTTGTTGTATCCAGTGGTACAAGTCTCATGTCCATAGGTTGTAAGGTCGAGGAGATAATTGTGGCCACACAACCACTAAAACAAAATTCATGAAACATGGTTGACTTTAGCTCCAAAGCACTATTTCCACATAATATTATGTTTATAAACATCCATCTTTGTTGTATCCATGTCAATAGGTTGTGGGGTTCAGGAGATATGACAACACGAATTCACCCAAATTCACACATAATGGTTGAGTTCAGGGGCTCATTGCTCCAAATCTGATGTGGTTGTCACAATGCTTCCACATACAAACCTCAGTCTTTGATGGTGCAAATCTCATGTCCATAGCATGTAGCGTTCTTGGGATACGGCCACACGAATTCACCCATGCAAGCTAAATTCATGAAATCTGGTTGACTTCAGGGGCTCATAACTTCAAAGTTGATGGGGTTGGCACAATACTTTCACACATCTTCATAAACCTCCGTCTTTGTTGTATCCAGTGGTGCAGGTCCCGTGTCCATAGCATGTAGCGTTCTCGAGATATGGCAGCATGAATTCACCAATGCAAAGTTGATTGACTTAAGGGGCTCATAGCTCCAAATCTGATGGTTTGTCACCCCATGAGGAGGCTATTTTCTGAAAGTCCAGAGATGGGGCTTTCATCCATGGCACAGGTCCAATAATCATAGCACCCTGCGTTCTTGCACTACAGGCGCTTGAATCTGACCATCTTGAGACGCTTCAAGCTAGACCAGATTTTACAGCGTTCTCACGCAAACACGGGAGCAGTTTCAACAGCCTTCATAGCTATATAGACTCTTGACCATCAGAATTCACCCCTGGACAAATTTGCTCATCTGTGTGGGGGGTGTACATAATTGTGTACATGATTACTAGGGCTCGTACTTTCATGTGCCACTGGTACAGTGGTAGCAAGGGCAACTCACATTTTTCGGAATGATGCCGCAGGTCTCCTTGTGGAGATCGTCCTTTAGGTTTGTACACAGGCTCAGGCTAGCTGTCAGGAGGCACCCATAGTAGCTTTCGGCTTGCTGCAATTAATGCACACGTCTGTGACGTCATAACTGTGTAGGATGTCGGCATGTATTATGTCCCGTACACAAGTACAAAGCAATGGTGGCTAACGGAGCGTGAGAAATTCTACAGCGAGGCTACGGTGACCAGAAGTTCTCTAAGGTGCGATTCATTTACATCATTTTACGCCCAAATTCCCCCCCCCCCCCCCCCTTTATTAGCCTAGCGCCTTGCAAGGAGGATATATAGTTATGTCATGTGGGGTACTTGAACGCTGATCACTACAGTAAATTATCCTTTAGTGGGTGTGACGAGAGGCTGGCCCGCGAGACTAAGACGCAAGTGCAAGAAGGATGGAGCAACCCTACCACCATGCTGGAAGCTAAGGTTCCTCCTCACATCCGTCCAGTGACAGTCTCTGAATTGGATGGCTCAGAAATCTGACCCTTCTGATGGCCCTCAAGCTACAAGGGGTGGTCATGCCAATAAGCACCGTACTTAGAGCTGCGACCCCGTGTACGGTGGATGTAGGTGTGGCTTACCGTATTACTCCGTATACTACCAAAAAGTCACGCTGTCACGGTGGATGTTTGCGACAGTCACAGGGTCACCGGCAGTTTAGCAGCGCTGTTACGCGGTCATTGGCAGCTTTTGGATGGTCACAGATTGTGACCCCGGTCGCGACTCTAAGTACGACACATATTGGAGCGACTACCCCTAGAGCTATCTCAGATTGCGATGTGAAATGTGCTATGAGAGCTCCGTTTTCCGTGACTCCTATTGTAGGTCTAAGATATCATAGTTCAGGGTGTGTGTTCTGCATTAGCAGTCATATCTGCTATTCGCACGTCCTTGTACATTTTATTTGTAGCTTTGTCATAGAAAAAAAAACGGAATTTGAGCTTAATGTCCGTTACAGTTGCAAGCGATCAGCACAACCAACATGCAATGCCTGACTTGTGAATTACCGATGTCGTAGTACAGCAGTTCAGACTCTGCAGTTGTGTTACTTCCTTGTGACATTTTATATGACGTCACATTTTAAATTCGTCAGTGCAACGGAAACCTGTCTATAGTGACCAGACGTTCTTTCCCCTTCCCTCCGCCCGATTGAATGTCTTGCCTGCAAGAATAGTCACCTGCTGTGATCGCGGTCATACTGTCTCAGACAGTTTTTGGATTGCCACAGGTTGCGACCCCAGTCTCAGGTCTCAATTTTGTACCTAAGGTTCTGCATATGGTGTCACAACTGTGTTAGGACTAGCCTCGTTCCCAGGCTTTCCCTGTGCATTTGCGCTTTAGATCTTACTATGTTGACCAGACGTTCTTTCCCCCTCCCTCCGCGCGATTGAATGTCTTGCCTGCAAGAATGGTCACCTGCTGTGGTTGGTCGCGGTCATACTGTCTCAGACAGTTTTTGGATTGCCACAGGTTGCGACCCCAGTCTCAGCTCTCAATTTTGTACCTAGAGGTTCTGCATATGGTGTCACAACTGTGTTAGGACTAGCCTCGTTCCCAGGCTTTCCCTGTACATTTGCGCTTTAGAATTTACTATGTTGACCATTGCTGTCATTCGGCCCCCACCCACCTTGAGATTCAAATCCAGACCCTGGCGCACTTAATCAATCCCCCAATTTCTCACCGGGCTTTGTGGTTGCTATGATATGGAAAATATTGTTTGACATGTTGAATGGAGCAACAAGCGGGTGGATCGATTTATAGGTATCCCCACTGATCGCTATTTACCCAAACGCATCGTATGCATAATACGTAGCATTCCATGGGAACTGTCTGTACCCTTCCTCCCTGTATGTGTTTCATCAAGGGTGTGATCTTGATATCGGTCCCTCATTTTGTGAATTGTGGTTTGTAAAGCCGTTCCATCCGTAGTTATGTGTTATTAAGTGCAGCTCACTCACAAGTGCATATTTGCTGTTACGGTGTAGGTACAGGTGGTCCCAAGCTACTCTTTCTCAAGTTCCGAAATCTTCTTCAAAGATCAAAGACTCGGTCGTATTGATCCTATGGAGAGTAATAGCGAATGAAGCACACCTGCTATTCAATGAATGTTGTTCCGGAAGTACATCTCGTTGTTTAAAGACTTGGCCTTATTGATCCTATGGAATGGAATAGGGAATGAAGCACACCTGCTATTCAATGTTCCGAAGTACATCTCGCTACTAATATCAGAGACTTGACGTTGTGTTGATCCTATGGAGTTGAAAAGCAAATGAAGCAGACTCGAAAGTAAGTGCATGTCTTGTTGGAGTGCTACTCCAAGTTAATATTACATGTACGTACCTGAGCCTTTTGTGTAACCATTTTACAATCCACAAAACCTGAGGTACGTGTCATGAGAGTTCATGATGTCACATCCAGCAATGTTGTTAGGAGATAGGTTCTGAGTGAAAGGTGGTACAAGGGGGAGGTGGGTAGGTTCTCTTGAAGGGTGAAAACAGCTTGGACTTGTTTGGGTTAGAGCCGGGTGGGCAATTTATTTTCAACTTGAGTGGGTGGTCCGTAATGAGGCTTGCTTGTTGGACTCTTTGAGGAAAGACGTGTCTACCGTTATTGCTATGTTGTGGAATCTCCATCTTAACCAGGAGTCTGTTATCCGTCGCCATCATTAGTTTATGTGAAAGAAGCCTGGGACTAGGGTCTACACATGTCTGCACACTTCCACGGACAGGGTCTACAGGTTATGTATACACCATTCTCCCTCCACATACCTATCACGCCCCCATCCCCCCCCCCCCCCCCCCCCCCCATACAGTGTTCTCGCTAGGCCTTTAGCGGACGGTGCAGCACCATTTGGTTAATCGAATCTCCATTCGGATGTGGTAAACTTAAGTAGGTGCACCATTTGGATCACTTCCTTAATATTCATTTCCCTGCCCACAGCAGCTGCTGGCAGGGTTTCCCACTTAACATTGAATAGTAGTGTGTAAACAAAGCCATTCACATGTCTGGATGATAAGATTATACATCATGCACCATTTGGATGTAGATTTCTAGCGAGAACACTGCCCCCATACATGCAAACCCACACCTCAAAAGACCAACCTGCCCCCCATCAACTCCGACCATGTGATCTGTACCTATGGGTGGTAACTCCAACTTGGAGCTGCAACCGGCCGGTGATTCTGACCGTGCATATATATGGATGGTCACGGACTGTGACCTGGTCACAAATCTTAGTACGGCACTTATATTGGAGTGACCACCACAATCGAAAGACGCCTTGATTGTAGATGCAACTGCCAAAATGGTACTAATGCCTTTTGACTAGTCTTTTTGGATTATATAATTGAGCAGGCCATAACATCGACAATCGCTGGACTCCACCTGGCCCACGAAGCACGTGTATGCATGACCGGCCGGGTGGAGAGGGGTTAACGCCATAATTGCACTCCTGGTAGGGGAAAAATTGTGCCGCGTAGATAATATAACTGTTTGAGTACTTAGGATTGGCCTACCGAGATTCCGACTGCACTGCTGTGATCGCTATCATGCACTGACCTGAACGTAAAAAGTTGGTGCTGAAGCTCACCTTGGTGGTGGAGATATGAACGCTTTTGTCTTGCCGTTGGCCGACGTTGGCCGCCATTGCTTGAGCGCTCTCTCCAACTTCCGGCGGCAGTACCGTTCTTAGGAAAGGCACACATAAATTCTGACCACACGCCCATGATCGCTGTTGTTCACTGATGCTTACATGCTGAAATTCACCGTGCTGGCCCAGTTGTGAGGACTTTAACAATTTCTTGTCTTCCCTTTGGCTGCCATTGCTAGCAATCGACTGGGCGTAGTTGCCATGTGGCATTTGTGTTAATTGGAATGAGTTGCGATACCTAGCTTGCGCTTCCACCAAGTTGCAACTGGTTGCAACAGCTGCTACCAGGAGTGCGGTTGCCCCTCGTATAGTCAAAGCTTCAACCAAGGTCTAAAATATTTAGGTGTCATCCCCTTGCAGTACCTGTAGACACAGTCCAGCTAGCAAGGGGAGGTCACGCCTATATAGACTCCGCAGTCACAGCTGCGACCGCGGGTCAAAACTTTGACCGCTCTTTTGCACTGCTTGACCGTTGACTGTGCTGATTTTCGAGGCTTTGACTGTTGACTGCGCTGATAGTCTTGCTTTGACCGTTGATTTTGCGATAGTATACGGAAGAATGCGTAGCGACTCCACCACTTCCTTAGTATAGGGGTTGACCGAGCGCGGTCGCAGCTGTGACTGTGGTACTTATTGGCCTGACCTCCCTTTGAGCTAGGGTAGGGTCTACAAATGCATAGCATATCCTTGTAAACTCTGTCCAGGAAACATTATTATGATACCCCTGTAGACCCTGCATGTGACGATGTCTGATGCAAGGGTGTCACTGTAGACCCGTCCTAGAGAGGGTGCCACGTACTGCTCATGTCAATACAGAAGGACAGCGGGGTAAGAGACCAGTTTTCTCTGGGATGACTAAAAGTACTTCCTAAGATAGCCGATGAGTAGGCTAGAGCCTATTATTCCGTTAATGTACGAAGGCTCACACTTCTTTTACGAACCTCGCCAGCGCTTGCGTGAATATCATTTGACAACATAATATTATTTGTCCTATTTTATTGTTGGCCTTTTGAGGGGCTAACGGGACAGCACCCCGGGGCATCTAGGCCCATCCGCCTGGCTCAGCGGAACCAGAGGATTGGCCTGTGAAGGACAGCCCGTGAGGGCACCGCCCGCTGCCAATGCAAACGGTGTCAAAATGCAAATGGAGGTGAATGAGGTGAGGAGGGTGGGAAAATTTCGGAGACGAAATACTTGGCACTGTGCTAGCAAGTGAACATGTGCGACTTGCGCACGCTTATTTAAGGCTGCGAGACTGTCCGCATTGAACGGAGGCATTGTCGCATTGTGAGGTTGCAGCGCCGCGCTACGCGAAGCCTTTGCACTGAAAGCCTTGCATCCTAATTGACCATAGAAATCTCATTGCCAATGTAAACTCCAGGTGCTCTATGTTGTGGCAGGCTCAGGCACAGCCTTCTACATTAACCTCTATTAAATTACTCAAATAGGCTTTAATGTACGAAGGCTCACACTTCTTTTACGAACTTCGCCAGCGCTTGCGTGAATATCATTTGACAACATAATATTATTTGTCCTATTTTATTGTTGGCCTTTTGAGGGGCTAACGGGACAGCACCCCGGGGCATCTAGGCCCATCCGCCTGGCTCAGCGGAACCAGAGGATTGGCCTGTGAAGGACAGCCCGTGAGGGCACCGCCCAAGGGAACCCCCCAAGAAGGCCAATCCCGTGAGCACTTGTTCAGAAAGCACATCGGTGGCATGTGAAGATAGAAGCCGGGGGCCAGAAATATTATTATTGAATTTAGGGATACAGTGGCCCACTGTGATCCCAAGGGAAAAAACCCATCAGCACGGGGAGTGGGAAAAAACCTAAGTTAAAGTGAACCGGCGTACACAAACAAGAGCAATGGTGAAAGGTAGTGTGGCAGAACATTTGACAGCACCAATGAATACTGAAAATAGTCTGAGAATTAAACATAAACATGGCAAACATGGCAAACATACGTGGTCAAAGTCAATGTCTGAGGGAGATGCCGCAGCTCTTCTGTGTGATGGTGCTGGCCGCCTTGCGGATCATGGAAGTAGTTGGCCGAATGTAACTCCTGTAGGCGCGGCTCCTCCACCGTCCAAGGCGCTTGATGACTTTTGCTGGCACACCTGCTTGGGCTGCGGAGGTTGCCGCCCCTATGCGGAAACTGTGGGTGTTGAATGACTGCGGATTGAGTCCAGCTCGCTGGATCTGGCGGCGAAGCAGATACCGGAAACGCAGCTGGGTGAGCCGTTTACCGGTAGCCAGGCGGAACAGCGGTTCCATTCGGGGGTGATGAGGCTTCCTGCCCTTGAGGTACTTAGTCATTGCTGTGTGGGGGCAAGTGGGTCCCTTGAGCCGTGGGAGGATGACAAGCTGGCCTTTGCCGGACTTGTCCGTTTTCGATTGCTTCAGGGTTAGGTGAAGGGAGGTGCTGGTCCACCTCAGGTCAGCGAGTGTGGTGCAAGACAGCGGGTCGAACCGGGCAGCGGCCGGGGATGTGAACTCGCTAACCCGTAGGAGCCCATGAAACGCTACGCAGAAGGCTGCGATGAGCATACGGCGGTCTTGGTGCAGGATGCGCCTGTCCGTGCGTGTGACCTGAAGGAGGCGACGAAGAATGTTGGTGGTAATGGGCTCGCGGAGAGCGGGTGGTCGAGTGTGGGCCCTAGTTGCCCCCCGCTTGACCAAGGCCAGAAGAGGGTTCTTGCGGCAAGGGTCACAGTAGCCATGCTCCCGGTGCCAGGAGGCGACGGCTGACAGGTAGACCTTGATCGTTGGAGGGGCCAGCTGGCGCAAGCTGAGGGCTGCTGTGAAATAGGTGATAGTCCGCTGGGTAGCAGGGAGTGCTGTGACCTTATTTAGACGACAGAAGGCTTGGAACTGGTGGATGCCGGACCTGTAGCTTGCCCTGGTGGAATGCGTCAGAGACATGTGCACGAGCTGTCGTACATGTGCCGTCAGAGGGTGGTGAGAATGCCAGGGGTCGGAGTGGGGTGAGGGTCGGCCTGTGGGGACAGAGAGAAGAATCGAGTAAATTGTCGACGAGAGATGGCATCAGCTATGGCATTGGAGCATCCGGGGAGATGCTTGATGGTGACGTGGAAGTTTCCTGTAGCAGCGGTCAGGAAAAGCCTGCGAAGGAGTGCCATTAGGAGTGGTTGCTTAGCGCGTCGATTCTGCCATGCCAGCACAATAGCCTGGTTGTCACAAAAGAATTGTATGCGTTTTCCTACCCAGAGGTGCCCCCATGTGAGTGCTGCTGCTACAATGGCAAACAGCTCTTTCCACTGGATGGAATAGGAAGCCTGGCGGGCATCCCAATCGTAGTGGAACCAGGAACCTTGGAAGTAGGCTCCGCAGCCGAGGTGTCCAGCAGCATCGGTGAACAGGTCCATGTCTGCAGCGGTGATGGTTGCCGGGTCAATAAACTTGGCCGTGCCGTTCCAAGTTGGCAGAAAGGTCTGCCACCAGGCGATGTCAGCACGGGCATCGGTGGTAAGGCGAATGTGGTGGTGGAGCTGGGTCACGGTTGTACTGAGCATGATTAATCGGCGGAGGAACAGGCGGCCTGCGGGCACCGCCCTCGCAGCAAATGAGAGTTTGCCGATCAGGGAAAGCAGCTCTCTCTTCGTGGTGTTTGTGCGGGTTGCCCACAAATCCAGCAGATGCAGGATCTCCTGCAATTTCTCTGGGGGCAGGCGAATCTCCTGTCGAATGGAGTCAAGGATGAGGCCCAAGAACGGCAATATTGTGGTTGGGCCATCAACCTTCTCCATGGCAACTAGTGCTCCCAGCAGGGCAGCAACGTGGAGGAAGCAGTGGAGGTGTTGGCCACATTGGGGGGAGGAGGGTGGGCCGGCCAGAAAGTAGTCATCAAGGTAGTGGATCAAGGCAGATATCAGATAGTTGTGTTGCAGGATCCACTCAATTGCGGTAGCGACCTCATTGAACAGGAATGGGGCTGAGCGAAGGCCAAAGGGGAGACAGGTATCAAAGTAGAAACCCTCCTTCCAGTGCATTCCCAGCAGTTCCCAGTCAGCTGGGTGCACGGGCACCATCCGGAAAGCAGACTTCAAGTCCACTTTTGCCATGAGTGCTCCCTTTCCTAACCGCAGCAAAATTCGAATGGCATCATCAATAGAAGTATAGTGAAGCGAGTAGTCGTCTTGTGCAATATAGTCATTAATGCTGCGGCCTGCAGGGGCTGACAAGTGTAAGATCATCCGCCACCGACCGTCCTTCTTCGGTACAGCACCGAGACCGGAGCAGTGGAGGTTGGGGAACGGTGGTTCCTGGAATGGACCGCGGATGCGTCCAGCAGCACACTCTTTAGCTAGTTCAGCATCGATAGCTTCTGGGTGGGTGAAGGCAGAGGGTAAATTGCGGGCTTGGGTTGGGCACCGCGGGCCTGTGTAACCCAGCCTTACCCCATGGCGGAGACCGTCGAGCAGCCTGGCGACCCAGGCTTTGTCAGGGTGATTTTGCAACTCGTGTGCAAATTGCGCATGTCGTAGAGGCGTGCAAGGTTGCCAATCAAGAGGAGTGGGTGTCGGAGGAACTACGGATCGACACTCAAGGTGAGCATGTCGTCGGTGTGTGTGAGCTCGGCGGAGCTCACCAGGTGCGCTTGGGGCACCCCTTGGCGGGGTGTGCCCCGTTGCAGCCAGGGACCCAGCAGCGGTGGGAGAATTTGCACAGGTCATCCCGGGGGCATTTTCCCGCATTGTAACGGCGGCAGATCTCGGCGCCTGTGGCGTCATGGGAGACATGTGGTTCGTTGAAGGGTCGTGGGGGCCCAGGCCGCACAGCGGGCGGCCGGCCATCACGAAAGGGCTGGGGGTTTTCCCGCAAGGGTGGGGAGGTGGGGTGGGTCGCTGTGCGGGATGGGTGCAAGGCCCACATGAAGATGTCCTCCTTTAGGCGGTCCCAGCCGGTAGCTGGACGGATGGCGGCCTGCTGCCTGAAGTGCTGGTCATATGCCACGCCCGCCTGCGGGGGGTAGTGTGTGAAGAGCATGCACACAATGGTCTGGTACTTTGCAAGCTCCAGGGACCGGCTGGGTTCATACGCAATGGCTACGCAGAGGTAGCGGTTCCATGCTTCCAGCCAAGAAGCGAGATCAGTTACAGAGCGGCAACTGGTCGCTTTGTGGTGGTGATGACGCCTGGGGTGTGCAAATGGGGGTGAATCTGCAGAGGAGAGAAGACGGTCAAAGTTCACATACTCACCCTTCTTGATCTTCCGCTGGACATGGTGTGGGAGTGGGGGAGAACAGCTGACGACGGCCGCGGCCGAAGTATGGGAGTGGTGGTGGGAGGAGCGGCGACGATGCCGGGAAGAGTGTTGGCGCCTGCGGCGGTGGTGGCGATCCCTGCTGGAGTCGCTGGAGGTTGATGTGCCACTTGAGGACATGGAGGAGGAGGAGGAGGAGGAAGAGGAGGAGCGCCTCCTATACCTTGGGCGATATTCCTCGCTGGAGGAGGTATCGGTAGGGGAGAGTTCGAAGCAGTGGCGGTGCCGGCGTGAGTGATGGTCCTCCCTGTCGCTTCTACTGCGGTAGCCGGGCTCTCTGGAGTGAGCCCGCTGAGAGTGGGATCCCTTGCCGGTTCTGCGGAGCGGTTCTGTATGGCGGTGATGATGATGGCGGGGGCGTTGACGACGGTGGCGGCTCCTCCGCGACGAGTGACGCTCCTGGCGGGAGGCGTGGTCTGCGCGGCGGCCACGTGAAGGCGAGGAGTGCTGCCCGCGCTCGGCGTCGGAGAAATCACTGTCGTCTGCGTGGTACTCCAGCAGCTGGTCGGGGTCGTCCCTTTCCGCGGAGCTGTGCGCGCGGTCATCATCGGCGTGGTCCTGTTTTTTGCCGGAGCCCGGGTCGGAATTGGAGCTGGAACCGGAACCGCTGCGATCATCCTCGGCGTGGGGGTCGGCGCGCAGATGCTCCCCCAGGCGTTTGATAAGCAGATCCCTCCTGCCCGTGGACGTCAGGTGATAGCGATCCAGGAGCAGCCTCAACGTTTGGGTGGACATGGCTGGTATCGCGGATAGAGAGGGTATAGTTGTTGGCTTGGGGCGCCGACTGTGGTTGCTGGACGCGGGCCGAGTCCTCGAACTCATACTGTTGCTACTGTAGCTAACAACTCCGGCGAGTGGAACTGTGACTCGTACGACGAAAATTTCGGAGACGAAATACTTGGCACTGTGCTAGCAAGTGAACATGTGCGACTTGCGCACGCTTATTTAAGGCTGCGAGACTGTCCGCATTGAACGGAGGCATTGTCGCATTGTGAGGTTGCAGCGCCGCGCTACGCGAAGCCTTTGCACTGAAAGCCTTGCATCCTAATTGACCATAGAAATCTCATTGCCAATGTAAACTCCAGGTGCTCTATGTTGTGGCAGGCTCAGGCACAGCCTTCTACATTAACCTCTATTAAATTACTCAAATAGGCTAAAATTGGGCCGAATATTCTATAAGTTTAGTTACACTGAAAGGCTATATACAATCAAAGCAAACTTCATGTGAGATTACACGCCAGAAATATACATGAAACATGTTAGTCATGTATGTAACAAATCCTACCCAATAATCCATTTGAATTTAACTGGAGTTGAAGGGTAAACTTCAATTGAACTGTAACAGTATGGAAGTTTCCAACAATTTAATATTAGCACATGGCTCACTTTGTAAACTTCCAGAATTTTTTCAGTACTGCGTATTATTCCAGCGAGAATAATAGTCACCAGCCTATCAATGAGAAATGGTAATTAAGCTGTTTGTGACCTGACCACAAGGTGGTCTGATTGGGGCAAGTCACATTGTAAAAGCTTCAGTGCACCAGCAGTCACGGGATTATCCCGGGACAACTACCCAAACCATAGGACCCCTTTGTCCGAGTATCCCAGAGCACTGGAGTTGCACCAGCAGTCCCCAGGCCAATTACCCAACCCATAGGACCCCTTTGTCAGAGTATCCCAGAATACCGGAGTTACACCAGCTGTCCCAGGATTATCTCGGGATGACTAACCAACCCCCGGCAGTGCACAATATAATTTTTAAAAGCTGGTCTCACATCATGTCAGACCAACACCGGTATTGCTCGGACATGATCTGACACTAACAAATTTGCCGGGCGGGAAGCTGGGCTTATGATCTTTCGGTGTGGGGTGGTAATCTGAG
>OZ007505.1:11195897-11391400 GCA_963931865.1 Axinella damicornis | reverse complement strand
AGTGCTTTTCCCGGCCTAGATGGGTCGTGGTTAGCCGAGAGCTATGACTAATGCCCTTTAATGGGGGGTGTGGTTACAGTCACGAACATGTGGAGGATGGCTGCATGGGCATTAGTGTTGTGAACCTTGTCCTCTTTACACTAACCGGTTATTGGAAGCCTATATTGGATATTGACTGGTTAATTGGCAAAGTGGTATGTTAAGTGAATTCATCAATAGTGAACTTGTTAGTACAGCTTGCAGCCTTACAGACCTTTGCAGGTTGGACTATGAAGGAGGTGATTGGCATAGAGAGAGTATCCTAATTCAATCACATCCTTGAGAGACCCCACCTATCTAGTACAGAACTTCAGAAATGCATGTAACGATGACAATGGTGGTTCAAAATGTACAAAACAGACCATGGTTCCAGTACAGACAAGAACTGGCAGTAAGCCAATAATTGATTGGCAGTGTAAATAACTGGTCAATAACCAATTATTGGCTACAGGTTCACAACACTAATGGGCATGTGTGTGAAGTTGGGAGCCACATTGTTCGATTCTTTTAAACAACTTCAGGGACACTTGCTATAGATCCCAGCAGTCCTACCCCCCCCCCCCCCCCCCCCCCCCCCCCCCCCCACCCAAGCGCAACAACCAAGCAGCAAACCATACATGCACCAACACCTTAGAAGATATCGATCCACACAAGTGGCATTCCCTTCTTTTCTGTACAAGCTTGCTGAGTTGAGGACGTGATACTGCTCAAACACATCTACTCTCCCAACCACTTCCAAAATGACATTTTCAAACTCACATTTCTAAACTGATTTCCAAACTTCAAGTCGGGCTAATTTGGTTTTCCAAGTTGCGTTTTCTGAGGTGATATATATTTGACTGTATCATCATAGGTCAAGCAATACTGATGCATATAGCTACAGCTATAGATACTTAGGAGATTTGAGATCACAAGCAGCATAGCCTTGAGAAATCCAAATCCGTTGGCCTTCCAAGTGTAGAAAACACATACTGGCTGTGCCTTAACCAGTGCCCAAATCATGTATAGGCTGACCATATTCCCTGAATTATCTGAGTAGCATGAGACTGTGTATGGCACACAACAGACATTGGAAAGACGCATACCATATTCGCGCGTTATTAGGCGCATGCGCCTATAACTCCACAGGAAGGAAATATTCGCCTATAAGCTAGATGCGCCTAATAACGAATATAATAATATGAAGTGGATATTGGTCCGGCAGGAAGTAGGGCAATGGGTTAGGGTATATTAGGGCCAGGGCCGGTTCTACGCGTTGCCGGTACCTATACCTAAAGTATGTACTTCCTGCCGGACCAATATACACTTCGATAATAATAATGACATTCCTTGAATAGGAAGTGTGCTTCAATTCAAATATAGCTGTTTTCCACTCCGAAGGATTGAAAATGGCTGGAAGAAGACTGCAGCGCTTAAGGTAGGAATGGCGGAAGTATTTCACCTATAGTTTTTTTTGCACGAATCTGTCCATCTTGAGAAGTTATTTTGATCCCCGCTTGTCGTTTTCTCCTGGAGTCTTCAGAAGCCGAGATATCGCAGTGCGTGGGAGCGCGAGTGGGCGGGGGAAGTGCAGTCGTCACGTGATTAAACATGCGCATGCGCATCACCTGATCTTACTCATGTTGTCGCAGAAATCCCGGCTCGGACTGAGCAGGGAGACTATCCAGCGTTACTAGAGGTAAGGACATCTGTGTGTATGAAAGTACGTTATTTGATGCCATTAGGAATGTTTCTGGCGTTGAGCACACATCTTGATGGTTGATTTTAACCAACCTAATTGCTTTTGTCATTAGGAACTTACATTCATAAGAGCTGGTTTCAAATTATGTGGTATCTGTGGGGCATGGTAGGCATGTTTATTAAGGCAGTTGGGAACTATTGTGACGTTGAATGCAGTCTTGCTGTTTCATTTGTATAGCTGTTTATGGGTGGTGCGTGTTCACAACCAATTGCTATAAGTGACAATGAAGATTACGAAATTCCTCCACATGAACAATACCAACATAGAAATTGTACAGTGAGGACTGTTCATCAATTGACATTTCTCAAGGTGCCAAAGAGCTGTGATTATTGCAGAATAGTCAAGAAGACCAACGTTAAGACTCAATTCAGGTGTGTGAAGTGCCAGCTTAATTTCTGTTTTGATCACAAAAGAAATCATTTCAAGTGGCATACAGCTCGCTTCGATTCTTTACGAGGATATACGTAATTTTCAACAAGTCATCCTGACTAGTTGTCCTGCCTCTTACACTGGTCGTCATCCTGACTAGTCGTCTTTCTCTTACACTTGTCATCATCGTCCTCCTGCCTCTTACACTGGTCGTCATCTGACTAGTCGTCCGGTCTGCTATTCAAGACATGCAAATAGGTGATACTGGACAACTATCTGGAGTCACCCCCCCCACTGAATAATAGGGTAGCCAATACCACACTGATGTATATGGAGGTACATGCACGTACTCTAATTTTTGTCACTGTCCCATTAAAGGATTTTTCCACAACATTTGCAGGAATCCCAGTCCCCTGCAGGAGGTATTCATTCAGCCTCAGAAGATGAGATTCTGGAGATGGACCCTGGAGTCACCCCCCCCCCCCCCCACTGAATAATAGGGTAGCCAATACCACACCGATGTATATGGAGGTACATGCATGTACTCTAATTTTTGTCACTGTCCCATTAAAGGATTTTTCCACAACATTTGCAGGAGTCCCAGTCCCCTGCAAGAGGTAATTCAGCCTCAGAAGATGAGATTCTGGAGATGGACCCTGGAGTCACCCCCCCCCCCCCCCCCCCCCCCCCCCACCGAATAAGAGACGCTGCCTAAGAAAGCAAATTATGAAATACAATCAAGTATGTAACGTGGAAGTCGTGCTATCAGTAGTGACATACACTTCCTATTCACTCACTGTTTCCTTTTTACAGACTCCCCAGCTGGATACCTCTCTATCTACTGTGTACTCCTGTGAAGACTCAGAGTACTTTCTCACGCCAAGGGATGTACCGAAGTGCCCAGATGCATCAGAAAAGGCTATCTGTTTCCTGGACTACTCCCAGCTAGACAAATTTATCCAACAACTAAACACTCATCAAGCCTGCACCACTCTTGGCTGTAGAGGAGAGCTAGTAGTAGCCTCATGCAAGGTCAAGGGGTACGGCGGAGCAGCGAGGATAACATACGTCTGTAGTGGATGTGAGGAGCAAGAATTTATCCTGGAGACTTGCAAGATGGATGGTAGAACAAGCGAAATCAGCCGTGCACTGCATGTTGCCTTTCATCATTGGCGGGTGTACCTTTGCAACCTACACAAAGGTACTGAGTCATTCTCTTGGGATACAATCCAGCAACTTTAAACAGTTCCAGGAAACCATACACCTCATGTACCCTGTTGTGAAGGAAATGGTGGACGAGATGTGCACAAAAGCCATGGAGGAAATGAAAACGATGGACCAGGAGCAGCTGGGTTCCTGGAGCCGTGCAGTGACCACTGCAGATGGCTGCTAGGGGATACCACAGCAAGAATTTTACATTCAGTGTACGCAACTACTTCACACTGGAGCCCTCCTCTTTCAGAAAACACCTCTGTCAAAAGGGATCTGACTACATAATCAAAGAGCCCCTGTACAAAGGCACATCTAAGGGAGCGGAAGGGTATGCAGCATGACAGGTATTTAAGAAGGCCAAGAAGCTGGGGATGAAGGTGGTGGTAAATTGGCAGGACCAGGATTCGTACCATCAAACAGATCTTTCCTGATTCCCTGGTAACGATGTGTGGTGGGCATGCAGGAAGATCACATCTTAAGCAGCTACAGACTTGGTCAAAGAAAAAGAGGTTTATCAAGACCTTGCAGAAGCTGCACAAAAAGAAATACCCTGACGTCGAGCGCAGCAGGTGCCATTGTAAGGAGAAACATATCCCAGGCTGTGGCTGTCTGTCCGATGCCTTCATCAAGCAGTCAAGAAACAACTTCTCCCTCATCCTTTCCAGAAGTCAGATGGCTGCTGAGTTTGCACAGAGACTGAGGAACCTCTACCACCATGCATTGGATGAACATGGAGAGTGTGACTTTCATTCTGAGACAGTGTGCAGCTGCGGTAAATGTGAAGACAGAAACGCACCACAGTGTGCTGGGAAGCAATACCACACCCGCAACAAGTTAACGTGCCCATTTCACCAACTGGCATACAAGATAGAAATTGAGCGCAGGGCTGGTATGGCAGACTCCCTTGTCCATCCCGACCTGAAGAGGGGACATTCCAACTGGTTGGAAGCATCTCACAACATCCTCATTCAATTCAGGAGCAAGCATATATATCGCTCTGGAGAGGCTTCACTATCACCTGTCTACCGACCTGGGTCTCCTACAGGCCAACCTCACGTACATGCGGAACAAGGAGGGGTCAGACTACCACTGGATCCCAAAGCTGTACCAGAGGATGAAACTACCCCTCTTTGGTGGAGTAGTGGAGGCTCTAAAGAGGTACGAAGAAAAGAGAGACAAGAAAATGAAGGAGATAAAGGAGGAGAGGAACAGAAAGAGGAGAATACAACTCAAAGTGAAACGTACACAGGAACAGGAAGAGAGAAAGCTGTGGAGCAAGCAACACGGAGGTGACACGTATGGTGAGAGTGAAGACACAAACCAGGATCCACCCAAGCCAACAACTGAGAAGAAGAGATGCAGGTGTGGCTCTACAACCCACTCAAAGACGTCATCTAAGAGCTGTCCCCTCAACTCAAAGAACACAGCAAAGAAATCTGTGGCCATGTTAGTGATTGCAAGAGCTAGTGTACACATTGTTGTAAATTTACACGTACATACTGTGTTGCTACATATGAATGCAGTGATGACAGTGACAGCGACAGTGACGGTGGTGGATCTAGTTCCCATGGGACATCCTCCAAGAGCTGCCCTCTCAATAAAGCTGGACTCACCAACTCTGATGATAACGATGACTCTTCCGACACATTCAGCAGGTGAGTCAAGAGTGTATAGCATAACACATTGCGGGGATGCCCTCCAAAGTCTGTATATATATGCTTGGTGATAATGTTGAGCACTCTCTCCCTGTAGTTTTTCTGAGAACGACAGTGATGCAGACGACAAGTACGACCGGTTAATGCTTGATGCAGATGACATTGATGATGGTATCCTACAGCAGGAAGACATTTGCACATGTGGATCTCTGAAGGCCCACAAGAGTGATTGCCCCATGAACACCAGAAATGTCTATGGAAAAAGGCTATTTTCAAGAGCTACATTCTTGATGCCAGGAAGCAAGGTCACAGTCCATTTACCGAGGATGGCTGGAAAACACCTGGTGTGTCGAGTTGCACAGGTCAACAATGGGCAACACACCCTCCATTGCAAGAGAGGCACACTATCGGAACGATTTGTGGCCAGTCAACTTCAACACTGTAAAGAGCAAGGTGAGAGCATCCCTCTGGACAAGTGGCGACAGAGCGAGGTCTTCTCAGTGAAGGAAGTCGGAGATGATGATACGGTTAATTGCTACTGCAGACTGGCTCGAAATCACGACTGTGTACTGGTGGAAAGTGACGAAGACAATCACAGAACTGACGAAGACGGAGCTGTTGAAGATGGAGCTGAAATACAAACCCCCCTATATACTCTTTTAACCACAGATATGAACACCATTCACGACCGTTATGGGTGGCTGAATGATAACGTGATCGCTGCCAGTCAGAAGCTCTTGCTACAGCACTTTCCACAAATTGGAGGCCTGCAGCTGACCACCCTTCAACAGGTCAGAGGGTTCGTGGTGCACAGGAGTGAGTTTGTCCAGATAATAAATGTAGACAGCGCCCACTGGTGCGTAGTGTCAAACATCGACTGCAAACAAGGGGAGGTAAACATCTTTGATACAATGTACACAGAAGTCCAGTCCTCATCTATACCCATCATAGCAAGCCTTGTGTTCTGCAACCTACCAAGCCTTAAAATGAACAGCTTCTGCAAGGTCTTGTTGCCAAACAGGCCAATTCTTCGAACTGCGGTGTGCTGGCAGTGGCCATTGCCTTCGACTTATGCTCTGGTATGGACCCATCGACAGTACGCTACAACCCCAGGGGCATACGACCACACCTGACAGAGTGCCTTAGAAGCTGCTCCTTCACCAGGTTTCCAGTAAAGGAAAGACAGCCGACACAAAAAGTGACGTCATTCAAAGACGTGCCTATCTATTGCACGTGCAGGATGCCAGAAATAGAGGAAGAACTAGAAACAGACCCTATGGTCGAGTGTGATGCTTGTGGCGAGTGGTTTCATCACAGTTGTATGAACATTCCAGAAGAAGTGTTTCGCACAGACGTGCAATGGACATGCAACACATGCAACGATACAGACAATTGATTGTGTCTTTACTCGTGCTTACTCGTGCTGTAGTACACAATAATGTTAATGCTACCAAATGCTGTGCTTATGTGCTATTCTACTATTGCTGTCACTCAATATCGCTTTTTCTTCAATGTAAGACTTATCACTCATGTGCTTTGACCTGAAAATTTGAATTCGGTTCAAAGTGTCACTGTTCTAAATCTGCACGACCTTTGACCCAAATATCCAACGTCACATGCATACACTCGTTCCCAGATGCGTGAAGGGCTGGGCACGAGACTACAGGTTTACGACGCGATCGATCGATCACTTAGGTAATTACCCTTCACACGCGCTACGCGCACGCGTACGCGTACGTACGTACGCGCGCGTGTTTAGGCGATGTCACGTGACGACTGCACTTCCGCGCACTGCGATATCTCGGCTTCTGAAGACTCCAGGAGAAAACGGCAAGTGGGGATCAAAATAACTTCTCAAGACGGACAGATTCGTGCAAAAAAAAACTATAGGTGAAATACTTCCACTATACCTGGGACAAGAGTTGAACCTGCATCTAACAGCGAATATGCACCTATTATAAGTAAGATGTGCCTAATAATGCATGACTACGGTAGTACATGCTTTAATCGAAATAGATTAGCCCACACACACATGAACATGTGCATGGAACACAGAGCGCACGAACCTTTGGCAGGCTAAGAGGGTGCAAAACGGTGTCCATGGGGAATAAATAAACATGCGCATTCATGTGAGTAATAAGTGCTCTCCGGTTTGGTAATACAAGTTTGGAAAATGAGAATTTGGAAATGCGAGTGAGGAATTTGGAAGTGCGGACAAATGTGCCAAGTTTGGAAGGACCCTTCTTGGCCACGGTATGCATAAGTAGCACCTGTAATATGTCTGACTCTCAGTCTGATTGCCAAACACCTTATAATTAGGGTGAGGCTCATAATCATGCATATTAATTTTATGTATTATGTTTATGTGTCCATATGTTTTACAATTTTAATATACGACTTTTCGTATAATTATAATCTACATACTTCCTAGCACATGATGCTATGATGTGCACCTGCAGTCATTAATTGTGCAATGGAGGACTTTGAGGAAGGACAGAAGATGACAACTGGCTAGGGAACGAACCCAGAGGTATAGCAAGCCCAGAGGTATAGCAAGCCCAGAGGTATAGCAAGCCCAGACGTATATAGCAAGATGACAGACGACCGGACTGACAACACAGACAGAACATGACTAGCACACCGGCAGCAGAGCGACACGTATGCTTCTCTTGTAATTGTTGACCCGTGAGGAGGATAGGCAAAGGGCATCCGTGCATTGTTCTAGGGAATCTCTTCACCACAAAGGTGACCTTTTTGAGTGTACCTCAATATAGTATGCACAGCAGACCCTAGAGCAGAGGTATACTACAATGTTTTTCTTGAATTCGCTTCACCATTGATCCGGCTGTGCATAAATGTAGCTGTTCAGAGTGAGGCATTACATGTATGTGCGTGTGCATGCTCATAGTTCATTATAAGGTGTGCTGTTATGGTTTATCACTGAAGAATGGCAGTCAAAACATTCGATCGAGAAAATTCAAGTTGCTGATTAATCGCAGCATTAAGATTTCTGTTCTGCTCATCGCTATTCTGCTACCAAAGTATAGGTCAACTTATGCCTGTCAACTATTACACACATTGTAAACACTGTCACATGCACATGCACCGAGATCATGCAATATGTCTGTTAAGCATACCTGAAGCAAACTCTTGGATATTTTCAGGCCTTTTTAATAGAGCATCACTGCAGATGTGATAGGGGACAACATGTACTCTTCTGTGTTCACATACTGCAATCAGGATGGTGTCTTCCCACCCATTTGTCAATTCCCACTTCGTCAATTTCAAATCCCACTTCGTCAACATTGACCAAACTTGGAATTGACTTAGTGAGAAATTGGATGTCACATCAACAAGGATCTGTACGTACCTGACAAAAGATGAAATGAGAGCAGCAACCTCTGGATGCTTTCTCAAGTACTGTTCATTCTCAATCCTGGTCTCTACCTGTAGTGTATCAAAGAGGGACGTGTTCTGTGAAGGTCTTAGTGCTAAATACTAGCAGGACCCCACCCAATGGGTGCTTTCTAGCAACAGAAACGTCCAATCCAACCTACAACCCCCCTCCCATCAACCAGCCCTTCACCCCAGCTCTTCAGACATTAGTATTTGGATCCTCATGCAATGGAATTCGCATATTACAGAAACGCGCAGGTGATACTACTGCGCATGTGCATGCTCAAAAGTGTGATGCACGCGTGACAACCGTATATTATTGTATAGACAAGCACGACCCCACCCCATGGGCGGTATCAAATCACTACCTTGTTTCTCTACTTTTTTGCCTTTCTGCATCTTGATACATTTTTAATGTTTTTCTCAAAAGAATGCTTTTGTAACAGGAAAATCAAGCATTTCTGGACCTCCATAAGCAACAATTCACGAACATTGGCTTCACCACTTCATAACAAGAACCTTTCATAATTGAATTCCAGATGAAAATCATTACAACCTGGTACATGTCTTATGTATGGTTGGGGGGTTAGGTTACTACTCCCCAACCATGTGTAACGTATAGACCTGTTGCACATGACGTCATCATTTCAAGAATACGGACATGTACGGATGGGTACTCCAACATGGCGGATGTTTTGCGTTCGAGGAGATAGCAGATTTGGGAGCGCTCTAACTGCCAAACTCAACATCCTTTAGACTTCAAACTTGGAAACTTTACTAACTACCCTAAGGCCTACATGCACGATTGCCAGCCCATCAGAAATTTTCTGGTGGCTCCATTTAAAAATGTGCCATTGTACTTGCTAGTCCTCCCCAGCTTATCTATTAGCCTCGTTCCCAGTCCCACGCCCAGCTTTTCGTCGCTTGCAGTACGGTAAAGCCCGCTCTACCGTACTAAGCAGCGACGAAAAGCTGGGCGTGGGACTGGTACGAGGCTACTTATCTATAGTATGCGACAAAAGCTGGGAGGAGCCTGGGAAGGAGGCTACTTTGCTAATATCACGCATAGCCTATAGTACGTGTGTACCTTATGCTGGTTCAGCTTGTCCTGTTGCTCGCGGGTGAGGGCAGTTGTATCGTTGGGCTCCAACGCAGGCCTCTTGCTCAACTCCTTTTCCAGTCGCTCCATAGCAACCGCAAAACAAGTTCCCTTCTCAAAACTGCCGAAGCTAGTAGTATGGCTACCGTTTGCTTAGGAATGCCAGCCTGCAGCGCAGCGTAGACTCGTCGCTTCTGGTCCCACACTAGCACTGCACTTGCACTGTACTAGTCTGTAGCTGTATGTTTCTTCTTCGATCTTAGTGTTTACAATTACGTCATGCAGTCACCCTCTGGTCACATGATATGGGCCGCTATTTACTTTAGGCAGTGCAGTATAGTCTGAGCACGAGAGGTCTGCACATAATCTGAAGCAATGGATTTTGCAGACAGCAAGGTAGGATATATGTATATACAGTATGACAAGGTACCAATTTACCGCCATCAATGAGGAAGCCTTGCTTATACTGTACTGCTTCACTGTTTTGTCTACAGGGGAAAACCGATCCTTCTGAAACCGATCCTCTGATTCTAGTCAGGTATGTTACTTCGGGTGTCACAAATCCATACGGTAGGTAGGAGCAGTCTAAATGTAGGTGTGTTGTTGTGCAAGGTCTGTTTCTTGCTGCTAGACAAGCACCACACCCCCTTTTTCCGGTGTACTGTGGCTTCTAGCAGGAAATGTGCAGGAGTAGCTGCTTCCGCTATGGACCTTAGCTTTCATGTCTTCTAGCTGCATCTTGTAGCAATTCTGTGCACAGCCAAACGGTACGCAGAATGCACACAAAATTAATTCTGTGGGAGGGGCCAAGGTGTGGTATGGTGCCGGGCTAGTCACGCCTCAGCAAAATATGCAGTGACTGTTGTTGCTAGGATGCAGCACTCTCGGAGGAGGTGTCAGCATGCAATACAGTTTCACCGTTGTTTAGGCCAGTGACCTACATGATATCTGACAGGACTTGTATGATCAAGTCCTGCATCAAGTACGTACATTATCCACTAGAAACGAAGACTTTTCTCGCCAAAATGAAAAGGGATTTACTGATTACCACCCTGACTCTCGAAGAAGCGGACGAACAAGGAGAACCAGCCTCAGTCCCATCCCATTGAAAAAAAATGGGATGGGACTGAGGCTGGTTCCCCTTGTTTGTCTTCTTTTTCGAGAGTCGAGGTGGCCATCGCTGAATCCTTTTCATTCTTCAATGTTTTAGGCAACCATAGCGCAAAGCGTGGAAAAATTTCACCGTCATCTTTACAGTTGTCAGGAACGGCTGTCATGGCAACTTGGTGCTTTCTGCTTTCTGCAACTTGGTGCTTCCTGCTTCTTCTCCGCATCATGCACTGTGTGATACGTATTAACTTTCTCAAAGGTTAATAAGTGATTATTGATCACAGTGACACCCGGGCCTAGGCCCAGGTGTGCCCAGGTTTGGCTACGCCACTGGCGCTTGCAGTATAGAGCAATAATCCGTGCTGGGGTTGGTTTGGGTCTGCATGAGGCTGAGACTAATGTCACTAGCCTTCTTTAATTTCACCCCTCAGCAATCCGAGACCTCAACTGGTACAGCGCCGCAAATGGCTGGGTTGCTTCATCATCCTCACAATGATCATGATTGGTGTACTGGCAGTAGTCCTGGGTGTTGGGCTCGGAGTAGGCATGGGCGTGGGGATCAACTCAGCTGGCAGCACTCTGTACAAGGACATCAAGATTGACAATCTCATGGCCCACCTACAGGTCCGTGTATAATATGGCCAACTTGCATGGCGACATTATGGCATGCATGCTGTAAATGGCTCACTTTTAACATCAAGTATCCATTTATGCTGTCAAAACATGCCGGGTACTTGATGTACATGAAAGCCTGTTGGTATGTTGCGTTGGTGAAAGTTGTTTGCAGTCTGATTGGCATGTTGCGTTGTTGAAAGTTGTTTGCAGCCTGATTCTCAAGCCATTTCCTTCGTTCTAAACGTTTGGTGGCTGTATCAGTGAGAATAGCAATCACTGGACTGGACTACTAGACTCGTCCAAAATTCCGTCACCCTTTTCAGCGTAGGACAGAAGCTAAACATAGTCTTATTGTGTCTCTCCTCAAATCAGTAGAGGTCGAAGGTCACATGCATATTTAATGACCTTCAATGAAAAGCAGCATTTATTTAGTGCAGAAACCAACCCCAGCCCATTTAAGCAGCATAGGAAGCCAAAATAATGTTCCTACATCAATGACTGAAGCTCATTATTGAAGCTCATTACATGTGACATGACCTTTGACCTTACTGACTCAGGAAAGGCATGGAAGATGCTTCAACAAGCTAAGCAAGCAACTTTAGTAGATGAATAAGTAGGCCTATAGTTTAACTTCTGTCCTATACTTAATATCGATATATCGTTTTAAACCAATATCAAATCCATATGGCAATTATTGAGTGCATATCTTTCACGTGCGCTGTTCCAGTTTTGGTCAATTGTTACATGTAATAAACTATGTGATTGTATGAGCCGTATGCAACTGGATACCAATCCAACCCACTGCCCAACATATCAATATATCAAGTTCACAATAATTGATACGCAAAATTTCAATATCGCCCAGCACTAGTAGGCATCTCACTTGTCAGTGATCTCTGGAGGCCTGGCTGAACCATGACATAGTATTGGATCCAGAATAGGACATGCAACTTGGTCATGCAACACTGTATACTGTATTGTATATAATAATTGTGTCTCTCTGTAGGCATTGCAGGGTGTTGCAGAAGATTTCAATATGAGGTAATATTAATGTGATAGACACACATACATGTACTCATTCATATACACACACATACATAGTGTATTACACACATACCAGAGAACGTTATGCCACTCCCTGTTGCTTCTCTGAAGCAGTTTTTGGCGAGGTATCTGCAGCTTGGGGATGCTCCAATACTTCTGTCATAGCTATCTCGGGCACTGAGCGATGTCATTGATTGTTGACCCCATCTCGCTCTCTTTGATAGTATGATGCATCACGTGCACTAGATTTTGTAACTAAGGTCTATAGGATGGACCACTGTGGTATTTGGGATGAACAGTGAGATGGAGCGGAAAAGGCCACTTCCACAATATGCCATGCCTTCTGTGCTCGGACGTCAGAATATATAATTATACAGGGTGCTCGATGATTGTCTCTATGCACACATACATACATTCACATATATACCCATCAACATGGAAGTCCACTGACCATTGACCTATTTTTCCCTTCAGTCGAGCAGTGCAGTATGGCTACAATGCATCTGCTGGTACGTATGTACGTAGCTAGCTACACAGCAAAAATAACTTATGTTGCAAATGAAGTGTTAGTAAATGCAATACGTACTTGTTCAGATGTGGCAATATTGTAGCCTTGTTCCCAGGCCGTTCCCACCCCCAGTCTTTGATTGGTTGCAGAATGCAAGAGATTGTCTTGGAGATATGGTCATGTGTGGTGATGTCACGTATAATTATAGATCCAAGGTTGATGCACCAATGAAAGCTTTCTTGTTAGGTCTGCCCAAGGGCTGCCAGAGCGTTCACAAGACAGCCATCAATAATATCGTAATGCCGATGGGCAGTTTTTACGGCTGGGCATGCACTGCCCCCCATGTGTATACCATCTGTCTACCTGGATTTGAACAGTTCCCGGCATTCCCCTTCAATTTTGCATACTGCAAGTAATCGAAGACTGCCTGGGAATAAGGCTAGCAATGTTGTACACTTGTAGTTAAGGGACAAGCCACTATTTTTTCCAGCCGCAATAATATTGCATTCAATGGATAGTAGCTACCAGTACTTAATTTTTTTTTTTGTGTAATAAAAAGATTACCACACAACCTTGACCTAGCACTCTATACAACTGTGTACATTTATTGGCCTCGTTCCCTAAGCGTTTGTGACCAGGAAAACATCATGGACATCAACTGCCATGCCACGCGCTGGCATTCGGCGTTTCTGAATGTTGTGAGTACACTATTCCAGGAAATGGACACCCACTGCCATGCCACATGCTGCATTTCGGCGCTGCATTTCGCATTTTCAACCACGATGCCACACGCTGAATTTCGAGAGAACTCGTTTGTGACCAAGGGCTGACTGTTGTGCCACGCACTGCATTTGAACTGAATCAGATGTCATGACTACATGTATGAATAGTGTATTTTGTAATGCATGTTGTACTTGGAACTGTGTTGTTTTGATAAGTACATTTCCTGGTATCTTACATTGGAATCAGAATTGAATTTCTACTCTAGGTTAGATATGCCAACTGCATTTTGTAGACCTTGCAGTTTTGGCTTTGAATATGTTGGGCTCCGAAACTTCATTCGTCGGCTCTTGGCCTCTAACTTCGGACACCTATGTATCAGCTACACGAAAAGCGAGATGGTCACGACAACTGGCTGCTACGCCTCCTTGGGAAATGGGGCCATCCAATGTAGCATAGGTGCTCTCAAGCTTTTATCGCTGGCTGACCGACCTGAAAACCGTCATTTCCGGCCATTTAATCAAGCATGGTTTGGTCAAGGTATGGTATCCAAAAATCGGTAATTCACTCTATACTTGAATATTACGTAGCTGGGCAATGCCATTAGCCTCGTTCCCAGTCCCACGCCCAGCTTTTCGTCGCTGCTTAGTACGTACTAAGCAGCGACGAAAAGCTGGGCGTGGGACTGGGAACGAGGCTACAATGCCATAGTATTCCAGAAAAGAACTGCTGCATTTGAGAAAGCTATAGGCTTTGCTAAAGGAACAATTTTGCTGTGCTGTTGTAGTAATGATTTGTATCTAGCCTTGTACACGGGCCAACACTCATCTTTCACAGCTGACAATGTGTTTTCAAGGGCATAATTGCCAACTGTCCCTATGGAATTTATGTCCCTATCCTTTTCCTGCTGCACAGAAATTTATACATTATTATGGTACAAGTTGGCTGAGTTGAGTGTTATTGCTCTAAGACTACCTGAAGCTAAGAAGGGAATGCCAGTTGATGCCTTGTGGATTTAGATCTCGGTGCATGGTTTGCTGCTTGGGGTGTCACCCTGCATGTGTAGCAGGGGAAAGTGGGATCTACACCTGAAGTTGTTTTCGAAAACTTGGCAAAATTTAATATGCAAGGGTGTAGAAAAAGGTGTCACTTGTGCTCACAATGTGCACAGCTCTGTAGTGGTGATTGTCAATCACAACTTGATCTGTACTTCTGTTTCCAGAGTTGGTGGCTAGCAAGCTAGAGGACGCTGGCTACAACGTCAGCAGACAATACTTCTCTGTGAGTGCACTGCAATGTAACACTGAGCCCCGACCTCATGACACATTGCCAAGCGCCTTAGCGTGAGGCAACTAATCTGTCCATGTATATATAGGCTGTGATCTCAACTTGTATTTCCGTGTACGTATGTACATGGCAATATGTAGTCATGCTCTGGAATGCAATTATGGGTTAAGGTGAATGCACATGCGATGGCCGGTACATCCTTGTTTGACGTGTGTTTAGCGACGGACACCTCCTGTGCGTGGCATAATGTGTACTGTAGCATACATAGGTACACATTACCCCATATAATGGTAGTATCCCTCAGACATGAGTATACATGTCATTAAGATTTACTATCCGTGTTGCACAACTGTCCGGGATTGCCATCAAGTGTCTTGAGATGTCCTGAGATGTCCTACTGATCCTTTCATTCCCTGGGTTAGGGTTAGGGTTAGGGTAGGGCCTACGTAAGTTGTCCTAGGGATATGCGAAGGCAATCCTGGACAACCCTGCCGTGTTGTGTGTGTGTCTGTGCATAATGGAAGTGGGATGATTGGGGGGTAGGACCATAGATAATATAGAGTATGGACTACAATTATCGTCTATGGCAGGACTAGTGACACGTGACCTTTGTACTTCAGTACAACCTACTGAAGCGGAGATGAAGTGGATGCGATCGGGGAGCATCAGCTAAATCGGACAAGATTGGGGAGCAGTAGCGACACGATCCGGGAACAGTAGCTGATGCGCACTTAATTTCCAAGCAGCAGTTGAAGTGGACACAAACTGGGAGCAGCAGTGTAGTTGAAGTGGACACAATTGGGGAGCAGCTGCTGAAGCAGATGCAATCGATAATAGGCCTCTGGAGGCGCGAGTTTGTCTGACCTCTGCACAGAGAGCTGCTCATCACTAGACTGCTTACGTATGGCAGTAACTGAGCAAGTGAAGCAAGCGAAGTTACATATACTAACTAGTATCTATTACAAATCTACTCACAGCGGGAAAATGGAGCTTGTGTATCCAAAGTTGTAATCATCCCATATGAAAGTCAACTTTGTTCAAGAGTGAATCAAATCCAACTACAGCTGTTATTGGAGTACCAAATCTGCATCCGGACATACGTAGTCTCTCAGACCTGATTCCTCACACGGCATGACTGTTTCAAGCAGAAATGCCAATGGTCACGGTCCCAATGTAGTGTCTTATGTAATTATTAATTATTATGGTCTTGTCTCTATATATGTACGTATTTTTTTCTGTGTACTCAATACTACTCATAGGATTGGTCTCTTGGTGTTGTTTGCAGGTTCCAATCTATGAAGATTACGGTAACTCATCCTTCAGCATCTCCTTGCAATTGCCTGATACCGAGTACACCTTAGATCTTCTGCAAGTAAGTCAGTATACCTGAAGTGGCATAAATTAATTTTGTGTAAACTGTTGACATTAAGTTCTTCTAGCCTCGAACTCTACGCCTGGGTTCGAGGCTATATGTTCTTCCTGCTCATGATCACCGCACCTATCTGTTTGGATTTCAGGGCTCCCAGTTTGCAGTAATGCGTTATTCAGGTAGTAGTAATGGCCCAATCTCTCGAGAACTACAACCTCTTTTTGGTGAGTAACAATCACTTAGGTCTATTTCATTCCCAGAATCATTGTACCTGCCAGCCTGGCTATTCGTTGTTACCATGATTATGTACTCCTAGCAGTCAGAATCAAAGACGGAAACAGCTTGCCCATGCAGTTACTGTGTGGCTTCGTGCTGTGTATGTGTATACCAGGAGCTTATGAGCGGCGAAGGAGCATGTAACTCCGGTTCCATCCAAATCCTAATTACTTATGTATTTCCGTTTTGGAAGTGCGCAATGCACGTCATGCGGTCTGTCACCCACAAAGAAGGCATCTCCAAACGGTGAGGGGTCCCAAATCTACCACGTTTTTGTGGCAAATCGCTTTCACTGTCACCCGTTCACTTGGCTATTTCACTGCGGCTACGTAGGTCAAAGGCGCTCCGCTGTCAAATTTCTCACATCGCTACCACAGAACACGTGGGTTTTTATGTCGTCATTATGACGCTAGATTGAAGAACAGGTTTCCATATTTGGAAGTTCGCTAGCTAATAATTTGGATTTGGACGGCACTCGGGCATACACGGTAGTTGCATGCTCCTTCGCGGCTTCACTGCTCATAAGCTCCTGTGTATACAAATCTCCCACTCAGGATAGACTGCACTCCTGTTAGGGAAAAGTTGCACTAGGACAGATACACATACATGTAGATGGTTACACCATCGAAACAGCCGTCCTGCACTAACTCAAGCAGTACTAATATGACCTTGGTTGTGGAGTTATGAATGCTCTCCTCTTCCTTTTGGCTGCTATTGCTACCGTTGTTAGCAGTGTGACATCACATCAGAGCACAATGTGCCTCTACACCTTGATTACTTTTTAGCAACCACTTGAATACATGGCTTCACAAGGTTACTGACCAGTATGAATCTCATTATGTGCCCCTCTTAAGCAAATTTCTGTCAAGAGAACACTGTAGTCTCGTGCCCTGACCACACCCCATCGCGGGAAAGACGGTCTGGTGAACAAAGTCAAATTTCTTGGGCTTGAAGCATACTACGGAATGTGTAATCATTGTATAATCCCGTGGTGTTAAGTGCCTGCAAAAGCGTCTGCTGAAGGCTCCCGTGTCGACCAAGCACAAGCATGCCTTCTCATATCGGAAGAGAAGATGTACTCACATTTTGCCACTCACCCATGGCCCATAGAAGGTCATCCTTCGCCGTCCATGAAATCCGCTTCCCGTTTGTTTGGCAGTTCTTTAAGGCACTTTTCTGGGGTCAAACAGGACCCCTTAGGGCTAGAGCCAGTATTAGCTTCCACCTAGAGGGGGGCCTACATTGTACTTGATCCCTTTAATTACTGACCTCGCTTCCAAAGCTCGCAACTTGATCTTTAATTTAAAGCGATGTCACAGGGCTCACAACTAGCACAATCGAGCGCAAAAGTCTTCAGACTGAAGTTGTCGCCACGACGTAGCGTTGCTTTACACAGTCAAGCGCTAAGGGAAAACTGGCATGGTGAAGGCTCTTGGCCGTTGTCTTCTCCATGCAGCTTATATTCGACTTCCTTCACCAGACCGTCTCTCCCCACGAGGGGGTGTGGTCTGAGCACGAGACTAAGAACCTGCATCACATATTGTGTGCTTTAATTGGGGCGAGCCGTTGTTTACAAGTTGCCTGGTCTGTGAAGGAACCTGGAGGTATCATAGCATGGAACAAGGTTTTGCGGCAAGCTGCTGGATTAATTTTGTTTGTTCGCGTGGAGTACATGCAGTATGTTTCCCTACCTCTTAAGGTGCTGGAGGGTGCACTGAGAGCGACTTCACGTCTGACACTGTGGCTTTCCTAAACTACAGTACTGATGACTGCTCATTGTTTGTGAAGGTAAAGCTACTCATACCACACATAGCCTCGTACCCAGTCCCACGCCCAGCTTTTCGTTGCTTGCAGTACGGTAAAAGCTGGGCGTGGGACTGGGAACGAAGCTATACCACACACACCTCAGAATTCAACTGTGCTACATTGTACAAGTAAAGGAATATTACAACTGTGTCACTCTAACTCTCAGTCTCTGTTCTTTCACTTTAGTTTGTGCATCGTACATACGTACGTATGTAGTATGGATATATGTGCCACAAGTAATGCAAGGCTCATGTAGACCCTGGGAATGAGGCTGCAAGTTCTCATGCCTCCATGCAACCTCATTGCATGCTTTATGCTATGCAGTGTGTAAGCAAAGTAGTTGATGGGTATGTCTTCACTAACCGTACCTGCAGGAGCAGAATCAGGGATGTCCTGCCCATGCATGTACATGCATGTATCTTGGATCACATATCGATCACGTACCTCATTATGTGTATTGATCACCATAGGTGAATAATGCTTTTAATGCTGGTGCAGTTGCTGTGGTGATGATGAGACCTGAGGATGAGGCCAGCTTGGGCCCTCCCACCAGTAGGATCTACAGTGAGTTAACATGCTGGATACTGACTGCCTTGGGACACTGAATTCTGTAACAGTACTCAGATGCCCCATCATATATTATAGCATACGCACTGACAGTACATAATATTATGTAAAGAAGTGGTGTGAGTTGACAAATGAACTGCATTATGAAACACTACAGCCAGGGCGCACATGCTGGCTCTAGTCCTTCACATCAGCCGTGATTGTGTGCTTGGAGAATCCTAGCCTCATTCCCAGGCCCCGCCCAGCTTTTTGTCACTTGCAGTGTTCTTTCGTGCAACCGAAAGCAGCGCGCGGGCCTGGGAACGAGGCTAGGAGGATCCCACAGTTGTGTTACGATTGGCACTGCGTATGTTCAAAGACTTCCATATCCCAAGTTCAGCCCATTCCCTTAATGCAAAGAGAGCTTCACTAACTCAGCTGAAGCCTCTGGGTAGTGGTACTATGGCTTGCCTTCTGCTCCTCTGCCCAGCGACCTCAGTGGGTGCAGTGATAAGAGTGTTCAGAAGGTCGTGCTCTTGTTACGTACGTATGTCTCATCATCCATCAGTATTCATGAAAGGGCAAAGTTCATTAATAATTGAAGACCCTTTTCTGTTATAGGCCAGCATCCAGAGGGTTTTGACCTGGTGAACATTCCGGTGCTGGGAGCAACGTACCAACTTGGGCAGCAGTTGCTTGAGCTCTTTGCAGTTTCTGGGGTATGTATGTAACGTATGGATGAGGGTACATGTACGTATGCACTGTGTACTGTGTAGAGAGGAGGGGATATGTGCCAAAACTGATTCTCAACTGTTGAATGTGCTACCATTAAATTTTGGTTCCCTATTCAGTGACTGAACTCTCCTTAGCAAAATGGCTGCTTTTGTACACCCATTCGTTGGTGTTTTGTTGAATTCCCAAAATCACTGCTATTAATTATGCAACTCATACGTATGTCTCCCGCCTTACTTTTTCCACGCTGTGATTTTGTCCATCCTTCAATGCTCTTTGAATGGAATTCATGGAGTACCACTGTGCGCTATTGGTCACATGATAGATGCACAAAGCAATTAACCCACTTTGCACATACCTCAAAAGTCATTATAGAAATACTGAGTACGTACTTCTAGTGATCGAGTATTAGGGGTGAGATGGCCTTGGAATGAATGAGGTCACTATAACTTCAGGTTGTATGTATACATGGGCTATTGCTACTGATCTATTTTACAGACCCTGACGGTTCATATTGAAACCTACACCAGTATCACCAGTTATACTACCCTCAATGTGCTGGCCTACACTGATGATGGCAATGAGCACTCCACCATAGTGGTATGTTCTATCGGTGGTTGTACGTAGTTTCTAGTGTAGTCTGTATAATAGTGTCTACCAAATTTTTGAGGGACAAAATTTTCGTGGATTGGCCTTTTACAAAAATTTACGGAAATAATTTTTAGTGGATTGAGAATTCTGGATAGCTGCGCTACGGCCGCCACCACTGCGTGCAATTAAACATAGTTGTTGTGACATGGTAACAGTTGATCTCACCACTGCAACAGCAATGGGATCCTTGCGGTTCCCAGGCTCTCTCATACAAGGCAACTGTTCACCGATACGTGATAGCTGCATCCCAGTGGTATACAAGTGATACCGACAACTACCGCCTCTCAGTGCAGTGCTAAACGTTTTGGTTGCCCGAGTTCTCAGATCAGCTAGTGTTAACACAGACACGTTGGTCATGTGCCAAAGAAGGTGCCACGTTTGCGTGGTAGTACAATTCACTGTCGAGTGATATCCTCTGCGTGGGAGCTACTTGTAATGAAAAATTCACCAGCTTAATTTTCGCGGTCAGAGACCAATCCGTGAAAATTATGTGCCTCGAATATTTGAATTGAACCGTGAATTTTGATTCCCGAGCACATACATATGTGCTGCTCAGTGAAGGTGAATTTCTTTCAACTGCAGACATCCTGGTAGTCCGGTTGTGTTGGTATCCATGCATCGACCTGACCGACTATAATGCAATATCGTGTAATACTGAAGTATCAGTGTTTGTGTCTTAAGTGCACATGGCAATACAGTAATAGTTGAGGGCGGGGTAATGTACGTACAAACTGAAGGTGAGTGCATTATCCACCCCAAACTATCATTATATTGTCCAGGTGTACTACCTGACCCACACAAGCTGGTGTATCAGAGAACGCGGTAGTGTCCTCTATTTAGGGATGGCCAATGAAATTTCGATTTTACCGTACTGATGCACTAGCAGGATAACGGCCAAAGAATTAAGCTACAAACCCCCAAACCAAGCATGCAGGCAGAATGATACTACCTAGTAGTTCACAAAAACACTCACAAACGTACCTTAGAGTTCACAGGAGTCGATGAACAAGTCGCAGAGAAAACTCCGATTTCGTCATCTTCTTTCTTACAAACTTTGCACAAGGATAGCGTACCAACTAAAGCACTTCTGGAGCTAATATACGCACAGAACAAGTTTCGCGTAGTACTCACCATGACCTCTTTTGTCTGCAAGAGCAGCAATTTTGGCTAGCTACGATTCTAGCACGACACCATTTTGAGGCAATGAGGTCAAGGAGAAATTAACCAGGCGCAGTCCTACCATCCCTAAATTCTACGGATGGGACTGAGCCTGGTTAATGGCATTTCTCCTTCTTGTTTCTTAGCTTTTTCGAGATGTGGAATAATTCCGAATGTGACAGGCCATCACTAAATCCTTCTTAATTTTCGGAGATAATATATGCCTCTTGTCATCTACATGTACTTGGTGTTACTCACATCTACACGTACTTGGTTTTGCATGGTAAATTTGTATTAAAGTGTGCATTAATTGTCTAAATAATCCGCGCTAAAGTGTTCATTGCAAGCGCATGATGGGTGTCTGATTCATTGAGGGTCACATGAGAACCACTAAGTGAGCATAACAAAACAATGGCAGAAATGTGCAGAACATGCTGGTAGATGACTTTGTCCCCGGACATACGTACACTCATGCAGTCGGCCTTCACTTGTACTTCTCAAAGAGGGTAGCCTCATTCCCAAGCCCCACTCAGCTTTTAGTCGCTTGTAGTATCCTCATTCCCAGCCAGCTTGCAGGTGTCGGAAAGCTGGGCGGGGCCTGGTAATGACGCTACAAAGAGAGTGGACCGTAGTTACCTTCACTGTAGGTACATATTCATAGTTGTACGTATCTGCAAAGCATTAATTGAGGGTCACATGAGAACCACTAAGTGCATGAGCATAACAATACAATGGCAGAAATGTGCAGAACATGCTGGTAGTCTAGTCATTGATGACTTTGTCCCCGGACATACGTACACTCATGCAGTCATCCTGCACTTATACTGCTCAAAGGGGGTAGCCTCATTCCCAGGCCCCACTCAGCTTTTTGTTGCTTGCAGTATCCACATTCCCAGCCCCCCCCCCCCCCCCCCCCCCCCCCCCCCCCCCCTGGTAATGACGCTACAAAGAGGGTGGACCGTAGTTACCTTCGCTGTAGGTACATATTTGTAGTTGTACGTCTCTGCAAAGCATTAACTGCGGATCATAGATTCTCAGAAGTGTAGTTGGTGTTTCACTGTGCCCACACACCTTGCCCAACTGTATTCAGAACACATGTGAATGGGTGACACTACTTCATCCCCATAGATGGGTTCCCACCTTGACTCTGTGCCAGCTGGTCCAGGAATCAACGATAATGGGTAAGGGTTTACATGTGCAAGCTTGGAAGTATATACAATGATACACCAGCAATGATGCCAACTATCTAAGCACATTGGCCACACTGGACCTAGGTCACAGCTTTCTTATGTGAATGTAAAAGTGGCATGCAATCCGAGTGCACCTGGTGTATTAGATCTGACAGTTGGATATGTTTTCTCACAATAGTGAACCCTGCTCAGACACTTCTGGAAACAAGCAGTGGGAATACTGCATAGTCCCTCGCCTGAGTGAGGCAGAGCACGAGGAGAGCTTGCCCCTGTTGTGTTCTTGCTGTAGTTGACTTTCTTCTCTTCACCCTTGCTAAGGCATTTACGGTCTTTCTCCCTCGGTATTGGCGAGGAGCCAGCAGATTAAGGATAAGATAGATTGGATTCTGAATCCTTAGCCCCTTCTGGAGTACTGGATTATGACAATGAGCCATCAAGCTGAAGATGAGACCCGTGCGACAGGATGCCACAATTACTACCCTTTTCTGGTGGGAGTTCTCAAACCTGTTGGAACTTGGCCTTCGTATCTGGCTGTCTCGTCACTGCAGAAACTCACTATTGGAACCCAGGCTCGCTTCCGACGAGGGCAGAATGATAAGCTAGTGAAAAGTGCTTGGATTCCTTTGCTGGTGTGAAAACCTCCCACATTGTTGTGCATAGTCATTCCGTTCACCTACGCCTTTCCAAAATGTTCAGAGAATTGGTACCTTAGCCATGATCTAGCATACCCCATGGAGGCACAGCCTCTCAGGAAGTCCTCCTCTTCCTCATCAGTGAGTTACTGGGGAGGGCCACTGCTTCCTCCTGCCAGTACTCGCCCTGACACCCGGTCATAGGGTAACCCCTGAATACTTAGACCCTAGCTGACACTTCACAGCATCCAATGCTTTCGGCGTTCCATCTGTCCAACATTTTGGCTGAGGATATAGAGAGGGACCAGTGGCGCAGACTGACCTTGGATCATATAGGAAACTGGTTATGCATGTAAGCCTGATGCATAAGTCATTGATTATTAGACACCATGAATTCTTGGATAGTCTTTCTGTAGGACTTGGATCACTGTACTCAGTGGTCTGAATGGCTTAGTCCTAGTCCTAGGCTGTGCTGACCATGAATAGGAGCCCGGAATGATTATGAAGATTAACACCTTTAATCTAAAATCCAGTTTCTAGTACATACATGTACTGTATGGCTGGGTTTCATTGCAAATTGTGAGTTTGTTTTGGGCATGCGAATGCATTATGCATTACGTACGTATGCTTTGCATATGCACTTCAATTGCCTCTGAAAAGCAATGTATATATTAACTGAGCATAGTCATTGACAGTGGTATGTTATGCTACAAGAGATTTGTACCCTTTGTGCAGTTTGTATTCCCTTGGGCTTCGCCCTTTGGAATGCATAAAACTATACTCAGGGTTAACATGCTACTGGCACCATGAGGTCACCTTTACACTTAAGGTTACGGGATACTCGTGCGCACGCAGTGCGAAATGTATAGGGAAATCTATACTTAAGCTCGCTAACTAAAAATCTCTGGTACGAAGAGCGTGAGCAACTTGATTCTGGCGGTGGAGGTGCGCTGTTACAAGGTACAGGGCATGACGGAAGCTTTTTTTGATAGCATAATCCCTGGCAAATTTATCTGCTGTCTTGCTCTAGAAAAGCGGTAAATACGGGTTTTTAGTGAACTGATCTGCTCGTTTTTGCATGGCTATACAGTGTATCAGTAAAAGCTTCCGTCATGCCCTGCACCTTGTGACAACATACCTCCACCTCCAGAATCAAGTTGCTCATGCTGTTCATACCAGAGATTCTTGGTTAGCGAGCTTAAGTATACATTTCCCAATACATTTCGCATAGAGTGACCTAACTAAGTTCATGAGTTCGGGTAAGCGGGAGGTGCCTTTGTGCCATATTTCTGTTACTGCCTGATGAAACAGAATACGTTTTCGGGACCAAAGGTGGCCCCATGTATGTGCCGCTGCCACAATGACGTACAATTCCTTCCATTGTATGGAGTACACTTGTTGGTTTGTTGCCCATTTGCTGTTGAACCAATGTCCTTGCCAGTAGGCACCGTAGCCTAGGGTGCTGGATGCATCCGTGTACAGTTGCATGGCTGGGGCTGGTGTCCATTCTGACTCAAGCATTAGGCTTGTGCCAGACCAATTTGGGAGAAAGTGTAGCCACCATTGTAGATCTGCCTGTGTTTCCTTGGTGAGCCGTAGCCAGTGACGGAGGTGTTTCACTGTACAGCTGCGGTCTATCAACCTTTGGAGGAAAATACGCCCTGCTGGCACCACCTTGCACGCGAACGATAGCTTACCTATAAGTGACAGTAGGTCATGCTTCCTGCATTTTGTTCTGCTGGCCATGTCGAGCAGTTCTGCAGTGAGTTCCACTTTACGTGCTGGTGTAATTCCAGCTGTCATATTGATGGAGTCTAAGAGGATGCCTAGGAATTCCATGAGTGTGGTGGGCCCCTCAACCTTCTCTGGCTTCACTGGTGGTCCTAGCTTGTCGCAAATGTTCAACATTGTTCGGATGTTATTCTTGCAGACTGGGGAGCCTGGGGGGCCTGCTGTAAAGTAATCGTCCAGGTAATGGCCGGAAAAGGTCCTTTATGCTGTAGTTATTCTTCAGGGCCCACTCTATGGCTTCCGCTACCACAGGAAGGGGGCTGATCTTAGCCCAAAGGGCAAACACTTATCAACATAGTATTTTCCACTCCTAACAGTTCCAGTCCTGTAACTGGGCATTGGCGGAAGGCACTCTTCAAATCAATTTTGCCCATGAGAGTACCACGGCCCAGCTTGTTTATCACCTCTATGGCCTTGTCTACTGTGCAATATTGCAATGTGAAGTGTGCTGGATCAATGTGGTCATTGATACTATGACCCACTGGTGCTGATAGGTGGCATATCACTCTCCATCCACCATCTTTCTTGGGAATGGCTCCCATCCCTGAGCATCTGAGGTTTGGGAATGGTTTTGTGCTGAATGGTCCTGCCATGTGTCCCTCTTCGCATTCCTTCTGCAGAGTTGCATCTATCACCTCTGGGTGCCTATATGCTGATGGTAAGTTTGGGGTGGTCAATGGGTATCGAGCTCCCTGGTAGCCAACGTCGAAGCCTTGTCTGATGTCTTGTAGCAGCTGTTCAGTGAATGGGTGGTCTGCTAGTTCACGCTCAAATTTGAGCGGTCGTAGAGGTGTGACCAGCTGATGCTGGTCAATTGGGGTAGCTGGTGGTGCAGGATCTCACCGGGTGGCTTCCCCTGCACCGTTGGCACTCATGCGGATATGCACAGGAGGCTCGAGTGCATTTGCCATAGTTGAAGTCTTTGCATATGTCGCGTCTGGTGTTTCCTGAGCTAGGGATGTTACCCTTCCATCTGGGGTTAGGTGTCTGCTGGTTATAGCTGCCTCTGGCAGTATATGAAGGTTGTACAGTGCGAAAGGGGCTTTTGAGGCAGTTTCTGAGTAATGTGTGGTGGATCCACAGTGTGTGCAAGGCCTTGGAGCCAGGGACTGTCTGACTGAGACACAAACTATGAACGCTTCAAGCCATCTCGCACTTGGACGAACTATGAACAGTCTACTGGAGAGAGTGAGAGCAGCTCAGCAGGAGAGATTGAAAGCTGAGACAGATGAACAAAGAGACGCCAGACTGGAGAGTATGAGAGCAGCTCGGCAGGAGAGATTGGCAGCTGGGACTGATGAAGACAGAGACGCCAGACTGGAGAGTATGACAGCAGTTCGGTAGGAGAGATTGGCAGCTGAGATTGATGAAGATAGAGACGCCAGACTGGACAGCATGAGAAGCTCGGCAGGAGAGATTGGCAGCGGACTGCTCAAGAGAGAGAGGCCAGGCAACAGCATGATAGACAGGCACAGTGAGCGCTTCATGGTCAGATTGCATCACTGAGTTCTCCACAGTGCACACCTGCAGTGAGCAATTTCACATGTTCGAAGCAAAGTGAAACTGACAGTAATGAGGATGTTCATACGTCCTCCCATAAATCACTTCTGTGGGGCTGTGACGTCGGCTGTTTGTCTTGGGATTGTCGCCAGGGATCCTGTTGCGTATTGGCCAGTAAAACATTGAAGTCAAAAGTCTGCATGCTTGTGGTCCCAGCGCAGTGTTTTTGTTTCTGCAGCTAGTGTGTGATAGCCAAATGTGCGGTCGAAATTTGGCACTGGCTTCGCAGATTATCTGCTAGTAGCCAAGCATTTCCAATGCCCTCTCTGGGTAATGCGCCACTGTCACTAGCACGTACAGATTCCACGCTTCCATCCATGCTTGGAGGTTGGAGGTCCTATATCTGTCGCCGCTTCTGGTTCTTTGCCTGCGTGAGGGTAAGCTGTGGCTCGGTTGAGCCAGCGTTAGCACTGAGGTTGAGCGTAACCATTTGCGCGTTCGCGGAAGGCACCTCCGCTGTCCCTGTGACTGGGAACATGTTCTCCCTGAGGAGTGTATTAAACTCTACGTACTCACCTCTAATGATCTTGTGTTTAAGCTTGGATGTGATGGGTGGGAGTGTTGGGGGGGGGGTTGCTTGCTGCCTGGGTAGCATCAATTTCATTGTGTGGGGTGGGTGGTATGCTGCCTGATGCGTCTGATGTATTCCCCTGCGATGCTGCCTGCTGAACGTGGTGCGTTATGGGTTGGGTTCGTAATCGGCGAGGTCTCGTTGTTCACTTGCGAGGTGCTATGGTCTAGTTTATCTGCCAGGAGTTCCCGTATTTCAGACGTTAGCCTGGCTTCAACCTCTGCAATGCTGGTAGTTACCATCTGGTGAAGGTCTCGCTCCGCCCGCGGCTGGGCATGGCTTGGCAATCGACGTTCCTGGATGGCAGCATGCAGGCGTGCTGCCAGGGCGCTCTTATTGCCCGTGGTGACTAAATGCCGTTGCTGCAGATGTAATCTAAGAATCTCTGCACTCTTTGCCTTCAGCTGCTGCAGTGAGCAGCCTTCTATATATCTGTTGAGGCAGTCAGCCTATCTTGCTTAGCTGGTGGTTGCAGCTGGCTGGCCTGGGATGCTCTACGACGTTTTGGCGGCATATTGGTTGAGGTGTTAGAAAGTGATTGGTGGGATTTTTCTAGCTTGACTGGTGTGGTTTTTCTTGAATAGATCCAGTTGGCCAGGCGGTCTCTAGATAGTGATAATTGCTTCAATGGTCCAGTTTGAAGTTGGTTTGTAATTGTGGGTTGTTAAAAGCATTTATTGGCAGTCCAGACTAGCAGGATACGTATATCCATACGTACCGCTGTGTACGTACGACTGTGGCGGGTTTATGAACATGGATTGTTAGTGGTGAGTGAGTTAAGCTATACCTGCGGAGCTTGGTCTTACCACCATTGCACCTTGGTGTGGCTTTCCTCCACGATTGAACTTCCTGCGCTGCACTTTAATGATGGTTGGTTGTGTCGCCTTGTTGCTGCCAGTATCTCGGGTTCTGCTGCAGCTGCTGCTAATTGGTAATATCGCTGGCGAAGCTGCTGTAGCTGCTTGGGGTCTAGCTGCTTCAGGGAGTGTGCTTCTGGCTCTGTTGCTTGGCTGTTGCGCTGCAATTGGATGCTTCTGTGCCGCAAATCTGTGACAGTCGTAGGTGGCTTGATTCTTGCCTGCGAATACTACTGGTTGGAATAGCAAATGCTAGTAGTTGCCCACTGTACTCTGCTAGAACAAGAGTGATATCGCCCTCTCAGTAATATTAAGGGCTGGGACCAGCTAGATCAGACACATTTTTGTGTTGTGTTTGCAAAGTTATTGTGCTCCAGTGGAATCATACATTGAAAATGAATGTCACTTTTGGGTTAGCCCCACCCCTCTCGAGTCCAATGACGTCATTTTCGGCCACGCCCAAGCAATCTGTCCTGCAATATGGCTTCGTTAGCAAACCCGCTAGGCAACTACAAATGCTAAAAAGCGGCAACTTAAAACCCCATGAACCTCCGTGATTTCTTCGTGGCATAGAGAGCTGAAAGCCCACTACATTTTAGGCCTAGCGATAGTTGATAGCTGGTATAGGTAGAGAGGTATAGCTATTCAACATGCAAGCAGGGCAACACTTCTCAGATAAACCTACCTCTAGATCACTCGAAGAACGTTCAATCAATAATCGCTAGGGTGAACAGCTTTATCTAGTCGGTTGACATACGATGGGCCACACTAGAGTCCTTACAACCCGGGTTTAAGTTGCCGCCTAACACATCGACTCCAAACTTGTAGATCTGTGCGGCCATTCTCTGCAACTGGGCGTGGGAGGAGCACTCATCATGTGACATGTACTGGAAAACACGTGCATGCAATCGCATCAGCTAAACTGTGCACGCGAACAACATCACAGTAGTGGACGTTCATAGCAATACTGCCAATAGCGGTCTTTGCTTCACTCCGTCCGACTTGTACAGATCCAGCAAAAGCGCTGCAAATTGTGCTGTACTGATTTGCCATGCAACTATGCGCGTGACTATCACAACGTTTGGCCAACGCCTACTTGTAAATAATTCTATTACGGTCTATGAATAATTTTATTGTGGTTACTACGAGATGCGTGCGCAGCCAAGCAAGGTCCCATTCCTTAACAGACGTGAGCTTGTCTTGAGCTTAAATAGCACAGATAAGGGGTGGAACTCTTTGCCCAGTGTAGTGACCACATCCTTTTTCCAAGGATGTTTGCACTTATCATTACATCACGCCATTCTAGCTGGTGCCATGCATGTTAACCTTAATTTTCTGGTGGAAAAGTCCATTACAATCACTGTAGCAAGCCATGGTACAACTGTTACTTATTCATACATTTTGTGGTAATTACTGCCATCCCAACTCTCTGCGCTGTAGGAGTGGCTCAATGGCCAACTTGGAAATTGCAATACAAGTGGCGAAAAAGGATTTAAAAGCAAAGAATAAGGTAGTTCTAATAGATGTACAATACATGCTCGTACTTACGTACTCTAGCCTTTTTGCTACGTAGGTCATTCCGACTGCAGCTATTGATTGCTAGCAGTGTGCCTGCATGATGTTAGTAGCCTCGTTCCCAGTCCCATGCCCAGCTTTTCATCGCTTGCAGTACGGTAAAGCGGGGAGGGCCTGGTACATTCAAGCGACGAAAAGCTGGGCGTGGGACTGGGAACGAGGCTATGATGTTAGTGCATGAGAATAAGGCTGATCATGCACTATGCACACTAACTTTCATTGTTAGGTACTGTTTGCATTCTGGGGAGCAGAGGAGCTTGGTCTACTGGGATCCGATCACTTTGTGATGAGTCTCAAGGAGGAGGAGAGGAGTCAAATTGCCCTCAACCTCAACTTTGATATGCTTGTGAGATAATTACAGTAGTGCCATAACTCTCCCGATCATACACCCCCCATTTTGTACACTAATTTGAATCTAAGTGGGGAGTGGGCTTTTACTCAGGGAGTCAATACTTTTGACTATACACCCCACAAACGCAATGTTGCAGCTAGATTGAAATCGTTTGATGTGGCTTTGCTGCATGTAGCTATCCGGAAGAGCAGTTAATTTAGCATGGGAATTTCCAAAGTACGTATGCTGTACTTCCTTCACAAGAGTGCCCTGCAAGATAACTTGCATCGTCAGTTGTGACAGGAGATGAAGGGATGGGCAGTTCCATGTGTTTACGTCTTCAGAGAGGGACGAAAACACCTTGACAAGTTGACAACTTGCGTATATTTGCTTTGCTAAAAGCATAAACTATAGAACTTCTACGTGGCTAGTTTTTGTCTAAGCCACCAATTGATTCACTGGGTAGATACTCATTGTACTGAGTTGGTAGATACTCACCACATGATGGGGCATTCAAAATGAGTAGAATGCACCTTGGGGTAAGTTAGCTTCATTCCCAGGCCTTCTACACCTCCAGTTTCATACTGCAAGCAATCAAAACAGGAGGTGTAGAAGGCCTGGGAACGAGGCTAGGGTAGGTAGGGAGAGAGAGTTTACTCCAAAAGGGGTGTAAGTATTAGTGAGAGACTACAGCAGATGGTATATTTGAAGAAGCAGTGGAGTGGTACATACTAGCCTCGTTCTCACCATTTTCGGTTGCAAGTATGAAAGAAAGTGCAATCGAAAACGGCACAAGCCTGGCAACGAGGCTAGTACATAACACTGGGGCAATAATACGTAGAATGATAATACATGAAATGTACGTATACTTTGTACAGGGATCTCCAAACTTTGTGAGACAAGTCTACAATGGCTCAGATGTAAGTTATCTGTATCTAGATTACTTCGCCATGTAGCTAGAACAATTATATAGAGAAGCCTCTCCCCCTGGAAGCCTGGTTACCGAGCTGATTTGCTCTTAATCAGCTACGTAAAATACACTTGTCTCTCTCCCTTATGATAAGTATGAATGTTGACATCATGTTGACATCACAAAAACCACACCCCACATTGGTTGTTTCTTCCATAAATTGATCTATTTCATATCTACATGTGTAGGATGAAATATCATACTATTGCCTTTACTCAGGCCAATGAGTCAATTGCAGTCGCCAGTGGCAAGATTCAATCTCTATTTGAGCAGCATTTTGAGTGAGTGCTTATTGTATTGCACTGTGTTCTGGCCAACATGAATACTAGATATAGACGCATTTGTGTAGTGTGCATCTGCTTGTAGAGACCATTTCCGCTACTGCACCATGATCTGCCACAAATGAAGCTCCAGAAGACCAGAAGACCCATAACTGAAGTTCTTGGAATGTTTTAGAAAGGTACGTGTATGCGCATACAAACCGAGTGCTCTGTGCAGGAAGCCTGCTGCTTGTTTCTTAGTAGAAGCCTTCCAATTCTCAGACGGAGCCTTCCAGTTTGTGGCGAATCTGCCGTGCAAATGCAAGTCATCAAATTGTTTGTAAGAATGGTGTCATTTTTGAGATGCATACCTTAATCTAATTGTTTGGTAACCAATTGCAGGTCACAAAGTTTACCCTATGAGCTCACAGGATTCAATGGGCGCTCAGATTATGGTCCTTTCATTGCTGTGAACATTCCAGGTGAACGCATGCAATTATAGTCCGTTGTAATTCTTGTATTTCAGGTCAGAAAACCTTCCCTACCAGCCAAAAGACTTCAATGGTCGCTCAGACTATGGTCCCTTCATAGCTGTGAACATACCAGGTGTGTGGAAAATGCACTGAAATGGAGGTCACTTTGAAGTCTGTGACTTCCTTATCACCAAATGACGTCATGAGACTTTCAGCTTCATGATGTCACATTCCGCAATGTCCATGGGATTGTATTCTGCGTGAGCAGAAAGGGTGGGGCAGGGAGAGGTGGGTGGGTGCCCCCAGAGGGTGCAACAGCATGGCCATGTCTGGGCTCTGCAGTAGTAAGGTCTTGATTGGCACTGGGAGTGCCATTCCATCGTTTTTGTCAGAAATGAACTTAGAAACAAACCGTCTTCCCTTGTAGGGCAGTGTTCATGGTGCGTTTTTCAGCTACGACAGGTTAACATTTCCCGGGAGACATTGATTGCACAATGAAACTGGGATTAAAGCCCCACAGAAACTATATATCCGTGCGCAAAGTGCAAGGGTGTCTATAATTTGTTTCCAAGGGATCTATATCCCGTAGACCATGAGGGTTTCATGGTATATAACCGGCAGCCAATCAAATCTCTGTCTGTATTAGCTACCGCAACAGCTGCAACTGTTCGGTCAGAACTATTCCGTGCACAGACATGAGTCTGCTGTATAGCAGCCGGTCTCACCATCCGCTACCTGACATCTCTACTCACTCGTATCTCTGAAGCGGAACCAGACTCTGAGATCTTTCCAAATATAGAACCAGAGTGACTCACTTTTGCAGTTGTTTTTTGTCAGATGCAAGTCCAGCTCCACCTTCACGCTACATGTGCGCATATGGCTGTAGCACGCGAGACACTTATGCGCCATACAGAGAACTGTGCACAGTCTATCATGCTAAAATACTGTTTGGCATTATAGAACGTTACAGGTATAATAAGTGATATCACAGCGGTAATACATAAGTGATTTAAAACCGACCAATCAGATTGCATTGTTTCATTTGGAAGAATAGCATAAGCAACTATAGAGATAAGTACCCTAAGGAGATTCATGCAGCCACAAACTGCCAGCCCATCCCAGGGGTGGTAGGACAAAGTCCATCCAGGTGGTATTCCATAGGTATAGTGCACAATAATACACAGGGTTCAATCGCTGTATTGACTTCTTCTGACCTGATGTTAAACACTTGAGTGCATGCAGTTGACAAGGCTGTGTCGCAGGCTTACATTTACATGTAGGATACTCTTGGATGCATTGCTACCAGGCAGAATAGCCATATGCTGTCTCCGTGCAAGTGACACCCCCTAGATATATCACAAACCTGAAAGACTCGGTTAAAGGATTCACTTAGCTACCTAAGCAGTGAGCAAGTTCATGAGGTTCTTTTCTCAAGGAGTAGTTAGTTTATTTGACGTTTGAATGTCATGTGACCTCCAGCCATTCAGACTGTGATGGCTATAGATATTTTCTTTCCACAGCTGGAGGGCTGGCTACTGGTGCTGATGAGGTCAAAAGTGCAGAGCAGCGTATGGTATTTGGTGGACTTGCCAATGCTATCCTGGATCCCTGCTATCATCGTGTGCGTAGTCTGATAAAGCATACCTTATAGCCCATAAAAGTACCATGTTTATGGGATGCTGGGCCTGGTTCTAATGTGTGTTGTGTGCATACCGTAGTTGCTCGTTATTGATTGCATCCAACATGATGCGCTTAATTTCAAATGATGTTCCTTAAACAGGAAGTGTGCTTCATTTGGCATTATGGCTTTTCCAAACTGTAGGATTGAAAAAGTGCTTAAGGTAGCATTATACCTTTACCGTTAGGGTACCTTTAACCGTCGGGGCCCCGACGGTTAAAGGTACCCTAACGGTAAAGGTATAATGCTACCTTAAGGTAGCATTATACCTTTACCGTTAGGGTACCTTTAACCGTCGGGGCCCCGACGGTTAAAGGTACCCTAACGGTAAAGGTATAATGCTACCTTAAGGTAGCATTATACCTTTACCGTTAGGGTACCTTTAACCGTCGGGGCCCCGACGGTTAAAGGTACCCTAACGGTAAAGGTATAATGCTACCTTAAGGTAGCATTATACCTTTACCGTTAGGGTACCTTTAACCGTCGGGGCCCCGACGGTTAAAGGTACCCTAACGGTAAAGGTATAATGCTACCTTAAGGTAGCATTATACCTTTACCGTTAGGGTACCTTTAACCGTCGGGGCCCCGACGGTTAAAGGTACCCTAACGGTAAAGGTATAATGCTACCTTAAGGTAGCATTATACCTTTACCGTTAGGGTACCTTTAACCGTCGGGGCCCCGACGGTTAAAGGTACCCTAACGGTAAAGGTATAATGCTACCTTAAGGTAGCATTATACCTTTACCGTTAGGGTACCTTTAACCGTCGGGGCCCCGACGGTTAAAGGTACCCTAACGGTAAAGGTATAATGCTACCTTAAGGTAGCATTATACCTTTACCGTTAGGGTACCTTTAACCGTCGGGGCCCCGACGGTTAAAGGTACCCTAACGGTAAAGGTATAATGCTACCTTAAGGTAGCATTATACCTTTACCGTTAGGGTACCTTTAACCGTCGGGGCCCCGACGGTTAAAGGTACCCTAACGGTAAAGGTATAATGCTACCTTAAGGTAGCATTATACCTTTACCGTTAGGGTACCTTTAACCGTCGGGGCCCCGACGGTTAAAGGTACCCTAACGGTAAAGGTATAATGCTACCTTAAGGTAGCATTATACCTTTACCGTTAGGGTACCTTTAACCGTCGGGGCCCCGACGGTTAAAGGTACCCTAACGGTAAAGGTATAATGCTACCTTAAGGTAGCATTATACCTTTACCGTTAGGGTACCTTTAACCGTCGGGGCCCCGACGGTTAAAGGTACCCTAACGGTAAAGGTATAATGCTACCTTAAGGTAGCATTATACCTTTACCGTTAGGGTACCTTTAACCGTCGGGGCCCCGACGGTTAAAGGTACCCTAACGGTAAAGGTATAATGCTACCTTAAGGTAGCATTATACCTTTACCGTTAGGGTACCTTTAACCGTCGGGGCCCCGACGGTTAAAGGTACCCTAACGGTAAAGGTATAATGCTACCTTAACCGTCGGGGCCCCGACGGTTAAAGGTACCCTAACGGTAAAGGTATAATGCTACCTTAAGGTAGCATTATACCTTTACCGTTAGGGTACCTTTAACCGTCGGGGCCCCGACGGTTAAAGGTACCCTAACGGTAAAGGTATAATGCTACCTTAAGGTAGCATTATACCTTTACCGTTAGGGTACCTTTAACCGTCGGGGCCCCGACGGTTAAAGGTACCCTAACGGTAAAGGTATAATGCTACCTTAAGGTAGCATTATACCTTTACCGTTAGGGTACCTTTAACCGTCGGGGCCCCGACGGTTAAAGGTACCCTAACGGTAAAGGTATAATGCTACCTTAAGGTAGCATTATACCTTTACCGTTAGGGTACCTTTAACCGTCGGGGCCCCGACGGTTAAAGGTACCCTAACGGTAAAGGTATAATGCTACCTTAAGGTAGCATTATACCTTTACCGTTAGGGTACCTTTAACCGTCGGGGCCCCGACGGTTAAAGGTACCCTAACGGTAAAGGTATAATGCTACCTTAAGGTAGCATTATACCTTTACCGTTAGGGTACCTTTAACCGTCGGGGCCCCGACGGTTAAAGGTACCCTAACGGTAAAGGTATAATGCTACCTTAAGGTAGCATTATACCTTTACCGTTAGGGTACCTTTAACCGTCGGGGCCCCGACGGTTAAAGGTACCCTAACGGTAAAGGTATAATGCTACCTTAAGGTAGCATTATACCTTTACCGTTAGGGTACCTTTAACCGTCGGGGCCCCGACGGTTAAAGGTACCCTAACGGTAAAGGTATAATGCTACCTTAAGGTAGCATTATACCTTTACCGTTAGGGTACCTTTAACCGTCGGGGCCCCGACGGTTAAAGGTACCCTAACGGTAAAGGTATAATGCTACCTTAAGGTAGCATTATACCTTTACCGTTAGGGTACCTTTAACCGTCGGGGCCCCGACGGTTAAAGGTACCCTAACGGTAAAGGTATAATGCTACCTTAAGGTAGCATTATACCTTTACCGTTAGGGTACCTTTAACCGTCGGGGCCCCGACGGTTAAAGGTACCCTAACGGTAAAGGTATAATGCTACCTTAAGGTAGCATTATACCTTTACCGTTAGGGTACCTTTAACCGTCGGGGCCCCGACGGTTAAAGGTACCCTAACGGTAAAGGTATAATGCTACCTTAAGGTAGCATTATACCTTTACCGTTAGGGTACCTTTAACCGTCGGGGCCCCGACGGTTAAAGGTACCCTAACGGTAAAGGTATAATGCTACCTTAATAACAAGTAGCTTGGGACAGAGACTAGCCTAGCTGCACCGATACTAGCTAACTAATAAATATGCGTACAAATTTGTATAGCTACATTAGTCACTACTGTTTCAACTGGATCTCACTGGTCAGCAGGGTTCTTGGTAGCTAGCTTCTACCAAAGGGCACTGTGGTCTTTCACAAGGTTTCTGAACAGTATGAATCTCATTATGTACCCCTCAAATTCCTGGTGAGAACATTACTTGTCAGTTCTCTGGACTTGAGACTAATGGGTTAGGGCTCCGAACAACTCAGACCTTGGCAACGTTACAACAATTATTATGCTCCAACAGCTCTTTATTATGCCAGCATATGCTTGTATGCTTCCACTGTACTATTATGCTCGAGCATAATTTGTCAAGGACTACGTACGTAGCATGTATGCATGCAAGCAGGTTGCTTCCAGCTTTGATTTGTGGAATTCAGACTTTGTTGAGAGCTAGCTTGACTGTCTATGTGTACTTCAGGTACAGGCTTACTGACATTGGCAGCTTAGTTCAGAGTGTGCCTAATAGACCGCATGTGCTCATGAATGACATTATCAACGAGCATAAATGTGAGCATAATAAACAATTATTAGAGCATAATTAGAGCAGTTTAAGAGTATTGGAGCGTAGCATAATTGGACAGTTTTTGAGCATAATTCGCCAAGGCCTACTACGCGCACATATTATAGCCATTTCACTCACCAACTATAGTTTTGTTCATTTTAGTTCTGCTCTTTTCCTGTTGAATACAGGCTTGTGACACTGTTGACAACATAGACCGTACAGCATATGAACAGATGGCTCAAGCTGCAGCAAGTGTCCTAGATGTGAGTTAATATGACCGCTATGTATGATTAGCCTCATACCTTTAGTACGGCATGTAGGCATGGAATCTGGGTCTTTCCCACTTTGTCAATTCCACATCGTCAAATTTCACTTTGTCAACTCCCACTTTAGTGAGAAATAGTCTCGGCCCCAGCCCCAAACCAACCCCAGTGCGGATCGCTACCAATATCACGCGCGTGGATACTAGATCCCCGCGCATGATACTAGATGCGATCCGTGCTGGGGTGGGTTTGGGTCTGGGACCGAGACTAAGTGAGAAATTGACAAAGTGGGAGTTGACAAAGTGAGAAGTTTACAAAGCGGGAATCTATACTAAGTAGCTATTGGGTAGCAAGTGTGCATATAGTATGACAAATGTGCATGCATGGGTTGTGAGACTCAGTGCTCAATTAATAGGCATGCACATTAACTGAAGCTCAAGGAGGACCCCCAGGAAATGGGTGAGCAATTTCATCGACCATTGAGGCCAGGGAAATAGGAGATCTCAATCTACTACTCTGAGCTCGAGCAACGAAGACCAGTGCACTCCCTCGGTTGGAAAATCTTCTCAGTTACGTTGAAAACACCTGGCTAGATGGTGGGCAGTTTTCGAGTGTCTTTGAGCTTGATGGAAGCAGAATAAAACAATCACTTGGAGGGATGGCACAGAAAGTTTAATTCAACCATTAGTCCGCAATCTCCCAACATCTACCGGCTGGTGGATGCCATCAAAGAAGAGCAAGCACTTACGGAACTCACAGCAGTCTACGTAGCTTGAAGCACCCAGATGAAAGCATAGCTGTCAATGAATGCCTAAAAGCATACATAAATTAATGGAGAAAAAGTCTCACAACCCATGTTGTTATACTATGTACACTCACTTTGTCAATTTCTCGCTTTGTCAATTGGTCAATGTTGCAGTGTCGTTACCACCACCAAAGGGTAGCTACTACAGAAACTATCACTAGCTAGCAGTTACTGACTGAATGAATGATTGATGTATTGAAAAGTGCATGGTATAATAAACGGAACAAAACGGAAAACTGAGCCCACATGGCGGGCAAATTACAATACCGGAAATGCAACTATACCACATTCCTCCCTCCTTAATATGAAGGTTCATACAAAATGAGAAATGAGAATAAACACGCATGTATGTAAACACTCAAAGGTAACAGGTAACAGGTAACATACGATAGTTCCAACAGTCACTGATATTGAATCAGCGGGTTTCGATCACGGGTCGGATAACGTCGCTCGGAAATCTCCGTCGCTGGAGGTACAGGATCTGGGGGTCCATGATCTCGGACACATGTCTCCTCGATCGTTCCCCTATCTGTGACTCAGTACTACTCTCAGTAGGTGTGGTTGCCTGTAGAGTCTCGTAGTTCGGAGTATGCTGTGCATTAGGATCCTGAGGAAATGGTGGTACGTCAATGTCTCTAGCATTCTCAGGTTCAGCTGTTTGTTCAACACTCGGGGTAGATGTAGGTGCTATCCAGCTCTTGATCTGGTCTGCATACCTCTTCCATCGCTGACCCTCATCTGTCTCAATGATGTATGTGACAAGTCCTAACACCTCTGCAATGGTGCCAGGGATCCAGTCTGGGCCAGGGCGAAGATTGCGAGCCATAACTCGGTCTCCAACAGTCCGCTCTCGGGCCCGTGAACGGCGGTCGTGTGCAGACTTGGCTGGCTACACAATTGAGCTGCAGCAGGTTGAACCTTGTCCTGAGATCACGTTGCATGTACAGGGTATGCCGGTAGTAGTGTGTTTCGTGGTGCGATAGGTGAGCAGGTATGAGAAGATGCGTTGACTCAGTGAACGGCCATCATCTTGTGATGCCTTGAGACTTCGTTTGAGAGACAGAATGAAATGCTCAGCTAAGCCATTGCAGGCTGGAGCACTTTTGACATGCTTAATCCCATTACGCTTGGTGAAGATCTCAAAGTCTTCTGCGATGAATTGGGGGCGATTATCTGTAATGAGGTGCTCTGGAATGCCATGTGAAGCAAACCACCCTATCAACACATCTAGAGTCTTCGACACAGTGGTGGTAGACATTACACGAACCTCAGGCCCCTTCAAATATGCATCCACTGTTATCAGAAACATTGAGCCTTGAAATGGTCCTGCGAAGTCCAGGTGGACTCGCTGCCACAGCTTCCCACGGATGCAGGGGAGCCATGGACAGTGCTCTCTTCACAGCTTGGCAGGACTGGCAAGCTTTGGCAGCTCTTTGTCAAGGCTGGGTCACCACATGTAGCTTCTGGCTACAGACTTCATTCTGGTAACTTCCAGGTGGTCATGCTGAAGTTCCTGAAGCAGCTTTTCTCTCAACTTCTTTGGTATGACCACACGATATCACAACCCTCCTCCACCGTGATCTCATTTCGTCGGTCCAAATACGGACAGAGCCATGCCGGAATCTCCTTTAGCAGTACACCTTGCTGAGCACTGGGTCAGAGCCAGTCACAGCTCGTAGCTGATGCACAGTCACTGGTAATGCTTCCATTTGGGAGATATTAGATTAGTGTAGGTGTCTTCCGGAGGGATTCCACTCAGAGGCAGGCGAGAAAGTCCATCGGCATTTCCATGGTTTCCAGTTGGGTGGAAGTCAATGTCATAATGGTACGCCGATAAAATCCATGCCCATCTCTGTAGTCTGGCAGCAGCTAGAGATGGTATGCCTTTCTTGGGATTGAGTATGGCGGTGAGGGGTTTGTGGTCTGTAACCAGGGTAAATTGGCGACCGTACAGGTACGAATGGAAGTGCTTCACTCCGAAGATTAGCGAGAGAGCCTCTTTCTCCACTTGTGCATAGTTCTTTTCACTACTTGTGAGTGTGCGCAATGCAAATGCCACGGGGCGCTCACTGCCATCAGGGAGAACATGTGCAATCACGGCTCCGATGCCGTATGCAGAGGCATCGCCGGCCATCCGGATTGGCAGGCTGGGAGTGTAGTGAGTGAGAACCTTTGAAGAGGTGAGCTTCTCCTTGGCTAGGTTGCAGCTACTCTGGCACTCTTTTGACCACTTCCACTTGATATCCTTGTGCAGAAGGTTGTTGAACGGGTTGAGAATGGTCGCAGCATTCGGGATGAATTTGCCGTAACAGTTAATCAACCCTAAGAAGGAACGTAACTCATCAATGTTCTTTGGAGCAGGGGCTTGGACAATTGCTCACAGCTTGTCCTGTGGTGTGTATACCTTCAGCATCCACACGGTGCCCAAGGAAGTCCACGCTGGGCTGGAGGAATCGGCACTTGGCCCACTTCACACGGACGCCATGTCACAGGAGACGTCTCAACACTTCCTCCAGATTCTCCAAATGCTCCTCGTCTGTCTTGCCAGTGATGATGATGTCATCACTATAGCAAGCTACTCCATCGATTCCCTGAAGTATGGAGTCCATTGTTCTTTGAAAATAGCAGGAGCGGAGGCGATCCCAAACGGGAGCCTGGTGTACTAGTATAACGGTGTTAACGATGACATACTTCCTGGTGTACTAGTATAACGGTGTTAATGGTGACACTTCCTCGAATCCTCATCCAACAGCAGTTGGTTGTATGTGTGCGATAGGTCAAGGGTAGTGAACTTCTTTCCTCCTGAAAAGGCGGCGAAGATGTCGACCGGCTTTGGCAGTGGGTACTGGTCCACATCGAGTGCAGGGTTGACCGTTACTTTGTAGTCCCCGCACAGCCTGAGACGGCCATCACGTTTGGGCTCTGCGAAGATGGGTGCCGCCCACTCACTGTAGGTCGTCCTTTCTATTACCCCATCGCTCTCCAGTCGGTTGAGTTCTCTCTCCACACGTTCCCTCAGGGCAAAAGGGACGGAGCGAGGTTTGAAGAACTTGGGTTTAGCATCTTTTGTCACACTCAGCTTGGCCTGGAATGGTGTGATCGTGCCCAGTGTCTCCGAGAAAAACTCCTTGTACTTGTCTTGCAGAGCAGCCACTCGACTTTCCAAACTGCTCTCTGATAAGGCAACCTTTCCAATGGTCTGCCAATCCACCCATCAGGCTTGGCCTGATCCTTGAACCACCAGTAGCTTCAATTTCTTGTGGTGTTGTTGACAATAGACAATGTCCACGCAGATACTACCCTTCACAGGAATCTGTTCTCCAGTGCAAGTCCTGAGTACGATGCTGGTCTTCTGCAACTTCACAGAGGGGAGTAGAGATGCCAACACTGATTCAGAGGCAATGGACACACCAGCCCCAGGGTCCACTTCCATGGGGCTGTATACAATCGGTGGACTGGACTACTGGACTGGACTACTGGACTGGACTACTGGACTACTGGACTCACCCAAAATTCCATGAAACGCCCTTTTCAGTGAGAAGCTAAACCTCCTTACTCAGCCTATTAGTTCGCTAAAGTTGCTTCCTAGCCTGTTACGGCATCGTCTCCTCGATTTCCGAGGTCAAAGGTCACGTGCATATTTAATGAGTAGGGATAACAATCATGGTAGCTACACTTAAAGGCAGGCTGGAGTTTGGTTTCTGCTGATAACGTGCTAACTGCTCTTCTAATCGTTCAAACAGGCGGAGAATCCTAACTGGAGCTCAATTAAATCATGGATCTATAATATCCATGATTAAATTTGACTTCCCAACAAATGCGTGTGACCTCCATAAGAAAACAGTTGATACAAGTCATGGTTGCTCAAAGCTAGCTAGCATGGATGCTCAAAGCTCTTCCCCATCCGGGTAGGCCTGGGAACGAGGCTAGCTCAAAGCCAGTACAGAACCCACAAGAATTGTTGAAGCTCATTAAATATGCACGTGACCTTTGACCTCGGAAATCGAGGAGACGATGCCGCAACAGGCTCGGAAGCAACTTTAGCGAACTAATAGGCTGAGTAAGGAGGTTTAGCTTCTCACTGAAAAGGGCGTTTCATGGAATTTTGGGTGAGTCCAGTAGTCCAGTAGTCCAGTCCAGTAGTCCAGTCCAGTAGTCCAGTCCACCGATTGTATACAGCCCTTCCATGGTGAGAGGCTGTCCACTGACATGCAACTTCACCTTGTAAGGGCAGGAAGGTCAGCTAGTGACCACAGACAGGGATTCCTCCTGGCTGTCTGGAGCAAATGCTGCTAACCACTTTGTGTTCTTAGTGCGACCTCTGGCAGACCTGTATGGCTTCGTTCTACACAAGGGTGGAATATGCCCCACCTTGCCACATTTGTGGCATGTTGCAGCTTTGAATTTGCAGTTGCCACTGCTATGATTTCCACGCCCACAACGGCCACACGGCTTTGCAGGTGGCATAGATGTCTTCTCGACTCTGAAGACGGGGGTAGAGCATTGGGTTCCCTTAAGCTCTTTCGATCTCTTGGTGGCAGCTTCCATTAGGCCTGAGATAATTATGCCAGAATAATTTTGGGAATAGTAGCAAAGGTACAGAATTGAGAATGATTCGAGAATAACAGCAAGCTTTTGCATGCGGAAGTAAGGGGTGTGGCACAAATTGACTTCCAGTTTGCTGCACAATGGTAATAATGGCTGACATTTGCAGCACTAGCACGGATATTGTACTGGATTTGTTGACAGTCTGGCCGAGGACTCTGATTTGCCAGTACCTCAGGTGCAATCTTTGCTCACTCAAGACTATGTTGAATGTTCCCATATGTTGCAGTATAACAAGCGTTGACTATAAAGTTATTTGTTGAGAATAATATGAGAATAATAGCAAGGGTTTTGGGAATAATAGCAAGATTTTAAAACAATTAAGGAATAGAATAATAGCTACAAGTTGAGGCATAATTATCTCAGGCCTAGCTTCCATGCCCAACGCTGTCTCCAGTGCTGTGGCCAAGGTAAGTTTCTCTTTTACTGGCAAAGCTGTTGAGCCCGCAGACGAGCCGGTCTCTCAATGGTTCCGAGAGAAATGCTCCAAACTTGCAGCGGCTGGCTAGTTTTCGTAGACTCGCCAGGAAGTCTGCAACCGATTCGCCTTACTTCTGAGTCCTTTGGTAGAAGCAAAATCGTTCTGCAATTACAATGGGCTCGGGACCATAGTGCTTCGTGAGGATGTCCGTCAGCTCAGCCAGTGTCTTAGTTTCTGGCTTGTCAGGAGAGACTAGGCCGCAGATGAGGGAGTAGTGCCTCAAGCCTAGGACAAGCAGGAGCGCAGAGACCTGCTTTCCTTCGTCGATACAGTTAACAGTCACGAACAGATTGAACCGCTCAAGGTAAGCTGAGATAGTTTCATTGTCAGGATTGAACTCCTGCATTCGACCGATCGTCGTAGTAGTAGCCATGATTGCGGGATGCCTGTAGCTGATCTGTGAGTCGATCCCGTCCTCATTGCCAGTTGTGGTGTCATTACCGCGAGGTCAGGGCACAACCCTAGAATGTCGGGTTCTTGGGAAGCACTCCCCTCGGACCCAGTAGAACTCCTGCAGTTGGTAACATGATAGGAGGTTGCAGGAGGAATTGTATCATCACTATAATGTGGGGACCAAATCTTAGACAAGACTTGAACAATGTCATGTGATGATCAGAAGGTTTACCTCTCTTTGCTTTGCAGACACTAATGATGCAAGATGACTTGAGAAGCTTCTTGAACACTACCTCAGCTATTTGAACACGAATCCATTATACAGGTGTTTGTATTTGTGAGATGATGTTCGTGTGTTGTCAGTTTTCCGATTGGCTTTTATGTTTTGTGGAGTTGCAATGGTTCTATTTTTGGTTGAATGCGTTGGAGATGACGAATCCATTATACAGGTTTTTGTATTTGCTTGATGTTCGTGTGTTGTCAGTTTCCGAATGGCTTTTATTTTTTATGGAGTTGTAATGGTAGAAACTTTCTATATATTTTTGGTTTAAATGCGTTGGAGATGACGAATCCATTATACAGGTTTTTGTATTTGCTTTATTTAATATTGTTCATGTGTTGTCCGTTTTCTGATTGGCTTTTTATGTGTTTATGGAGTTTCAATGGTAGAAAATGTCTATTAAATTTTGATGTATATAATATTGTTTCTGTGAGAGATGAGGTATCCGTAGCTTTTCTGCATGTTGCAATAGAAAGTATGCCATTCATAATTTCTAGTCATGTTGTGAAAGTGAAGAACACACTGGAATTAACAGAATTTTTATCACACTCAATAAGGTCACTGGTGTCTCTATGTAATTATGTCATGTGTAGCAAAAGGTTATTGTATACGTAGCCGTGCTGAGGTGACCAGCAGCTGGCAGTAAGTTGAGATGTATATAGCGGTGCTATGCATTGTTCAATCCAATTGGGTACGACAATGTACTGTGGTGAATGCCATGCTATGTAGCTGCAAAGAGCTGGAAGCAATACCTGCTGATAATGCAAGCCCGCCACATTAACTTGCATGAACTATTTGACCAGAATGCTGACTTCAATCCCATCCACTATGCTCAACTTCACCCTTCCAATGTATGTAGCAAGAATGGTCCACCACATGCAGCAGGCAGCATTAGCATAATTATATTATACTCCTGTGATAATCACAAAAACGCTGAAGTGAATAATTATTATTCAGGCCTTGTCACACTTTTTACAATCTCAAGGCATGAATCAAAGTGTTTGCTATAGCTCAAATTCCATTCTTCACACTCATGATCCATGCACTCTTCCATTCTTCTTCACACTAATGATCACCAGAGTGGGAATTACTTAATTTACCTTATATATACAGGAAGGGAGCTGCTACTTCACAAAGAAGGCAATTGGTGCCACTATTAGCAGCATGTTTATGAAAGGGAAGTGAATCTGACCTTCAACTGCAGTAGTAGCTACACCATGGACCAGTAGCTGTTGCAATTGATCACAAGCACAGATCTTTTATGGGTAGCTTTTCAGGCTGTAGCTGATACTGCTAACATGTGGCATTAGCTATTGGGTAGGTACGTGCAATTCAAGGTGATTCGAAGAATGTAGGGAAAGTATGAGTGTGCCCCCCTTGTTCCCTTGCAGTTCTATGATGACGGTATACATCGTGAGGCATCGTGACGTGCATGGTTAGCCAATGCTCAGAATCTCACCCTTGAAATGCTTGTTGTTGGCTATGGACAAGACACATACAACCAATCATACTGGATTGTGGTAAGTATAATACCATCAACCATCCTGACACATGTCGATGTTGTCACTTGAGTGCCGATCAAGAGACAATAATAATTATTATGATGGAGGTCACAGTCTGGACTTGAGCTAGCTACTTGGGTTGAGGATTGTTGTCAGAAGATGCAGGCATGATTGTTGAAGCAGAAAATTAATATGGACTGGAGGGTGGGGCTAGCTCCCACCTAGTCTCGGCCCCAGACCCAAACCACCCCAGCGTGGATCGCTTCCAGTATCACTAGATGCGATCCGGCGTGCTGGGGTGGGTTTGGGTGTGGGACCGAGACTAGCTCCCACCATGCACTGTATGTATGTACTTTTTGAGTGTACATTTTTGCAGTCTTCATTCGCACCTTTACTGTCTCTTCTCTCTCTCCTAATGTAGCTAGCTGTGAAATGTGAATCTAATTGGCTGGTAGTAGATACATGACACATGATGCGCAATGAGAAAGTGTGGAATTGCAGCAGATGCAGCATTTCCAGTCAAATTTTCATCAACAACTGTAATAAAGCACTGTTCAAACAACAGCATGTGCAGTGTAGCCTTTGTTGCATAATCATATGGTAACCCCTCCTGATCCCAGCCCACGCATTGAAGTGTGGTAATGAATGAATACATGCAGCTTGAGGTTAGCGTTTGTTGTACGTATATAGCTACCGGCGAGCTGAACCATGTCTTCGATAAGTTTAATGAGCTACAGACTGAGAAGAAAATCCGCAGAAGCGCGCCTGGAGACACCAGCTGTCCGGGAAGGTGAACCACGCAGACCTGAACGATCTCGCAGGGTCAAATCTGCCTTAGAGACGAAAAGGGAGCACGAATGTTCCAAAGACGTATTTCCTGGAGCAGAAACGAGCAAAGCAACTGACCCTACGTGGGGTATATCACGGTATACTGAGGACTATGGACGAAAAACACCCGTACCTCCCGTACCGATGCGCCCTATCTCTCCTACCAGGAGGCACAACCCTCATCCTTCCCAGGTGAGGTACCGATAACGATAGGGGGTGGGGCTAGTAATGCATGTTGTGGTGATACGAGACTGATAGCAAACAGTGTAGCTTCCAGATTTGAAGCATGCAGGAGCATGGTGCAGTTTCCAATTGCAATCATGTACACACACTTGAAATGTTCAGGTATGTTGTAGGACCAAGTAGTTACTGTAAAATTAATAATAGCACATTGGGATAGCAAGATGGTTATTTTTGCAGCCACATTGTTCCTGGTGATTGAGACAAGCCAATTCTTGCCATTAAATCACAAAATCAGTTTCCTGGTTTGATGGTGAATGTTTGCTTGGGTTTTGCATACACTTTATAACATGGCGTCTGTGCTCCATGAATAACTTCCATAATGGAACAGTTAACGTGCTTTGTCTGCCAGCAGTTAAATTCATGTCTCATGAATGAAACAAACATTCCAACATCCCAAAAGCCTTTAGACACTCCTACTGAATATGTCTCCTATGAATACAGCCCTTCCTTATTTGGAAGTACCCTGTTCGGATACACGACCACCAGAAAGCTGTTCCTCCTCATCCTGACACATGGCGATTCATACACGAGGGCTTTTATGAAGATTACACTGACAACTACAATAGTAAGTGTGACTGTGTTTGTATCGTGTAATTATATGTCTATCAAGTGAGTTGCATTTCTACCACAGCTGGAGACGCCAGGAATGAGGTGGGCATCACCAATCTTGCAAAGGCCGAGTTCCCAGGAAAATTGAAGAGGAATGGCTGTATGTCCTTGAATATCGTAGAAACAGCTACGTGTACCGTATACTGGGTTTAGGAGAATCCTTGCAACACTGTTGCAGATTTAGAGCTAAACACCAGAAGGCATTGAACGAATTCTGATGTCTAATCAGTGTTGCAAGTGCTCGGCAAACCCTGTAGCTACTTACCTCTGACACATTCTCTGTGTAGACACATCAACTCCACAGCTCATCACGGGAATATCAGGCATGAAGGCAAAGCTGAACCCAAGACAGTTGCAGAAAGACAATACTTCTGTGAAGCCTGCTAAGCCTGGCAGCCCACAAGTGAGATATACTATTTTGCAACTTACCCACCCAATAACAGGTCTAAGTCTTGCAAACTAATTGTGCTATGGTACGTTTGGAGGCAACAACATGGAGTTCCCCCATGGGGCTTACTGCTATTTTGCACTTGTCCATTATTGTATGCGTTACATGTGTACACTTTCTTCAGTCTTGTATGATTCAAGCTGCTGTCAAGGGATCTACTTTACCATTTTTGAAAGAATGGCTCAAAAAAGCATCGTCAAAAGGTATGCTGGGCCATTTTGGGTGTATGGTAAAATCTTAACTGGGGCTTGGTTTGAGCTAAATCGCATGGCACCATACCCTTGTCTGACCTCAGAACGTGACGTGGTACTACAGATGTTACATGTAGCTCATGATACCTCAGAGGATGCAAGACTTCATAAGGTACCTGACCATCTGATCAATGGTATGGTGAACCACTATTTTACTTCTAACTGCCTTTCACAGGCTGTAGCTGATGTACTCCATCCGGAATCAGCAGAAAGGGTTCAAGATTGGCTGAGAAACACTAATCAATCAGGTTTGTCACTAGCTATATACTTTTGGTAGAGTTTACATGCAGTCTTCATCGTAATTCTATGCAATATTTTGCATGTACTTTACTTATGCAGACATCATGAGTCCTCCAGCATCGCAAATATTTATGGCCATTGTTCTTAGTGGATGTGGTTTTAATGAACGTTAGCTGGCTGTCCCCAGCAGTAGTAGTGTATCATAACAAGAGTGAAGGTGACAGAAAAGGTCCTTATAGTTCTTCAGACTGCAGTGTCCCTCTGGCTGGGAAGGTGTATAGTTGATACATTGTTGTTACTACAACCTTTGTAATAACAGAGGGAGGGGCGAAACGTACATCCTCAATCGCAAAACTAATTACTGCAAAAATTGTAGAGTTATGGTATAAATGATCTGATTCCTGCAATGTGATTGTAAAAGTGTGACAAGGCCTGGTGTATTCACTCCTTCTAGAACGTCAGATTCTTCTCCACGTATTGGAGACACTTGCAGTAGCAGCTGGTGACAGTGACCAGAATGCAGTGCCGGAAGAATTCTACAACTCTCAATATCTGAGAGCTATACAGAAGCGCAAGAGGTCACGCAGCTGTCCCGTCAGCCTCCACCACAGGCCTTCACAGCACCATGATCGATCCCATTACTCATCCAGTGGGCAGTATTCGAGACATCTTCCACAGCACATGTCCCATGTACACCCATTTAGGAGCAAGCACTCTACTGACTCTAGCAGTGACTTTAAGGGGCTGAAACATGGTATTGGATTGATTGGGAAGCAGATGGTGCTGGCACAAACAATGAAGTGAGTGTCACATAGCTATAGTGAAGGTTACAAGGACATGAATGCTGCATGACATTTTGATGTTGTATATATTTCATACTACAGGGAGGAAAAATCAAAAGCACGTGAGAAAGATGAATTATGGCACCACCGCATCAAGAAGCATAGAGTTGGGGCATCATTCTTTCATGCAGGATCTACATTCCTACAGCCAAATAAGGACAGAGGACAGCATTTTGCCATACATCCAGAATGGCCAATAGCATAAACTCCCTCCCATAACTATTGCATCACGCTAAACTTTTGCTACGGTAAGTATGAAATATATGTCTATAGCTTGTATTGGCATGCACTTCATATTTATTTTATTCTAAGCACTGTGTACCCATGTTCCGACTAGCTCTGTGGTATCTCTTGATCAGACACCAGCTTGAAGGCAGCTTCTTGATGAGACCATAGGGACAGTCCAAAGGTCTCACCATAGCAACCAGTACCTCATTATTGTAATTAGCTTCATCAGAGATTCTTGTAGTCAGTATGATGAAATACATAGCAATTACAAAATTCTTTGATGCCAAATTTGGTGTTACAGTGAATACAGTATAATCTATATATGACCTCAAAGTCGAATTTGCATGGATGGTCAGGCTGGAGTGCTATATAGCTACTTAGTCTACTACGTAATATTACCTCCCATACCAAGCATGCATGCATACATGTAATTTTGTTCTAGTTTATACAGGACAGTAGCTATATTTGAATTCAAGAACATACAAAATAGGTAAAACAGTGGTGTGCACTACGTAGTTATTATGAATACATGAAGTGCGGCTCAAGGTAATACGTAACAATAAAATGGTTGCATGTGTAACTCAAGTGTTGTTGAACTGCATGGGGATCAAGTGATGTGGTAACAAAGCTACATGCAATACAAAGAGTCTGTCACAGCAAAATGACATTACAAGATCGGTACAAGGTAGTCTAGTGCACAACATCACTGTTACTGTAATAGTCTGGCCATTCAGGGTGAACAGTGTAGTGAGAAGCTGGCCCCCGGACTTGTCCAAACAAGGATGCTCCACGATAGATCTTTGGAGGAGGGTCACGTATTGGCTTGTGGTGCCAAATGCCAGCTGGCCAAGGCTTGGGTTCTTGGGGAGCACTGACTCGACGGGTACGCAGTTTCTGCCCTGCAGGACTGGAGGACAGAATCATGATAATGTGAGTACAAACCAATTGCTTCATTCTATGCAACACTCCGGAAACGCATGCATGTAACCAGATTTTCGAAAAGGGACCATACTATACGTTTTATGCTCATATCGTCACAACTAATCATGGGAATGAAATAACTCTTGGTACAGTGAGAGTACCAACTTTCAACTAATACCAACCCCTCTAGCGGCATTCCAGAGAGAGGTTCCTTCATAGTACCGCCATTATCTGAAAGTTCTGCATGATCAAACATGTGCCCCAAACATACGTAACTCTCATAGTATATACGGCCCAAAGGTTTCATTTCTACATCATTGCTGAAGTAAGATTTTATGTAACCGTTGCAGAAGCATCTGCACATGCATTTCAACCTTGCACACAGAAAATGGGCACTGAAGTACGTACGTTTGTGGCCTGGACTCAGTTGTTAATGTTTCTCATAACGTACTCAGTTTGGTAAGAAGACAGTCCAAGTTGAGCCACTGGAGGAGGCAAGGGCTCCCTTGAAGGTGGCCGAAACATGACACTAGGAACAGAATGAGAGCGCTGCCTCCTGCTCCCAGGCCGAGGTCCAAGTGAGCTGAAGAGGCGAACAGCCACATCACGTTCTGTGAGAAGGACAGAGTATGGACTATTACAGGCTGTCTTTTAAAGTAGTCACAGGTAAAAACAATAATTAAATTCACTACCGTAGGATTGGATTCATAGAAATTCCAGGAAATCAATATCTCGATCTAGTGTACCACATGCATGCACACATTGCATGGGATTCCAGAAAGGAGCATTTCACTGTACGTAGGTTAATGCCATGCACTCATTCATGCTTTGATCACTGTCCTACATGACGTTGGGCATCCAGGAACATGCAGCTTACCTTTTTCATCAGCAGATGTGAGCCAGCTCTTTACAGCCCTAGCAGCTCCCGGTTGCATCACTTCACTGATGGTCTTAAGGATTGTACAATAGTTGCAAGTGATATGTAACTCACCACACTCACTGAACGACTATGTACTCACATCTTTTAATTGTGCCTCCTCTGCTGACTTCAGCATCTTCAAGACGGTGTGTTGCTCTGTACAAATAATTTAAACACAATGAAACTGTTTCGGTTTGCTGAGAGATCAGATACGCAAGGTTTTACATTTGCAAGCAGTAAAAGAACGATAGAGTGGGAGCCATGTGGCAGTATAGGCTCTGTGGCAGTACTGCAAAAATGGGTACTTAGTGCACCTAAGCAATAGCGTAGCTGACATATGTAGTAATAGTCATTCTCCAGTGGCGGATCCAGGGGTTAGGTCGAATCCCCCTTCTTACAGTTCAATTAATAAAGAACTTACCTTACTTTCAACCTATGATTTCAAGCGCTTACTTGCAGCGGTGACGAGCATCGAGGGCAGCATCAAGCGCTCAGTTACTAAACTAGCTGCCGTTACATTGCAACTCCTGGCTGAAACCGAACGGCTTGGGAACAAGATCGACCACGATCTAGTACATTTACGGACTGATCACCACTACACACCTCTGTGCACTGCCTTCGGTAGCAGCCCTGCATGTAAAAGAACCCCCCTTTCTAAAATCCTGGATCCAACCCTGTTCTCACACTCACCATCCGGGGATGCTGTCAGCAGCCAGTCTTTCATGGCATCCATATTAGGACCCTGTACAGTTCGCTCAATTGTCTATAGACACAAATCAACATGCATCACATCACTGATTTTTCAAGTCCATAGAAATGATAGACATGACTAGATAGTGTATCATTTCCCATAACCAAGGATACATGGGATTACAATGAGGCAAATATCCACGACATGCGAAGTATACTAACATGAGTACCATTTTCCAATTCTGGTAGGGCAAACTCACTTTTCAGAATGGTGTCTCAGGTCTAGCCATACCGTGGATAGAATCAACCTCCAGCTCACACCGTACAGTTATATACGTAGCCTCATTCCCAGCCAGATTCATAGGCGGCCGGTTCAATCCCAATTAATGGACAACCATGTACATTTATGTGACGCAACAGTACTGATTGTGGGTCAAATAACTTGACCTAAAATTACTGTCTCCTGTATAACAAACCTCCTAACCAAAATAGATCTGCATAGGCAACATCAATGTCTACACAAGGTGAAACCTCTCATCAAACTGCTGCATCTGCTTGCTAACTAATGTGCCAAAACTCAAAGCTTTGAGGCCCTCCACCAATATGCACCCTCTCCAAAGATTCACCCACACTCTGGCTAGCCTCATGCATTCCCAGGTCTGCCCCAGCTTTTGTCACTTGCAGTGCCTAACCCTGCTTTTAATAACAAAAACTGGGGTGGGCCTGCATGGGAACGAGGTTACACTCTCACTAATAATCTGCAATAGAGGAGCAAGCTGCCAGAAGAAGCAATTTTGGGTTCAGCACTGGTCTAGCCGCTTACAACAGTATCAATGGTTAACTCACATCTGATTTGATAGGCCTCAGAACTGAAGGTCTTGTCGCCTCTTCTGGAACTGTGGAGCAAACACACATCACAACTGTCATTAGAAGTGCAATTTAATAATAATGTGTATTTACTTGGTGGGTTGTATCCTTTCTGAGGCTGTCTGGCCTGAGGCATACGGTGCAAGTAAGCTCCATAGTCAGTACTTGTTGGCCGAGGAGGAGGCAGCTTCAGCTGGTCAAGTGAGCCACCAAGTTCTTCAAACGCATCAAATTCTGCATAATAAATTAAAGAGAGAATGTACTGTGCCTCACAAGCAGAATGTAGCTATACACACACACTAGTACAAAGCAAGGCCAGCTAATTAGGAATGCTGTTCAACAGGACGGTGTAATTCCATCTTGGAACAAGCTTACCACTCTCAGTTCCTAAGAACCCTGGTGGGAGTTCCAGTCCCTCGTCAGGAGGTACACCAATTTCCCGGGTAGGAACCCGCCACACCATGAATTGCTGAAAAGGAACATGAAGTACCAGTTATATGATGCTGATCAGTACATATTGCTCTCATCAAGCTATATAGCTATCAACCTAACAGATTCTACATTACTTGCAGGGGCTAAAATGGAGCTCCTTCGACCGACGCGCGACCTGTGAGCCTCATGTATAGTTTCAGCCCCACCCCTTTTTTGGTGGGCTCCTTACCTTGCCAGGATGTGGGTTGTTTCTACGAGTCGGAGAGGTAGGTCTCAGCTCGGCTGGAGGTACGAAGGACCCTTCAAAGTCACTGTGGTAGAGCGTAGTGAAACGCTCTTTAGAGTTCCTTGAGGGAGGTCGGGGGAATATTTTCGCAGATGCCAAGTGCTTCTGCCGTATAGCCCTGGCAGATTTTGCCCTTTCCTGCGCCTCTTTAACGACCTGCGTCTTGTCAAAATCGGCTTTTTCTGGTCCTGGAGGGGTCAGTCGAGCTTTAGCTGAACGTACTCGTCTAGCCTTGCTGGCTGGACGCTTGGATGGTTCTCCGCTCATTCTTCAGTCCTTCTATCTTATTTTCGTTCGACACTCGTAAATAAGCAAAATGGCGCGGCTGTGCCTCTGCACTGGTAGCCCATAGCAGCACACCAATGAATTCTGATGCCTGACGGCTATGAAGAGTTGCTGCTAAGAGCGTGGAGGTGGAAGGAGTTGACGATCCGAAGTGAAAAATGTGAAGCTGAGCAATCAGGATTCAGCCGGCGACACCCCCAACGACCTTTTAACCTTAGCTAACCAACCAATTGAAAGACGTAACAGTTACTATGAATATAAGTTCTGTCGTTTACAGCTTTAGGCCTCGGATCTACTCATCGTGATATAAATTTACACAGCCATTATCAGCACTTTACAGCTAGCTAGCTCGATATGTCTCTAGGTGTTGCTGAGAAGTCGCAAAAGAGGCAGTCTTCTGGCAGTGTTACCTACCCAGGGATGGTAGAGCCCTTGAAGGTACCAAGAACGCCTCTGGAGTCGAGACAGGGCTATCATCCAAAGAAGGTATAGTAGGATTATCTCACACATTTTGAGTGTTAGCAGCCCCACCCCCTACCTGTACTGTAACTACGTATATGTATACACGTACGTATACGGCTATACGTGTGTCCATGAATCGATGGGCGTGGCAAGTTGCTATACCTTTGTGTGGTTCTGTAGGATGAGTTGGTGTGGAAATCCCCACCTACTCGCCAGTTAAGCCGAGAGAAGAGGGTTGAATATGAATCTGATGTTCGGGAGAGATTTTATGATGACTACATTGGACAAAGGAGAAGTGAGTGTCACACCACCATTCCACCTTGTTCATAGCAGCACACTAGTACATTAAATTAACGTTAGTCATGAGGTGTTGATATTGTGATCTAAACCTGTGGCCTTGCTCTAGAAGTGCGACTACCAGTACCAGTTTTGTCCAATTCAAATAGATGTGCCACGCCATGTATACCCCACACCATGGCCATTAGCCATACCCACCTTAGTCTAGCCGCTAGCCCCTCTCCACCAGGCTGGTCAAGCGAGTGTGCGGAGGGCGGAGAGGGTCTAGCAAACATTGCACTTGATCACGTTTCTCTGGAATGCCAATTACATGTACCTGTGAACTGGTGAAGTGCCAGCTAGAGTTGAGGATGAGTTCTGTACCCTTGGAGGCATCCAGGTTGGACTAGTTTAGCTCGAATGTAGGCTATTAGACACTCTCCGCCGGGCTGATCGTACGCGAACGGCTCAGTTTGCAGCCATGAGAGTCATGAATAAAATTGGAACGAATCGCTTCAGTGAGATCTGATTTGGTCAGTTGAAACACAATCAAGTGCAATGTTGGCTAGACCCTCTCCGCCCTCCGCACGCGGCTACGCCGCACGCCCGCCTGACCGGCCGGGCGGAGAGGGACTAGCAGCTAGACTGTACCCACCACCTTTGCTGATACAAATGCTCGGTGAATAAACCAGGTGCCACACCTCAATAAAATACATGGCATTGTGTGGGCATCCGGAAAACACCGAAACAAGTGGCAACACAGAAACATCCGTGTTTCTCTCCATTTTGATGGTATCATGATCCTCCTAGGAGCTTGAGTGTGTGTGTCTTGTCACATCCTGATGTGTGCCCTGCACTTCGATGTTTCTTACAGTCTTGGGAACTTACAGTATAATAACTAATGACAGCTGCAGCTTAGTAAATAGTGTACACAGTTAAAGCAGTAGGCATGTTAACCATTTGCTTCAGATACGTAATTATTAATTTTGTAGGCTATAATTTCTAGTCTGATGCCCAGACCACACCCCCTCATGGGGAGAAACGGTCTGGTGAACGAAGTCGGATATCTTGGTCTTGCAGCACACTGTAGAATGTGCAATCATTGCATTAATCCCGTGGTGTTAAGTACCTGTAAACGTGTCCGCTAAGAATCCCATGTCAACCAAGCGCGATCATGGCTACTCATTTCGTGAGAGAAGCTTTTGTCGCTCACCCATGGTCCATAGAAGGCTTTTGAAACAATGCATGTTCGACATCCAACGATTCTGCTTCCCAGTCCTATTTGGCACAACTACGAAGAATGGACCCTTAGGCTAATAGGGCCATCATTGTACTTGATCCCTTTATACTGACCTCGCTTCCAATTCTCTCAACTTGATCCTTCATAAGCGATGTCACCGGGCTCACAACTAGCACAATCAAGCATCACCACAATGTAGCGTTGCTTTATCCAGTCAAGCACTAAGGGCAGAATGGCATGGCAAAGGCTCTTGGCTCTTGTCTTCTCCAGTTTGTGAGTACAAAAACGAGTGCTACGTAATCTCAGAAGTTACTAAATGTGCATGCGAGACACATAAGGTTAGCTAGTCAAACAGCAGTTCAGGATTGACGCAGCTCCCTGCATGGGTCAATTGACTGAGGTTTTTTGAAGACAGATTCGGTGAAATGGGAACGGACACAGAAACGTCTCTATTCTGCTTGATATATGTTATCCTGACTATTATCTTCTGAGATCAAAGCTAGCTTTGAAGGTTCATACCTTAAAGTTCCGTCATTTCCACTGAAGAGAATGTGCCATGAAATGTTTGTTTAGTGATATATCATAATGCATGCAGATCATAGTGTACTGTAGTGGAGGACAGATCTAGACATAGCTACCTCAAATGTGTCATGGAATCCCCAAATGTGCTGCTGGCCTTATGTGATGTTAGGGTGATTGGTTCCCATAGTTTCCTATTACCTGTCCAATTATTGCATGATCCAGTGTGTTATGTTGACATTCATACACATGCAGCTGGGGATGCCAAAAATGAAGTTCTGACTGGTGTAAATAAACTTGGTTTTGACCCTGCTATCTACCGAGCCAATGCTCTACAGTCACTATCGTACGATCCACTACGTAAGCAAAATATTATGCTGCAAGTAAATTCTTTTTGTACATGTATACAGCACTGTATCTAATGTATGCAGGGAATTCCACCTTGTAATTTAAGACCACTTCTTCAAGTTAGGTGCTGACTTCCACTGTTTAACTGGCTTGCACAGGGCCAGTTCCCACTGGAGTGGACTTTGAAGCAGCATTGAGGGTGGAAAGAGCCAAGGAGAGGCAGAAGGAGATGGAGAAGTTCAGGCGGCGGAGACTTTCTGACTCACATGTATGTATTGATCGATCTATCTTCTACAATTATAATACGGTTGCTGCACGTAAGTCACACTTCTGAGCATGTGCAGTAGTATCATTGACCACACCCTTTAGTTGCCATTCATTTTCGGCAATAATATGAATTCCATTGAGTGTGCATCCGCGCTGCTTGCGATTGCCATTGTACTATGGGTTGCAGCATTACTGTCTGAAGGCCCAGGTGCAAGGCAGAGTGGTGTTGTAGGCTGGGTTGGACCTTTCCATCACTAGATACTGCCCATAGAGTAGGGCCCAGCTAGTTACCATATTACTCATGCATGCGACTCAGTGAGGATCAGATCCACATTTTGACACAGAATGACAGTTGAAGCTTCTATAGCACACAAAAATCATTCTGGCCAGCAAATCTATGACCGTCCCCTATTCCTACATCATTCATTGATTTGCTTTCCGTTTACTATGCATTGGTTCCAAGTTAACGACCGACCCTATTCCTATAGTATGCAAGAAGAGTGCAAGATGACATCATCGTCAATGATGATGATAAGCATCATGCACTCTTGTATGTAATCATTCGTTGAATTGTTGCTTTCTGTTACTATAGCTTCTCACCAAGCCTTCATGGGAAAATCGAGCCCAATTGGAACCAATCCAGCCCCAGAAACAACTTACAGGTAATCTAGACTCTTGATGTGTGACATACATCATACCAACTTAGTAGAGCTGTGACCAATAATCAATTTATTGAATAATTGATCAATATCAAGATCTTAGACCAATTGAAGGGCTGAGAACCAGAGTGGCCTAACCCACAAAAATTGAATTAGCCCCCCTAAACTTGAGAATACTGTACTGTTAACAGTATTCTCAAGTTTAGGGAGGCTAATTCAATTTATGTGGGTTAGACCACTCTGGTTCTCAGCCCTTCAATTATTGGTGGTAAAATTAAGATATCAATTATTGAAATCTGCTTGTGAGTATGTTAGCGAGCACAATAAAGGGAACAGAAAATGCTATAGTTTAATACTTGTACGTAGCAAACCATACTATTGTGTATTCATATACTATTGTGTATTCATGGTATATCGTAGGAAACTGACATCGTAGCTTGTTAATGTATTGTGTATGTTTGTAATACTTGGTGGTATGTACATATTTTGAGCTCAATGAAGCATCACTACATACATCATATGCCTCCACAAATTTTGACAAATAATTGGATAATCGGCAATTATTCAACCCCCAATAATCAGTGTTGATACAAGGAGCAATATCACAGCTCTACAACTTAGTGACTACTGAAATCATTGTAGGAGGCCTTCCAACTATTCCTCAAGAAAGACCAAGATTGTCCTTGCAGAAGGTAAGTCATACTGTCATTTCAAAGGTTACAATGTGTACATATTAACTGAATTCCTTCTTTAGTCTCTAGATGATAGTCTCAATCCAGATATAGTTCCTGCTGTTGAAGACTGGCTGGCCAGTGCTAACAAGAAAGGTACGTACATGTATGGGATGTAGTGGTCATGGGATCATTGCGTTGTAACCACTTGCAAGATGTCTACGTGGTGGACTCTGATTTAATCTAAGCAATGAACACTCAGATAGCTATACATCATACACACTTCAGAGTATTCTGCATGACATGTATACAACAGATTGGTAACTGTCAATGTCTGTTCATTCCAATAGAGCAACATGTTGCTGCCAAATTCTTTCGCACAATAAGCTCCCATGGTAAAAGGCCTGATCCTGCTGAAAAAGCTTCCCTGCACTCTACTAGGGTCCGTTCTGCTGTGATGACACCCTCACGCAAACAGAGGGAGGAAAAGAATGCCCACAGCTACTTCCAACATCTTTCCAGGTTGTCAATAATTTGCTTGTGAGAGGTTGATGAAGTGTGATTCAGACTTAGCTATAATTGCACCAACCTGTTACACATTGAGTGTTGGCAATTGTTATGAACTGTTGGTGTAGGTTCCAGCATCATGCATGATGCATTACTAGAATATTTCCTCAAGCTCTTTGCAAGGGAGAACTATAGTGAAAATCAGTTGGATTTCACCTGAAGCTTTTGGTCGTTGCCGGTGTACGTACTGTTACGTAGCTCATCTTCCAGGGCCAGGGGAAGTTATTTGTCTTTGCTATATACAGCCACACTGCCAAAGGCAGGCAAAAGGCTTTCATTATCAACTTTGTTACCTTATGCTTCCCTCTGTTCCATGGCGTATTTCTCAGCTATATTTACTTTTACTCGGGCACACAACAAACACATTGAATTGACCGCCCATGGCCATAGTGGCTGTAGGTAGCACTTCCATTGGCTCACGGGTCTCAGTGGCTTAGATGTACCACTAAGAAAATTTATTGAAATAATTATACAAGAGTCACTGTGGCACCATTGTAACACTGAATTGTAGGGAAGCAGCTGCAGTTGATGTGTCTGCCACTAGACACCCAGAGCCACCAAAGAGACAGCAATTGCGTCGTTCCAGTTCTGGGCGGGAGACTGCCAAAGGCTCAATGTTTACTGCAAAAAGACAACAGCCTTCCCACTACACCGTTCACCCTGACTGGGCCTCAGAGACCCTTGACCCTTTCAAAAGAAAGTGAAGTTTCAAGCAACACAATACGATGTGTCCACCTAGAAAGCTACTGCACCCTTTTTAATTTGTGCTACACTATTTGGAGTATAGATTGTGCAGCGTGTAATAGTTCATGTAGACCAGAAAACAAGCACCTGTATACGTAACACGAAATTGTATTTATCGTACAAACAACTGTTGAACTGGATAATAACTTCCCATGCAGTTATGTAACTGCATGCATGCATCATGAGATGTGCACTGATTGGGATGGAGGTACATGTATACATGCATGGTAATGTCTATATTTCCCAACCTAAAGAGCATTCCAGTGGAGGGCTGTCAATAACCACTATATACCCAGACTGAGTATGAAAAGGATTTAGCTAATTATGTGGATGATATGTGTTCACTTTGAATTATGCAAAGACAGTTATTTTTACACAGCTACAATGTGTGTGTACATGCAGTTCCTTTTATACTCAGAGTGTAGGAGATCAAGTATACCCTAGCTATACGCTATCCATTTATAAAAACCTGAATCACTATATCTCATTGACTGATCTGCATAATAAATAGCAGTATGATTGTCCAAATTACTGCAACCCCCAGAGTAGTAGCTATGCGTTGCAAAACCTTGCAGACACAACACCTGTCCATCCATGGCCTATAGCTAGTCTCCAATACCAACAACATGGTTCCGTCCTGGAAGGTCCTGCGAGACAATGGAAGACAGGAGTTCTTCACATGTAGCCAGCTAGCTATCTGCTGGAGAGGGCATGATAGCTGCCTATAGTCTTGGATTTGGGGTTATCTTACAAGCAGGAGACACGATCTCACCTCTTAGGTAAATGATCAGGTAAATTTGAGTCAAGGAACATAATCACCTTGGAGCCACCCTTACTCAGCTGGAGTTGTCTCATCGATAAAACTGTTAGCTACCAAGGCTAGGAGTGTACATGGGGCGTCATTCAGAGGATCACCAGAGGAGCCAGTGTGGTAGCTAAGCATCAACTGTAAAATCCCCTGTTGCTCTGCTGCTTGAATTATATGTATAGAGCCCAGATAGCTGCTTTCAAAAGCTCGAGATGGTACAGAGGCATGAGACCAAGGCAATCCTCATTTATTACAAACTTCAACTGCATTTGTTGGGTTTGGGCTACTGTACCTGGAGGAAAGCCGGAAGGTCAAGGATTTAAACTGACGCTAATGCCAGACTTCAGGCTGATATAGGTACACTACTAGCTATACTCATGCACCCTCTCAAAAGCTAAATCCCAAATAGTAGGGTAGGAATCTACAGATTTGGTTTTGTACAACTGTTTTAACCATTCCTTTGTAATTTGGTTGTAACAGCATGGGTTGCTCTCTGCCCAGGATCGCGTCTTGTTTCTGTATTTCAGCATTGGTTATTAGTGAACTCTGATTCACTTTGTGATGGTTATGCTCTATGTATGGGGTATAGCTAACTGAGTTCAAGAACTTCAAGCTCATTGCTGTTTCTCTTACGTATGTTGTCTGGTTCCATGCAAGTGTGGCTCGATGAAACGTATATGTTCAAATTGGTTAGGATTTAATCATCTGTAGCAGGTAAAACATGTTGGACAGGCTCTTCTCTGATCTGCATGTGTGAGAATCTAGTGCTCAATGTACACAGTACTCCTTACATTGCACACAAAGAAGAGGTTGTATTGGACGATACATCGATTGTGCATGCCCTCTCACTCCTGGACCAATAGTCCAATATATAACCAGTGACACAGTCATGCATGTGACAACAACACCTGAATGTTAAAGGGGCACATCAGAGCTACCTTTGCGCTGCACATCAGCTCTATGTTCAGCCCGATCCAGACTACAGATATATTTTCAGTCGACTTATTTCCTTCCCCAGTCGTGGTTTGCTCGGGTGTGCTGTGGCTGCTGTTGCTGCCCATGCTGCAACAAGGGTGCTAATATTACAACACAATTTCAACAGTGATATAACAAGGGTGCTGACCTACAAATCAAGGGTAAGTTCATCCACTGTAAACAATAATTTGTAATGCATGCGAGCTGCTATTGTCTTTGGTAATACAGCAGATTGCAAAAGTCTCCATGGAAAGCAGATTGCCCCAAACCACAATGTAATCATTATCCCCCTTAGGATTAAGGTATAGGATTAAGATGGAGCTGCATGGAATTAGCGGTACTCATTTGCTATGTGTATGGGAGAGAATTACCACAGCACTTAGTGGTCTCTACTGGATGCCTAAAGCAGCTTTCATATTTGCTGGATATGTGGAGCAACCTTTGGTTCTCCTGGATGACAAGTATTTTAGAATGTCCCTTGGTCTTGTTGGTCACTGATATCAGCGGATACATGCAGACTCCTAGTTGAGACCAGGGTCACTAGAATTGCTGTTGGTGCGTGCCATTGCTACAGCATATTGCCCTAAACCACGCGATATACTAATCTAAGCATTTTTATGCTAGCAGTCTTGCATACTTCATAATTGTATTATATTCTAGATATGAAACAATACTGGCTTTGCTAACTATTTACACTGTACATGCTAACTAGATATTTCCATACAGGCATATGTTTCCCCTCCCTGTACAGATTATCAGTGTGGAGGTATCTCAGTTGACATGGCTATAGCTAGCTACCTCAAAACTTCAGAATGAATAGCTAGCAGTAAATCCAACAGGTTTTGCTCAACAAGAAAATAGTAACCTTGAGTCATTTACTTGGAACAAGGTTACAAAACATTTTGGTTTTGTGGATAATAAATTAATATAAACATTCTCTGGTCACCTTCATGTACATTTTCAAATACTTCTGAACAAGATGGTCACCTACATTTTTCCCTTAACATTTGCAAACTATCAGTGGGTCTGTTCCAAATCCGCTCTCTCTGGTCAACTGGCCACCATCTTGTTCAAACTGCATAACAGCATGTGATGTGGAGGGCACTGCAAGAGGTGGACTCCTTGCTAACAAGTGATTATTCCTTCTGAGGTGATTTGGTATATACCCCTCCTGCCCTGCCAGGATAACGTATTCCAAGATTGAATGATGTTGGCCGGATTGCACCACAGTCAGAAATTCAGAATCAAGCTGAAACTTGCAAAATGCAATCCAGACATTGCTACTGCATTGCAGTGTTGAATATGTGTTTTCGGAGAATTATGGAATGGCCACATGTAGTGTTCTCTAATACAAACCTCTTTCCATAATTTACCATTCCAGGAAAGCTATAGGTATGCACTACTTTGACCCAAATCACCAGTTTGAAGTATTCCCAGTGCTGCACTAAACAGTATTGTTGACATCAGCAGGTGCTTCACTGAGGGGTGCATTCTGTTCTCCACCTCCTCCCCCAACACCACATGCGTCCATGGGTTACAAAGGTGATTGGTATACGAGGTGAAACTGACAATTATAAGGTGCTCTGTCAGTACACCCATAATGTATTAACACGTCATTACTTCCCATCCACCTCTCTTGCAATTGCCTGTACGTATATACCCTGCAGATCAGCATGCAAGGAGGAGACTGATGTACACAACCTTGCATCAACCCATGCAGCCAGTGGAAATGATTTGGACATGCATGATGACATTACTGCGTGCATGATGACATCACTGCATATGCATGGTAGTTGTGAGAGGACCATGAAGAATGGAGAGCAAAGCTCATTAGTGCTCTGAAGCACTACATGCATATGTATAGACTAGGGCAAACTGGTATTGCCAGTAACATCAATTGCAGTGGTTGTTTGTATCACTTCAATTCCAGCTCTCACTGTAGTAGCTATTATAGATCACAGTGTGCTTGCACTGTCACTGCTTTGTCACTTCTCAAACTAATGACATTGTGCATAATAATTTAAATTTTGGTGAAACCATCACTCTTACAAGTAGCTAGCTCACTCGCTTCGCTTCATCAGTTATACTTCACCTCATTCGCCTATGTCAGCAGTCAGGCTGGTGCAGGACAGCTCCCTGTGCAGAGGTCTGACAAACTCTCAAAGTCAAAGGTCATCCAGCAACCCCACAGGGGAATGGTAAATACATGTACACGTACAGAATTTCAATAGATTTCACAACACATGGACGAAAGATACCACACATGAATGGGTACAGAATTTCAACAAACACACAATACATATGCGCATGAATGACGTTTAGCTAAGTTCATGGTGAGAGGTCAGAAAGGGTGGAATTTAAGCAACTCATAAGGCATGACGACCATGATACGTAGCGTCATCACATTCATTCATGGTATTATTGCCAGTAACATTGTGGTGGTTTTTTCTGTTTGATCATTCTAATTCCAGCTCCCACTCTAGTAGCTATGATAGATCACAGTGTGCACTGTCACTACTTTCTCACTTCCGAGGCAGTCCCTGTACTGAAAGGGTGAAGGAAGACAGAAGGGAGGGTGGAAGGAGGGAGGTGAGGGTAGGGACTCTAATTGCAAGCCAAAAGCACTTGAAGATCAGCAGCAATGTTTATGATTGTGACATTGGGTACATCGCTACATGCCCAAAATTAATTGTCAAGTGGCAGCAAATTACATGGCAGCAGCAAATCAACCGGCGGAGTCATTTGCTACAATATACTATAGCTGCCAACCACCATAGAAGTCTACTAAATAATAAGGATCAGTCCCTTTGAAAAATTTGCATCACCATAGCAACAAACAATGTTTACCATTCCTAGCCATGCCTTAATTTACACCTGCAAGTAACTCATGCCTCAACCCTTACGTTGCCACACAATACCACTTCGTCCCCCACTGAAGAGATAAGCATCCACACATACACTAATAGTCTTACTCTGTGGGCTGCATCTGCCTCTAGTGCCCTGACACACTCCATATGCATGTATACAAACTGCTGGCAGTTCCCTCATAGTGGTAGGTGGCAGGGTTCTGGTGCCGGGGGGCACGTGTCCACGCATGCCCTCTGCTGCCACACTCGTTTCAGTTCATGTGCTGTTGAAGAAATACAAATACACAATCAATGTCTATAGCACAAGCTAAGCTAGCCTCATTCCCAGGACACTCCCGCCTAATGGTAAACCAGGCAGAAGGTACCAGCGGAGCTACAAGAAACCTCGTGTAATGAGCACAATCATGAAAGAAGAGTGTGGATTAGGTGAGAGGGTGTATAATGAGATTCACATTACAATTCTATAATTGTGTGGGAAGCCCTTGATGGTTAAAGTGCAAGTACTTCAACCAAAGGGCAAATGTACATTAATTTTGTTTGCTTTCAACATCAGAAGCCAGGAGCACATGAGCCGCCGAAGGCGGCGAAGGAGCATCAAACCCAGCATGTGCCATAGCCGAAGTAGTAGTCCTTCACACATCTCAAACTTGTACCTTATACGGCAAGAGGCCGTTGCGTAGAAGTGTGAAGAACAAAACGTCAATACTGCAAAGGCCATCCATATAAGGTATAACCGTAAGGCATGAGGGATTACAACATGTCTATAGTAGTTTGACGCTCCTTCGCCACCTTCGGCGGCTCATGCACTCCTTGTTGCAGTATTTGTATTAAAGGATCATGACGCCAATCTTAAATTAATAAATTCCAATGAAGAACAGGACAGTCAACCATGTAGAGTTACATTCTGGGGCTCCAACTTCCAACTTGGACATTTGAAAGGAGTTCGGGTTTTTGCAAGAGAATCTCGATTTAGAGTCAATCTATACAGCACAGACAAATGATCCGGTGACTACATCGAGGCACAGCGGCAAGACAGCTACACAATTGCCACAACACAACAGCACAATCACATGTACTTTGTAGGCAGATAGCTACCTCTTGAACTGCACTACTGTCTGCAATAACTGCAGGCTGGTGCATTGCACCCACTGTAAGTTTTCTTAGGCAGTACTATAAATTATGTTGGCTGCTTGCATGACAAGCAAATTTCCAAAGTGGGTGTTCAAACAATATTAAGCACCTTTCTTGGAAAGGGGCCCTGGGTGTTTGAATTAACTCATTGCATGCTGGTGTACCTATGTACATGAAAGCAAAATAATGCGGTATTGCGGTTAACTGTACTAGAAAATTACCAGAAGGCTTCTGTCGACAAATCGTTCCAGTTCGAGCTCGCGAAATCATCGGACATTTATGTCATCGCCTGTGAGACGGTAGATCAAGACATACAGTTGAAAAGATCATGACCAAGATGATTCTACAGCTTTTATAACAATGTCTGACCTTCGTGTAGAACAGTAGAAGGCAGTCCCATCAGTGCTAACGCTAACCTCAGAGGTGGCTTCATTGGATGGTGAGTCACAGGAAGATCAATACCAAGCCTATTTCGACACACCTCATACCTTGTGCTTCAGAACGTTTCACTTAAGCTCATTGTTACACCTAGCAAAGTGTCTACGCCAGTGAGAGATTTTGACCTCGTGGCAATGTAAATAATTCTGACGTCATTTCCATGTGCAATAATTTAATATAGAGGGGTCAAATTCACTTAATTAGAATCACTAATTAAGTGAATTAGTGATTCAATTAATTGGAATCACTATTGCAACGATGTGTTTCAATTAATTGCATAACCTAGGACTGGAGTAGGTCACGTCACATTACGCAAGTATCAATGAAAATGTAACAATATGTAGGGGTAGCAGGACGGAAAAAGGTAAGGAAACAAGGTTGGAATGATAGCATAAAACAGTTCAGTGTCCAACCCCCGGGCCCCTTTTTCATAACAGGTGTATCAATTCATTAGAATCACTATTGCAACGATGTGTTTCACCATTCCACAGCCACGGCTAATGCATTGTTGTTGATGGTAGTCCTAAGAGACCCTAACAATTCCTATTGATTTGGCACAACACCCTACAAGAAGGCACTTGACCTAGAGGATGGAACCTTTTTTGCTCAGAATAAAGTGCATGATTGCTTGGCAACAACCCAGTGCAAATGCACCCCCCTTTCGCGGCTAGTAAAAGTAACTTATGTCTAGTGTAAAGCAGTTTTGGTTTTGTGCTGAGAATAAAGTGGTTGCTTGGCAACAACTATCTCCCAGGCACAGCCACACTGGCATAACCTAGGACTGGAGTAGGTCACGTCACATTACACAAGTATCAATGAAAATGCGACAATATGTAGGGGTAGCAGGACGGAAAAAGGTAAGGAAACAAGGTTGGAATGATAGCATAAAACAGTTCAGTATCCAACCCCCGGGCCCCCCTTTTCATAACAGGTGTATAAATAAACCGTATGTAGGGGGGTTGAATACTGACCTGCTGCTATTCCAAACTAGGCACTTCGTTCATTAACTGTCTGCACCTAGCCTCATAGGAGGCTACTTAGCATCAACCACACGCAACCCACATTTGCAATTCGATTTTTCGTATGGGGCCTGGGATGAGGCTACATTTGCAAGTCACCAAGCAGACTTCCTTCTTTGTGATGTGCACCTTACGCATCAACATGCTATGAGATTGAATCCTTCAAGACAAGCCTGAGAGGTATTTTCTTTGTTCAAGCCAACAACAATATTAATAACAACACTTACCGGTCCCCTCACTTCCTGAGGTCCCTGGTGTTGACATAGCTCCCTGAGGCAGAAAGAGGATTACACCTTCACTGTGCGACCTGGAGAGGGAGGGGCAGAGAGGAAAAGCTTACTTAGGATGCAAAATATGCACAGAGTACATGTGGACAAATGCACCTCGATAATCTGGCAGCAAAGCAACAGCACAAATGCTCACCTTGTAAAGCACTAAGATAGTGTTGTGTGGCTGACACAGCACAGCACACCAACGGAATGGCCACAAGCAGCGTGGTGCAGGGTTAGCTTCCTGCCCTCTCCTATTGCTCTCCCTAGTTCATGTCATCCTCATGTTGCATCGTGAGATGCAGACTATGAGTGGGTCAAAATAGGAAAGTGACAAAAAAACCCTCACTGCACAATAGATTCTATATAGTTACAAAACATTTACTGATATCATGCAGGAGAATACAATTCAGATTGCCTGATTCTCTCTCTACTCCCTCCCTCCTTCAAGCCCTCCTTCCATTCTCTCTTCCCTCCCTCCCTCCCTCCCTCCCTCCATCTGGATCCCTCTCCAATCTATTCTTATTGTGATGCTATTCCCAGTGGCTCCTGTTCCAATGTTGATATCCCGCGCCCTTCACACATCTTCCACACACCTCAGAGGCTACGGAGACCACTGCTGTTGACTGGTGCCATTGAGAAAAGGGCCTGCTTCTTGGTACAGTGCAAGTACTAACCTTTAACTAATAGCAACCCATGCACGCTAGAAGTCCTGCATGAGCTCCATCCGTTCCAGAGTTATGTACCTTTGTATCATAGGGCCGTTCTCCAATGGCGATCGACAACGCTGCGAAACTCCGCCCCGTAATTTGCCGCATCATTATTACATCATCAATATATCGCGCGTGCGTGCGTGACGGAAGTGGGATGTTCGTGGGTCGGGACTAGACTAGTGACACGCGACCTTCATAACTGAACCTCGAACTCCGCGAAGAATGTTCGGGGCATGGGCTGGAACAGCAATCGGGGAGCAGCAGTTGAAGCGGACGCAATTGGGGAGCGGCAGCCGAAAGCGGACGCAATCGGGGACGCGGCAGCTCAAGCGGAAGCGGACGCAAGCAAGCGGCGAGCAGCAGCTGAAGCGGAAGCAAGCGGCAAGCAGCAGCCGCAATCGGGGAGCAGCAGCTGGAGCGACGCAAACGGGGAGTAGCAGTTGAAGCCGATCGATGCAATCGGGGAGCAGCAGCTGAAGCGGACTCAATCGGGGAGCAGCAGCTCTGCACAGAGAGCTGTCCGGCGCTGGATTACTCACGTAAGCTTATGCGAGCGAGGGGAAGTAGCTGAGCGAGCGAAGCGAGAGAAACTACTTGCACCAATTATGAATATCATTGTACAAAATAATATCTCTATTGTAGCCTGATTGTAGCTATATATTATAGCATTACAGTAAGAGTTGAATCTTCCAGAGAAGCTTTGTTGAAAGAGTTACAATCCTTGTCTGCTTTTTATAAGAATGGGGGAGGGGGTGTCCTCTATCCTGCGACAACCTTCTCACATCTGCAGGTGTTTTTATTTTATTTTAATGTAGTGCAAAACACAGGTGTAGATCCAATTAAGGGCACACAATGTTACAAATGGTAATGCGAAGTTGATGTGGCTAGTATTATAAGCTACTCATTACCCATAAAGAGACTAGCTTGCACAAGATGCTAAACAGCATTCTCACATACAATTGCATGACTGCAAGTGGAGAAAGTTATCAATAATCGGACACCTATATTCGGACGCGCTACTGGCGCTAGCACGGAAGTTGTACAAGTGCGGTAGTGGGCGTTACCTTCCGTCGATATATCGTGCACATCCATTTCTCTGTGCGTTGCAAGTTTTGGTGTTGCTCTCTTGTTTGGCTCTGGAGTTATAATCTGAACATCCGAAAACGCGTCCGATAAATACATACCGGATGTCACATGATCATAGCTACACTCAGAGGAGGGAGTGCAAGCTTACGGAGGTTCGTATTTGTCCGTTACCTCTTCCGGTAGTATTCGTTATGAATTCGGAGTTATGCGATTTCCGTGCAACGAAACAGCCATGTCAGACGGCTTCGAGAAGCAGATTTTGGCACCGACTGTTCCAAGATGTGTTCATGCGAGCGACGTATCCTTTGAGATATGTGTATCTCAGGTGGTCAAGAGTCTATTTAGCTATCAAGACAGTTGAGACTGCTCCCGGTTTTGTGTGAGAACGCTGTAAAGTCGGGTCTAGCTTGAAGCGTCTCAAGATGGTCAGATTCAAGCGCCTGTAGTGCACGAACGCAGGGTGCTATGATGATCGGACCTGCGCCTGATGAAAGTCCCATCTCTGTACTTTCAGAAAATAGCCACATCATGGGATCAGGTTTGGAGCTATGAGCCCCTGAAGTCAACCATGTTTCATGAATTTGGTTTGCGTGGCTGAATTTATGCTGCCATATCTCGAGACAGTCCAATCGCCACCGTACCGGAAGTCCATTCACGCCTGTACAAATTTATTTACAACGCCACGTATGCTCAGCTACAGCAGCTCTACGCACCAATGCATGTGTAAAGTTTGTAGCTTACTCAGAACGAGAGATATGAGCTGACAACTGGATTTGAGTGAAAATGAGCGCCATCTTCACAAAAATTGGTGCCGTTTGCATTAACCAACTGGACAGCTATTGCAGGTATTTTGTTCAACAAGTATGAATGCTATAGTTAGGGTTTACATCAGTTTCCGTGTTCCAGCAATGCAAATGGTATAAACAGTCTACATAATTTTAATGCATGCGGGAATGAGAAAATGTATAGTCACCTGCATTAACATAGCTACTGCATGACAGAGAACTCTACATAGAGGCTCTGAAGTCTGTTCCTGAGTCAGCAGATGGTACAGAGCACTTCACACTTGAAGATGAAAGTATAAAGTGCTAGCAAACAGAGTCAGCAGATATTATTCAGGTTCAGCTAACAGCGTCCAAAGTTCAACCTGGCCAGTGCAGCTTCTGCTCACTGCTCTGCAAGAAGAGTAATCCAAGGTACACACATCCTATAGCAGAGAAAGAAAAACAGAGGGAAGGGTACATGCTGACCACACTGGATGCATTAGCACAGGCTCCAGGAGATGCTCGATAAGAGGGTTATAGCACTTGATGCAGAGCCAGGGTAGGGCATAGCATTCCCAATAGGGTTGTGTATACTGATCATTACAAAACGCAGTCTAGACACTAGCCCCTCTCCGCCTGGCCGGTCAAGCGGCATAGCCGCGAGCGGAGGGCGGAGAGGGTCTAGCAAACATTGCACTTGATCACATTTCTCTGGAATGCCAATTACATGTACCTGTGAACCAGTGAAGTGCCAGGTAGAGTTGAGGACGACGTGTACTTCTGTACGCTTGGAGGCATCCAGGTTGGACTAGTTTAGCTCGAGTGTAGGCTATTAGACGCGCTCTGCCAGGCTGATGCGGGAGGTACCAGTGAACATACATGTAGACAGCATAGCCTGATAGGCACAATTGGTTCTAAGTGGCTACATGTGGCTAAGTGGTTGCAGATGCATGTGCAGTCATTAGTTGTCACCATAAAATGAACGGCAGACAGACAACGTGGATGCCACAGCATTATTTGTACCGTTGGGGCTCACCTTCCATGTGAGAGTGACAGATCTCGAAGTACATGTAGACGATATAATACAGGAGCACCGGTCCAGCAGAAGACGATGAAATTCTGCCAGAAAGACTGGATGAGAGATGGTGAAGAGCTAGATGAGGTTATAGAACATGAATTCAGTGAAGATAGTGATCATGAATTAAAATTATAGCAGCCTTATGCTGTTGTGTGTATCAATATGTGCATGTTTAATCCTCTGCACTGAGAAATCATCTGGATCAGGGTTATACAAACTGGTGCCGTTTCTATTAACCTTCATCCACAAACTTAGAACTCATCCTGCCAGTTCAGTAGACCCATAGCTAACTGCTAATAGCACTAACACCCGTGTTCCAGCCCCTAGGAAGAAGATATACCCCTGAACATCACATTTGACCTTTCAAAAAGGTCAACATGAGCACACTAAAGTGCAAATTCCCTTTATGCTCGAGGTCTTCGACCAAGATAAGGTCGATTTTATTACAACCATACTCCTACTTACCTCGAACCAGTGTAGCCCGACCCTTCGCCATCTTCGAGGAGAGAAATAACATCGCTAGAACTGCACGATGTAAAAAACGCCATTTTCAGACAGGAAGTGACCGTGCGCTGCAATTAAATTCCCGGAAGTTGGTACGTTGGCGATTGGACTGTGTGTGTGATAAAATTTCTGTATATACGGTGGTCATTTCTGTATATACGGTGGTCATTTCTGTATATACGGTGGTCAGCTTTCCGTATATATGTGTTGCATTCAAATTACTCGAACTGACTGCGATAAATTGAAATTTATTGAGCAAATGCCGCGTGTAATTGTGCTACAACGATATCGATAAAAGAAAACGTTCACGGGCATGGATAGTGCCGAAGACAGAAGACAGAAACGCCTTCAACGTCGAAGAGAACGCTACAGAGAGCGTAAAAGATAGGGAAACGCCTGGCGAACTATGAACAGTATACCTCAACAAGGCACTCAGTAAGGATGGAGACTATAGCGGGTACTGCTTCAGCTATAAATTTGCCAGAGGATGGGAAGTTGACTGGCTAAAGCATTTCATGAAGGTGGGGAGAGCACTTCAAGATATCGCATGTCCTGCGTGCAGAGCACATCAGCAACATGATGGTGTGCAGCATGAATAGCGTCACTGTGTGATGTGCCTGTTAGACTGCTTCAACTATCGCCAGAGGATGGAAAGTTGACTGGCCTGCACTCAAAACTCACTGTGACCAGTCATGACACAGATCTGGCATCAGCAGAGAACGAGGAAGTCATCTTTGGTGTCAACAACAAAGACCGAGACCACTCCTGGACCTACCTGCCAGACTGCTTCAACGCTGTGAAGTGTATTTTTAGTGTCATACTTCTGGTGTGATCTGTGTCCTTAAGTTGTGCTATGCTCTCCCATTCTGATGACATGCACATGCAACTACTCCATGCACATTTCAGCACATGCAACTGCTCCATGCACATTCAGCACATGCAACTGCTCCATACACATTCAGCACATGCAACTGCTCTATGCACATTCAGCACCTGCATGTACTCGCTCAGGCTCGCCCCACAATGTCCTGCATTCCACTAGTAGCACCATATTTTTAAGTGTAGTGCACCCTAGCCTCGTTCCCAGGCCGTCTGCCGCTTCGTTTTTAGTTGCATACGTGACCTTTGAACCCCCGTCACCTGGTATCAAGTACGTCACAGGTGGACAACGGTTTCATGTAAAAATGGCAACGTGCCAGAAGTTCACGGGCTAAAGGCAGGTTTCCTAGCGGCTTTTACGCTACTGTGGTGGACCGCTGGAGGCATCAGGTATGGATCTCCTTGTTGTACGGTTGTAGTAGCCTAGGTAACTACAATAGCTTAGCTAGCTACCTCTACAATAGGTAACCAAGCGCTTGGTCAAACGTTAGTGCGTGCTATCCGCCGTTAGCGCTCAGTTGGCATCAAGTTGCTGTCTTCGTGGTGACAATATAAACTGGAAGAGCATACGTGCAGTCCAATCGCCAACGTACCAACTTCCGGGAATTTAATTGCAGCGCACGGTCACTTCCTGTCTGAAAATGGCGTTTTTTACATCGTGCAGTTCTAGCGATGTTATTTCTCTCCTCGAAGATGGCGAAGGGTCGGGCTACACTGGTTCGAGGTAAGTAGGAGTATGGTTGTAATAAAATCGACCTTATCTTGGTCGAAGACCTCGAGCATAAAGGGAATTAGCACTTTAGTGTGCTCATGTTGACCTTTTTGAAAGGTCAAATGTGATGTTCAGGGGTATATCTTCTTCCTAGGGGCTGGAACACGGGTGTTAGTGCTATTAGCAGTTAGCTATGGGTCTACTGAACTGGCAGGATGAGTTCTAAGTTTGTGGATGAAGGTTAATAGAAACGGCACCAGTTTGTATAACCCTGATCCAGATGATTTCTCAGTGCAGAGGATTAAACATGCACATATTGATACACACAACAACATCAGGCCGCTATAATTTTAATTAATGATCACTATCTTCACTGAATTCATGTTCTATAACCTCATCTAGCTCTTCACCATCTCTCATCCAGTCTTTCTGGCAGAATACCATCGTCTTCTGCTGGACCGGTGCTCCTGTATTATATCGTCTACATGCATGTACTTCAGTCGAGATCTGTCACTCTCACATGGAAGGTGAGCCCCAACGGTACAAATAATGCTGTGGCATCCAGGTCCTCTGTCTGCCGTTCATTTTATGGTGACAACTAATGGCTGCACATCCTGTCTTGCATCTGCAACCACTTAGCCACATGTATAGCCACTTATAACCAATTGTGCCTATCAGGCTATGCTGTCTACATGTATGTTCACTGGTACCTCCTGTATCAGCCTGGCAGAGCGCGTCTAATAGCCTCCACTCGAGCTAAACTATATAGTCCAACCTGGATGCCTCCAAGCGTACAGAAGTCGTCCTCAACTCTAGCTGGCACTTCACTGGTTCACAGGTACATGTAATTGGCATTCCAGAGAAATGTGATCAAGTGCAATGTTTGCTAGACCCTCTCTGCCCTCCGCTCACGGCGCGCGGCTTTGCCGCTTGACCGGGCGGGCGGAGAGGGGCTAGTGGCTAGACTGCGTTTTGTAATGATCAGTATACACAACCCTATTGGGAATGCTATGCCCTACCCTGCTCTGCATCAAATGCTATAACCCTCTTATCAAGCATCTCCTGTGCTAATGCATCCAGTGTGGTCAGCATGTACCCTTCCCTCTGTTTTTCTTTCACTGCTATAGGATGTGTGTACCTTGGATTACTCTTCTTGCAGAGCAGTGAGCAGAAGCTGCACTGGCCAGGTTGAACTTTGGACGTTGTTAGCTGAACCTGAATAATATCTGCTGACTCTGTTTGCTAGCACTTTATACTTTCATCTTCAAGTGTGAAGTGCTCTGTACCATCTGCTGACTCAGGAACAGACTTCAGAGCCTCTATGTAGAGTTCTCTGTCATGCAGTAGCTACATTTTCTCATTCCCGCATGCATTAAAATTATGCAGACTGTTTATACCATTTGCATTGCTGGAACACGGAAACTGATGTAAACCCTAACTATAGCATTCATACTTGTTGAACAAAATACCTGCAATAGCTGTCCAGGAGTTGGTTAATGCAAACGGCACCAATTTTTGTGAAGATGGCGCTCATTTTCACTCAAATCCAGTTGTCAGCTCATATCTCTCGTTCTGAGTAAGCTACAAACTTTACACATGCATTGGTGCGTAGAGCTGCTGTAGCTGAGCTTGCATACCAAAAATTATTAATATCACTACACCACATCCGAAGTTATAACAATTTTTGTGCGGTCACTTCATTGCTTCAGATTTTGCTATACCGCATACTTCCGGAAATGTTCCGCGTGACGCATACGTGGCGTTGTAAATAAATTTGTACAGGCGTGAATGGACTTCCGGTACTGTGGCGATTGGACTGCGTGTAGTCCGAGTTGCTTCATGACCGTGTCCACCTTGCTGACGGGCCGGGGTTCAAAGGTATACCGTATGCGACTAAAAACGAAGCGGGAGACGGCCTGAGAACGATGTCTGTACGTAACTTTGAACTTTGAACCTGGAATGCGTAACGGAGAAGTCTCATGCATGAACATACCACATCGAGTATATTATAGTGCGCCGTTTTACTGAAATCTGCAATCCGTGGAGGCAACATGATCGGGGGGCAGTTTGCTGTGCTGTATATTTTTCTGTGCAGTACTGTTGCTATCACAGAACTTTGTGTTCCTTTGCAGAACTGCAAGGATGAGCGTATCAGGCATACATGGAACGAAAGTAGCGTCACGGGTACTTCGAAGTCCGTCGAGTCTTTTCGGCTGCGAGTTTGGAAGAGGGAAACAGCTGCATTACACAGCGTTTCGAATCGCATCCCAGTTGACTGTGGCCATGAGTATAGTGGTAAGCTACTCGTTTGATGAGTGTGCATGGAGTGGAATAAATTTAAATATAACTGATCAACGAGGTTTATAATTTAATGATAGGAAAAGGGACTTGACATGTTCTTGAGAAGCTATTAGTAGCTATAGTGTCTGGGACGATCCAATTTGCATAGGGCATGCACATCATGGTTGCAAGTCCAAGGTCAACAAGGAGGATCTGGGCTGGGATTTATAATGCATTATAAAGGCTCACATCGGACGTCTAGTACTTTAAACAAACTGGAGATACTGTTTGAAGCAGATGCATACCTATACTTAGCAAAATCCAGTGAAGTAAGTGCAAGTTGGGAGCCAAGGAAATGTATTGTGTTGGACTGCAGTGATGCGTGTCACAGTTTCCACCCCACATTTGTTGCTTTCCTCAATTCCTGCAGACAAAACAGTCAAATGAATATGTTAATTCATTCGTGTTTACCTGAATGGGTAGAGCAGGATGGTGTAAAGTGCTAAAGTATTCATAGAAGGCTGTGCATGGGCATGCCATCTGAGTCAAAAACAAGGAAATACAGACGGAAGAAACATGCCACCATGCATGCCATGGGACCCATCTCATGAATACAGAATGTTGATGATGCCTACAAGGAACTACACCACTTCCTGACAGAAAGGATGAGCTCTTGATTCCACCACTGTGTGCACCTTCTGGATATCATGCATGAAGCTCGATAATAATTATAAGCCTGATCAGAGGAATGACAGATTACAAGCACACTCTATCAAGTTATGAAAATCTGGTCCTCTGTGCTAGTCTGTGGACAGAGTGGCGAGTATGCTTTGTTGTCCGTATAAAATTAATGGTCTCCTACTCACCACAACAACTATAGCTACTGACTCAATTATTTTCTGTGGATCTCTTATCGTGTAGTTGAACTCACCACTGAAGATTCGACACCTGATCACAAGAAAATAGCTGATTTTATCATCCAGGCATGTGTCGATGGTCATCCTTTGGGACAGTTTGTGTCCTTGGAGACTGACAGAGGCTGGAAGCCAGCTCACTGCTTGGAACCACAAGTATGTTGAAGTTACAGCATGTACTAGACATTAACACTACAATCATGCAAAAGCAAATTTGTTACTTTAGCTAATTCTTGCATAGTGGTTACTAGAGTGTCAGACGTTTTAGCTGTAGGAGTCAATTCAAGCAAAACATTACCAGGTTTCAACTGAAAACCATCACATTGGTGCAATCTTTTTGTTAGTTACCTGATTAGTCATTCTTCTGTTCAGTGATTGAAGGTACCACCTTTTGAAGGCAGATCTGATGATGTAACAGTAACCAATCTACTTGGGCTTTAGATTGGACACTGAGGAATCAGAAACGGAATCTGTGTTAAAATTGCAATCAAATGTAGATTTATGTTATGATTGTATTCACTAGCTGTTCACAGTAACACTATTATTATATTTTTTTGTTTAGCCGTGTAAGTACAAGACATTTGTGGTAACGATGTTCACTCTTTTCTATAGGACACTGCTCTCTATTGTTCAACCTCCACAAGGAAAAGCTTTCTTATCACCTGGACTCTCCCTTGTACAAACAAGGTGTATGAGCAAACAATGAATGTCGTTTTCAGGTATGCATACTAATTACATGTAGGTTGAAGTGCAGCTGAATGATTATGGTGTACTGTGTTTAGATATGCAGTTCTGGACAGTTTGGATCATTTTCATGGACCAATAGAATACTCTCCTTCCCAATCGGTGTGTTCCTTCATGGTAGCTAGTATGCAAATGTGTGGTATTTTTTCCATACACTTTGTATTCTGTGCCACAGAACCCAACAGATGTAGCAGGAGCAGGGAAAGTGTTCCAAGAAAGAGTTAAACGAGGTAAGCTATTCGGTAAGATCTAGATGGGCATTATTGTATTCCTGAGATAGGACAGTTACTGGATGCTACAGCCCAGGGCCCTCGGGTTTCTAAATCGTGTAGATCCCTTGGTCTCAGTGTCTAACCGATTTAGAGTATAGCAACGGTAACTACGCTAGCGCTTTAGTTGTCAACAAAATAACCTACGAGTCGTAGGTCCTTTTTGACGAAATAACAGACTGGGTATGAGTACGACAAGGCCGCTGACATACAAGGCGCTCGAGTGACTTGCGTGCATGATCAAGCAGTCGATCTAGTCACATGGCTCCGCCCCTCAACTTGGCTCCACTCCACCAGTGTCGTCATTGACCGCTACCACTTAGCTCTCATGTACCGATTGTACTTCCAACGATAGCGTACACTGTAAAAAAGAACAATTTGTTTCAGTTGTTTGTGCATGTGCACTGAGCATGAAGGAGACCCACTGACTGCTTCACATTCCTAACTGTAAACATCTTAATGACCTGGCTACGGTACATTTATTAATTTAGTGAAAGCATGAAGAGGAGAGTATTTCTTAATTATTATCACTGCAAAAACAAAGTAGTTATTTTTACTGCTTGGTGGTTACTACAGCTGCACCGTGTTTGGACATGCAGGATCGAGGCAATACTATACTATTAGAATGTGGAGGACGATAGCATCCTATTACACTGAGCATTCCAGTACATAAACCAGGTTTGTGTAGGGTACTACTGGAATGGCCACTTTATGTAGGATGCTACTGAAATGCAGACAACTTGGTTCCTGCATGTTCAAACGTGGTGCAACTGTAGTAACCACCAAGCAATCAAAACAACTACACCATTTTTGCAGTGTAGGCCTGAAGTTGAGGTAACCAAATGCCAGTAAAATTGACTATTAATTTTTACATTGTACACAGAGACTGAGTACACAGACAATTATGTGCACTACCTGTAGAAGCAGTTGTATAATACAGTAGCTAGTTGCCATAGATTCCAATTTGACAGTAAACAACAGTATATACCTTGTGGGCTCAATAGTAAAACCCCATACGAGGTTTCACTATGCGATTTAGATACCGCGCAGTGAGTAATCTGATTGGTGGAATTTGTACAACTAGCTATACTCTAATAGCAAGATAAGAAGGACAAAAATTGCAAAAGATATGACATTTTATAGCTAGGTTTTTGCTCTTCTCCTATAGCTTCCCCAGCAGCCTATCTGGTATTTGCAAGCCAACCATTTATCCAGCAACTGAGCCTGGATGGAACGAGATCAACTATTTTGGCCAGTGGACACAAACTACAAAACGCAGTAGCCATTGACTTTCACTACAGGTAAAGGTTTTCAAGCTTTATTCTGTCATATCTGTACACTTACATTAGTTGTTTTGTGTTTGTCGTACCTGGACTACAGCTTACTTATTCAATGGTTATTGATTGCATAACAGTTTAAAGGTGAGGTTTACTGTTTCATTGTACAGGCGCAGTTCCATATTTTGGACTGACGTTGCAACCAAAACCGTCTCAAGGTCAAGGCTAGACGGGTCAATGATCACCTCTATCTTGGAAACAGGATTGAATACCACAGGTAAATGATCATGCAGCTGCAGTATGCTCTAGGCCTCAGCCTCATTCCCATGAATTGTGCATGCACTTATTTCATTTGCTATAGATGGCCTGGCTGTAGACTGGGTCACAGATAAACTCTACTGGACTGATGCTGAACGAAAAACGATAGGAGTATTTGACCTCACAAACCATTTCTATCATGGAGAACTGATATCAACAGGATCCGACTCAATACCAAGGGCCATAGTTGTGGATCCTCAAAATGGGCAAGTATAGTTATATATTAATAATAATTCTGATAATGACAACAGTGGCCAGGATGGCCCAATAGTCAAAGTACAGTAGTGTTATACAGCTGACTGGAGTGCATTATGTCGGACATATTAACGAGTGGCATGCAGGGCACCCCTCTCTTTTCAGAATGATGCTCAGATCCTTGAGTAAATCTGATCACATGGATTACACTAGCTATTCCCATTCAGTGGATCACATGACTGTTAAATGTGGATTGCAGAATTTTCAGTCCCTGAAACATGCATGGGTATCCCTGCCCATTGCAGTGGTGATAAAGTGGGTAGTGGAAATATGATCCTGTTTGTGGGCATGTTTTCAGTATATACGCTGTGTAAGGCAACAGCATACAGATCTTGATTAATTTTGCTTCACCCAAAACAAATGAATTGGTACAGCATGGTATACACACACACAACACAATGCTGGTGTTTACTAATTCGCTTCACAACCTTGAGTCTTCCTTTGGATGTTGAATTTGTAGATTGTGCAGGTAGCTGGTGTATAGTGCTGTGCTCATTCTGCTTTGTGCTATATAGATCTATGTGCATTGTATTTTGTTATGTATGCATTGGTGAATGCACAGTTATTATAATATTATGTTGGTACAGAATAAGATCTATTTGTAAATGGCCGCGTGTCAACCTTGTGGTCTGAAGGCAATCCATCCTGGTCCGTTGTTATAGCCAACCAAGCATAACAACACAGCTTGTGTAACCTAAGGATCTAAGTAGCTAGTTTGCTACATTTATTAAACAATATAGCTAAGTCTTAGCTATGATGGTTATGAAACTGTTTGATATACCGTAGTCGCTCGTTATCGTTTTTTTTTTCTATGCAAGAAATGCAATGGACGATACAATAGCTGAGGCTAATAATAATAGTAAAATCCGAGAACATGAAAACTCCAAGCTGAAAGAGCTTTAGCTAGGTTCAAATGAGTGTAAGAATGCATTTGTGTGAGCATAAGGGTTGAATGTAGACTCTAAGAGTGATTTCGATGCTGATCGTAACGTGGTGAACTTGGGCACAAATATATCTTGGGGTAAATAAACCAGTTCCTTGTACATGGAGCACAAGCTTAAATAATTCCTGCGATGGGCTAAGCTGGGTACATCAAAGCGATTGAGCAAATCGGCATATCCTTGTTTTGCACACATATATACGTAGAGCGAACTTCTGTACTCGTTAAAGCTGATCAATGTCTTTGTGCAAGTGAGGGTTCGACACCTGGCTAGCATACTCAGTGTGCAGCCTTACCAGGGCAAGATAAAACGTGGAACAGGCTTTGAGAGTTTGTATTGTTATAAAATCACCTGTACAGTAAACCAACCATCCTCTTAGCTTTCAGCAAATGGCACTTATGTGATCAGACCAATTCAGGGTTGACGTCTGGAGTAGACTAAGGTATCTATAGGAGTAGACTCTGTCTAGAGTAGAGGAACCGAGTTTCAGGGCAGGGGGCTGTGATGGGTTTTTCTTTCTGGAGAGCAGCATGCATTTACATTTTGGAGAGCTGAAGGTAGTTGGCAGTCACCCAATTGTTCAAACAGTCAATATCATTTTGCAAGTCTGTGTAGCTAGTCAGCACTTGACTGGATGGTCTTGAACAGCATCATGTCATCTGCATAAATAGACATCTTGGAACCTGAAGATAAGTTAGTGTCTGCAATACCATCAATATAATTGAGAAACAAAACAGGACCCAAGATTGAACCCTGGGGTACACCTGAGTCAACAGATATGTATCAGAGGATTGCCGTCCACCACAACTCTTTGTCTAAGGCTGCAAATCCATCTAGTCAAAACAGGGTTGAGGTTCAGCTGTTTGAGCATCTCGAGTAGTGCCCTGTGGGGAACAGAATCCAAGGCTTTTGGTATGTCGAAAAACACGGTGCACACCTCCCTTCCTGCATCCATCTGTTGAAGTCACTCATGAGTAGATGTTAGTAGTGCAGAGACTGTTGATTTTACGGACTGCAGGGAAACCCCACTGGTTACACGAAATGGGGTCGTATAAAGACAGATGCTTGGTGACCAAGAAGTGAACATGATGTTCTGAAAGTTTACTAAGAGTTGGAAGGGCTGGTATGATTGTTCGATTTAGGAACTGGCCACTTTCCACATGGATGGAAAACAAGCCGTCTTGGTGGACAAATTGTAATAGATGGAGCAATACTAGGAGCTACAGCCTATAGCATCCTAGCTGAAATAACATCTGGACCATAGGACAAGTCTGTTTAGCAACCACTCCACTTCCTCAGTTGTACATAGAAAATCTTCAGGACAATGTTCAGTGTGGTCAATCTCGTCCAGGTCTGGAAAGCCAAGCGGAGACAATGGAGTGATTAAAACATTCACCAAAAAATGTGTTTAGCATGGCAGCCTTGTCAGTACTGGTTGAGGCATCTACTCCATTGTGAGTGAGCACAGGTGGGGGGTGAGTTGATTATACTTAACAGCCTTCCAGAACTTCATCTTGTTCTAAGGGTTTAGCCTGCGCATGTATGCAGCTTTTGCACCTCGCAGCATAAGAAGTCACTTTGCTCCTCATCCTATTCTTTTGATAGGAGTTATCACTACTTGATCGTCTGGCCTCAGAGATAATTTCTCCTTCTGATGGATTGAATGATTTTCTTTGACAGCCAGGGCAGGTTCCACCTGTTAGGAGGTGAAACATCTTGGCATGCATAATCGTCATGAATCTTGCCTGCCAATTTGTCAATGACACATTGATGTCCTCTGTAATTAGGGAGTCCTAATCAGTGGTCTCAATCATTGCCTTGGCATTATCAAAGTCTGCCTGGGCATACCTCCAGACAAGCCTTGATTTTTGTTTCTGGGATGTTAGTGAGGGCAGGGCAAGTCCCAGGTGCAAGCTGTTGTAGTCAGAATTTGCCAATGGGGGGCAACAGAACACGAACATAATTGTGATAAATTAGGCAAGAACACAAGATCAATAAGTGAAGAAGTACAGCTAGGGCTGACATGAGATGCGGATTGTACAACTTGATGTAAAGAAAATGTGTATGCGCATGTGCTTATATCTCCACAGAAGGGATCAATATCATTGTGCTCTGTACAAACTGATTTGCGTGAAACATGTACGCACAGAGTGTACGCTACATGTCCACTGAGAATGGTCCATTGCTAGATACCCTGGCTGGACAGGAATTCTATATATTAGGATACATTTTCATCAAGTTTCATACCTAAATAGGTAAATGATTGCAACCTCGTTTTGTGTGCTGGAAAGCACAGAATTTGTTTCTATTATGAATTACTGCTGCTGTGCATGATGGCAATAAGACCTCCAAGTTGACAGCAGACCAGTGGGGTCAGGAAGCTCTGGACAGTGTACAACAGCTTGTCATTGTACGGGTGTGGCCACTAGAATCTGTCATGCTCTTCAATCCACTCCATTGAGGTGTCCATTAACAACAATCTCAGGAAAGTCTGGCGCCTGCGACGAAATTGTGACACCAGAATTTGCATCTAACTGCCTGATTGCTCTGTCATGTGGCTCGGAAAGTGTTCCAAAATTCTAGCGTCTTAGTGTACACACTAACTGTCCAATGCCATGTTTGCTGACCACCGTGCCAAGGTATATTTCCCGGAGGATGGGCTGTGTGCCAGCATTGTCCGCCATCTACGCATATTCGGCCCTGTTCAGATGGATTCAGAGATTGACACCATGATTAATACTATCTGTACGAGCTAGATTGTTCATAATTTAGTGTAATTTACTCTGCACCTGTACTGGTATGTGTTCTATATGTCACAAACTCTTCCTGGCAACATTTGCACATGCCCAGTAGTTCATTTCCATGGGGGCAAGTGATTATTGCATGTAAAACATATTGTGGAACATTGGGATACAGTTTTGATTTTACTTTTGTAGATGGATGTACTGGACAGACTGGGGCACAGTTGGCAAGATAGAGAAAGCCTCAATGGATGGAAACAATAGAACAGTCATTCACAACACCAGCTTGGTCTGGCCAAATGGTCTCACACTGGACTATTCCACCCAAGTCCTCTACTGGACAGATGCCTACCTGGACAGGATAGAGAGCTCTAACACAGATGGTTCAAACAGAAGGATCCTTGTGAATGTCAGTGGCTACCATCCATTTGGAATCACGTTGCTTGAGGACACAATCTACTTTTCAGACTGGATATTGAATGGCATTCTTATGACTAACAAATCTGGAGGACAAAGTGTGCAAACTCTTTATCAGACTGATTGCTATTTGCGCCCGTATGGTATCCAAGTTTTTAGTGAACAGCGGCAGCCACAAGGTAGTTTTGCATTACTTGCTCCTCTGTTTATCCTCCCACCACGTAGTTGAAATTCTTCTTCTCCACTACAAATTTCCTCTCCCCTGCACATTTCCTCTCCATTATAATTGTCTTGATTGCCTAAGCAGTAGCTGCATTGTAATTATTTCTGTGCTGAAGTGACTAAACTTGTGGGCATTATTTCCGGCTACACCACTTTGAAAGAGTCAAAACTGCCCCTTCCTCCGATTAATGTTGTGTAAAGTGCTTCAAATTTCCTTTTTAATGAAATCACTTGCTTTCTTCAACCTTTGACATCACCTTTATTTCTAAAGACTTCCTGCAGAGGTCAATTTTTGCATAACAGGCTATATGGCTAGGGGCTCTTTGTTACATTCACACCATTATATATATATATATACCAGCACATTCCCAAATTTGGCATCAACAATTCCAAATTTTGTGACAGGACATAGTCCACCATGCAGCTAAGGCCTTCCTATAAAATGTTCCAGAATTTTGTCCTTATCTTTGCCGGCGCCCACCCACATACCAATGAGAAGAATCCAATCAAAAATTAGAGTTTCTTTTGTGTTGCAGTCTTGTATGCAATAACTATGATATCACTATTTCGCAGCTGCAAACCCATGTGGCAATAATAATGGAAACTGCAGTCACTTATGCCTCCTGAGTGTATTGTATCCAAGGGGATTTGTTTGTGCTTGTCCGGAGGGGATGTCTCTGGTCAACCAATACAGCTGCAATGGTATGCTGTACTTATCCACATGCATATAATTATGCAGAAGTACCATAGCTAGCTAATATATTTAAAGAGTTAGCTATTATATTCAAATATGAACTAATGACATCTCTACGTAGCCCTCTACATGATTGGTAACATAGTAAGTAAATGGAAACGTCTGAAGTAAGCTATGATTAGGAGGATGTCAAACCTAATCATCAGTACTTATGCATGTTGAGGATTTGTAGAGTCTACTGGCTGGTGTACTGAGTGTCCTATATGCAAGAAAATATCCAAGTTGTTGAATCAGCCCTTCCACCAATGAAAGACTTATATGTTGCTCCAGTACCAGGTGCACTGCAGCAGTTTCAAGCCTCCCATGTCACATGCAAACAAGCAACAGCTCTTCTCCATGTTGGCCTGTCACTGCATGTAGTTTAGCCTCCACATATAGAAAGATATATCCTAGCTAGTGTAATTTACAGGAATGCGTGCAGAACACTGAGCACTTCCTATGCACGCACCATGTATTTTATCCAGTAATCTCTAGTGGAATATTTCCTCTGCGAAAAATCACAGCCATGTTTATTGCATGCGTATAGGCATTCACTCCATTTGAGCACAAAACTAGGCCATCACAAACTGTGTTCTAATGTTCTGCAGCGATCCCAGGTGCTGCAATTCCTCCAAGCCCTCCTTCAGAAGGTATACTCAGTGATTCTAGAAATGACGATGTGCTTATGAATTTGTGTTCCAGTTAGTTTTATCTGTATGTTACGTACTTTTGGAAAGGTTCCTGTGCAGCAGCTGGTTACTCCAGGTGCTGTGTTGGAGGTTCTTGTGAGGGTCAACCTTCAAACTGCTTCTGTGATGCAAACTGCCACCAATTTGGAGACTGTTGCAGCGATGTACCAAATGACTGCCTTTCTACGGGTATATCTTTGCACTAATATGGACCTGTGTGTGAGAATGTGATAAACAGTGGTACGTGTTCATCACCTATATGGTGTGAGACTTGGACGGGTACAATTTTCTATGATTTCACTGCATGCACCTCAACAATAAATCAACCTAATTGTATATGAACTGGTTTGGTATACTAGCTGACAATATATAAAATTAACATGTTCTTGTGTTTATTTAATGTCTACACAGTCCCACAACCATACATCTTGTTTGCAAGGCGAACCTTCATAAGCCAGCTAAGTCTGGATGGTAACAGAACAAGCATTGCAGCGAGTGGACTTACGCACGCAATTGCTTTGGACTTTGATTACAGGTTTGCAGTGCATCATTGTTAGAACAAGAGTGTATCATATCGTCTAATAAGGATACTATTTTACATGCATCACCCAGGCAAAATCGTCTCTTCTGGACAGACGTTGCTGAAAACAAAATCTGGGAGTCCCAGCTAGATGGTTCAGGAGCAATTTCTCTTGTGGAATCACGAGTAGGCACACCAGGTATAATTCTTTGTCAATCTGATCCAAAGTATGCATGGTAAGATCATTATTAATATTATAATATGTATAGATGGTGTTACAGTGGATTGGGTCAGCAACAAACTCTACTGGACAGATGCTGAACTTAAAACTGTGGAAGTTCTTGATCTTTTGGATCGTTACCGGGCAACTTTGATATCAACAGGATCCTCATCCATACCACGAGCAATAATTGTTGACCCCAAAACAAGGTGTGCATTCTTTGGTGTTAACGTAACACAAAACAACATAATGGGGCATTTGTTAACCATGAATGCAATCTTCTAATTTCAGATGGATGTACTGGACAGACTGGGGCACAGTTGGCAAGATAGAGAAAGCCTCAATGGATGGGAGTAATAGATCAGTCATTCACAACACCAGCTTGGTCTGGCCAAATGGTCTCACACTGGACTATTCCACCCAAGTACTCTACTGGACAGATGCTAGCCTGGACAAGATAGAGAGCTCAAATGTGGATGGTTCAAACAGAAGAGTCCTTGTGAATATTAGTGGCTCCCATCCATTTGGAATCACTTTGTTTGAGGACACACTCTACTTTTCAGATTGGCAGGATGCAGGAATTTTTTCAACCAGCAAGTCAGGAGGACAAGCAGTGCAATCGCTTATTGACACGAATGTGTGTGGTCAACCATTTGGAATCCAAATTGTAACTGAAGAAAGGCAGCCGCAAGGTATGCTATCTACTAATATGGGTAACAGATTGTTTAGTGTGGACATGATTCCTGTATACATTCACTTTCAAGGCTGTCCATTCAACATTCCAGTCTTGATGTCATTAGTTCATGTTCCACAGCACAAAACCCATGTGGAGGTGACCGTGGAGTGTGCAGTCACCTTTGTCTGCTGAGCTCTGCAGACTCTCGTGGATTCTCCTGTGCCTGTCCAGATGGGATGTCTCTTGAGGAGGATCACCAAAATTGCACTTGTATGTGTGATATGACTTAAAGTTATTACCTGATCTAACATTTTGCTTGTCCTTTTGACTTCCCATACAGCTTCTAATCTAACAACTCCGAGACCTGCTACGCCTGGTATGCATGTCGCAAATTAATCTATGTGGATTGCTTTAAGGTGCAGTTGTGTTTGCAGGTTCCTGCAGGGCTGCAAATTTCACATCATGTTGCACCGGTGGTGCGTGTGAAGGAGAACCGCAAAATTGCTTCTGTGATTCCCTCTGTCATATCTTTGAAGACTGCTGCAGGGATGCCATTGAAATATGTCCTCCAACTGGTACGTAAGAAACTGTAAATGTGCCAGCACAATGCGAAGAGTGTGCTGTACCATATATACCAAACTAATGGGAACAGCACACATTTTCGGACAGTGTACTGAGATTTCATGGTCCTGCCATTCGGAAAATTGTGCATGCAGATTTATGCTACCGGTATAATAGTTATGCTTGGATTGTGTGAGGTAACCTGAGTGTGATTTTTCACTGGGTTTGTTGTATTGTATAGAGGTCACTATAACTTATGCAACCACAACTACCAGTGTATCTACCAATGCCATCCATTCACACTTGTTCCATCTTTCTATTTATATTTTGCATGATGATTGCATGGTTGAAAAGCATAACTTATGAGACAAATTCTCTGGTCTTATGACCTTGTAGACAGTATTATCGCCTAGTAGTGTGTTGAAAGACAGAGTTAAGTGTTCACTTTGAGCGCCATATTGTCTACTATAGTGCGTTGGCGGATCAAAGTATATTTTATATACTCCGATAATACAGTCATGCAACAGCTTTGGTTTATAAAAATTAGACCATGCTGACTGTGAAATTAGACCATGGCTAGCACATTCTAATTCTCAATTTTCAACCAGTTGGAGCATGCAGGGATCACTAATTCAGTTAGCTATAGTACATGCAAGCCAGTTATAGCGTATGTCCTTTTGTGGTCTATTGGAAATCCCTTTTGTGGTCGATTTAGACTACTCAGCTGCACTTCGTGGTCTAAATCAACAGCCTCTCTTGTAACTGGTAGTGAAATATGGAAACATATTCTTGCATAATTATGAACTTGATACCTGACTTGAATCGCGTACAAACTGCATTGTCCTTCATAATTTTGATAGGAATCATCTTGGAATTTGATGACAGACCGGAGAATATAGCTGTGATTTCTTCAAGGCCAGCCCATTTCCAATGTTCAGTACATGCAAGTCCTACTTCTATTGTCTGGCAATACCAGAGCAATGACAACTCCCCTGCACAGATTAATATTGTAGGGGATGAAACTGGACCTGTCAGCTCCAAGTATTCGATTACTGTCGGTTTAAGGAGTAGCATGCTGACAATTCACAATGTGACTTGGTCTGATCAAGGAATCTACATTTGCGTTGTGACTGCTGGGCGACAGTCTATCAATGCATCAGCTCAACTTGGCATTATTGGTAAGCAATGGCCTTTTCTCTAGCTGCTTGCATGTGCAGTTATTGTGACTGCCAGTCTGCTGCTTACTCTAAGGCCTCAACAAAATAATCTATTGTGTAAGGTAGGGCGGGGTAATTCGGGCCACGGGGTAATTCGGGCCACTTCAACGTTGCAACAGGAAAGAAGCATCCATTGGATTCTTGCTTCTAGTGAGTTGTAGGCAGGTTGAGTCCCTGGATATACATGGCCAGAAGTTTGCCTAAAGTCTGTCCGTTTTAGTTACCGTTGACCTGAAGTTGAAGTGGCCCGAATTACCCCGCCCTACCTTACAGTGACAGCAAAAAACTGAGTTTGAAATGTCGTGGGTTTCATGCTTACCAATATTGCCCATGGTGTTTCTCTTGGACTTATACATATATTTGAGCCTAGGCCTGTTACACATCCATAAAAAAAAAACATTAATATTTTCTTCTTCATTTCTAACCGGTATTCTGCTTTATAGAAATAATGTGAATGTTATGAATTTCTTTGACCTCTTCCAATGAATGTAGTGGTCCCAGTTGTCACAGGGAATCACACTTTTGGAGAGCTCACCATGATATCACTGAGGTGTAGTTATGGTGGAAGTCGCCAGTCATCTATTATTTGGCTCAAGAGAGATGAAGAGGAAGTAAAAGTTGTTCTGAACAGTTCAAGAGTTTTGGTGACCATTGAGAAACAGCTCAGTGGTGAAGTACAAGTCACCACAAGTATCCTCATTGTGCGCAATGCCAGTACTGTGGATAGTGGTGAATATCTGTGTGAGGCTACAAATGGTGCCATTGGTGAAGTTTCCACCACAGTCAGTCACCACATCACGGTGACTAGTAAGTCACTGAGTAGCTTGTAGCTTGCCATGTTTCTGTCTCCATAACTATGTTTCTATTGTGACATGCAGTGAGGAACGAATGTAGGAGTGCCATTGGAATAGATTCACCATGCCAGCATGGTGGAACATGTGTAGACCTATTGGCTGGTTATGAATGTTTGTGCACTCCAGTCTACACTGGCATCAACTGCAGTGAAAGAGGTATGTGTGCATCTTCCAAGCCATGCAAGATATCTGCATGAATTATTTGTACTTTGCGTTCAGTTGACAGACCTGCTACTGAGCCCAATATTACTAGCCCACCAGAAAATATAACTGCACAACTTGTCCAGCCAATAAACCTCACTTGTGAGGCAGTTGGCTATCCTGCACCAATATACAAGTGGCGTAAAGATGGTGAACTGATACCAGGAGAAACCCTGCCTTACCTCTATATTCCTGAAGCTTCCCCTGGGAGTAGGGGCAGGTATTCTTGTGAGGCTGTGAATCCTGGAGGGCAAGTATCATCCAATCTCGCAGAAGTTGCAATTCCAGGTATACCTTATTAAGAGCATGAAACGCTGTAGATTCATTGTTATAATTATCTAGAAATATGCATTTGCGCAGAATGCCTCGTGCAGTGACGCGCTTGCACCAAAGCACAATTCCAATAAACCAGTTGTCTTTCATATTATAAGAACATGAAACACTGTACCTAAATTTATATGTGCTAATCTTTTCTAAGGTGTCTATCAATACAAAGTTCAACTTGGCATCAACCACACTGAGGATCATGACAGTATTCCAAGGGTATGCAATATGTGGTATAATATACTTGTGTCTTAAAACTCTTTGGGTATGATAATGTATACTTGTTGATGTTTCCATCCAGGAATTGCTTGGGATGGTTGGTACCACCCTCTTGAACTCCAGTGCAAGTATCTATTCTATACAAGTACTGAATACAAGGTACGTGCATGTAACCCATTTGATGGATAAAATACACAGTCATAATTTATGCATGTTCAATTTAGTTTACAGGAACAAGAAACAACGTATGTATTCACAGTTAATTGGCCAGTCAACAATGGTAAACCCTATGGATTTGTCAGGAGTATCCTTAGTGAACGGCTTCAGAGTTTTGCAAGATTTCAAGTCATTGAAATTGTGAGATATGGTAAGAAGCCAAACTTATGCATGTGAGATGCACTTCTTAATTTTTGTAGCATGTTGCCATGTGTGCTGATCACTGCAATGACTATGTGGACACACTGCATTCCTTTGGTTCTGCAGATGGATGTCCAAGAGAGACTAGAACTTTTGATTTCGGTGGCATCAGCTACCTTTACACATGGCAAGAAGTGGAAATAGGCACAACTCTTTCAGAACCGTGTCCATGCCAAGACCTTCTTGGGTCTCAGAGTGGGAATACATTTCGTCAGTGTACTGGTACATACTCAAATGGTGGGAGATGGAGTCAAGTAGATATCACCCAATGTGCTGTCTTTGTATCTGAAGTCACCAGGCACTTGTGTGAAAATGCGGTGGTATGTGAACTCATACGTAACTTAACCACTAATATGCGTGTATGCATGTACGTACATGCATACACGCATAACTGTCACATTCATCAAGGAGTGTTTATAGCTTTTCTGCCAGATACTGAGCGGAATATGAGGAAGGCATGAGATTTTCACCTTGGTTGTCAGGGGATGAGCCTGCATGACCTCCAGTGTTTGCCAAGCTATAGAGCAGCTACATTTGAAGTTGAAGAGTGAGCATAGTCTCAGATTGTTTATAAGCCATGTGACCAAGCTATATGTATGCATGTGGCATGCGGTGTGAGCAATTTCAGATCTTGTATATGTAATAGTATACACGTGTTGACTTCCATCTATGCAGCAAGTCGCCAATGCTCCCTTGAATGTATCTAGAGATGTGGTAAGCATCACCATGGATGCTGAAAATCTTACTCCCACTGTCATATCTGCTGCCACATTCATTGCTGAGCAACTAACACAAGACGCTGTTCGTGACCCTCAGGTATAGTTTGTATACACTGTACTGCGATGAAATTGCAATTATGTGCACTACAACAAAATACATCACGTATGATACAGGTGAGGCAGAACTACTTACAAATCTGTGACAATCTGCAGTTAGCAGATGATGATACCTTGTTGAGCAGTCAGATGGAAACAAACTCCTCTTCAAGGCATGTATCCAGTTCCATTTCTGTGTAATAATAATAATTATTGTGATCGGGTTTTGTATCTTCTTTAGGCTGCTAAGCAGTCTGGAAACATTTGCAGATGAAGTGGAAACCAATACATCTGCTAACAGGACATTATATGCCTTGCAAAGTTTTGCACTTCAAGTGCAGGATGTTGATGAAACTACATTTGCAGGTGAAGCCTTCAGTGTTGACTTGGGCTCTGTTGAAGAAGCAACAAATATTACTAATACAATCGACCAAAGTGCACTTGTAACCATGATGGAGGCATTAAACAGTGCAACTGCATCGCTACAAATATCAAATTCTGTGCTGAGTGCGTGTGAAAATCAAGGGACACATGCAAACAATAATTATAGATTGAGTTATAGCGTCTTCCGGAGCGATGGACTGTTTCAATCAATGAATGCAAACAACAGTATTGGCTCAATCATTATAGGAGCAAGGCTAAGGTGTGCACAAAATGCTGCCACACGTTCTCGCCGCACATCTATAAGAACCAGAAAAGAAGTCACACGGAATACAACTCTTCAAACACCTCTGCAGCTTCAATTTCGTACAAATCAGGTAGCTACATGTAGTCATTAGCTGTTATATGCACAACGATTTAACTAGACACGAGACTATGTGCACCATTTTTCACCACAGGCATTGCAGGATGAAAGCGGAGATAGTAGCTGTGTACACTGGGACACAACCAATAATGGTTTGATGATTTGCAGTTTATACATGCTAGTGCAACATATAATTATAACTACACTGATTTTATTTTATACAGGTGGATTTGGTTCCTGGTCTACGGAAGGATGTAGAGAAATTGTTACCAACAGTAGAAATGATAAACACTGTGAATGTACTCAACTGGCTCACTTTGGTATCCTTTTCGTAAGTATAATTATCTATTGTGTGCATAGCTATCTCATCCATCTGTGATCTCATGAACATGTTCAATCCTGCATAGGATCTGAATCCTAAGCCTCCACATCCAGCTGCTGCTCTTGTTCTGTCTGTGATCACCTATGTCGGCCTGTCGATCTCCCTCCTGTGTCTTCTTGCATTCATCGTGACCTACCTAAGCTCAAAGTGTGTTGACAGATATCTGGAGTCATTTTCTGTTAGAGATAGTTATGATATAATTCCCACCTTGCAGGAAGCTGCGCACATCCATACATGGCCAGATTCTTATCAACCTCAGCATCTCCTTGGTGGGCCTGTACATTTTCTTCCTGACTGGAGCCTATCTCACTTCAATCCCTGTGTTGTGTGGCATCAGTTCTGCACTGCTGCATTACTTCATGCTTGTGTTCTTCGGATGGACTGTGGCAGAATCCATACTACTTTACACGAAGCTGGTGGTAATATTAGGCACTCAGAGGATTGAATCCAAGTTCATCTTGAAAGCTGCACTTGCAACGTGGCGTAAGTCAATACCTAACTAATAACACATCATTCTGGCAGTACCTTAAACACATTGATCCTGGCATGCAGCAATAAACAGCTAGGGTTTATTTGTGGGTGGTTATAGTATTCAAATGTGTATGTGCATGCAGTGGTACCCCTGGTGATCGTTGCGATATCTGCTGGAGTGGGTCATGACTACTACGTCAACCGTTTCTAGTAAGTTGCCCCTCTTTTCCATAAAATGATAGCAATACACTGAATCTGGTTTCTGCTATGTTACGTATCTTGTGTCTGACTCATCGTGTTAGAATTTTGTCTTGATGCTACATTGCATGCAACTCCCCCTCTTTGCAGCTGCCGAGCAACTCAGTGGCCATTTTGGTTTGGACTCATTCTACCATTTGTACTGCTCTACATCTTTAACTGGGTGGTGTTCATTGTAATCATGGCATCCCTCATCAAGCACTCTGCTGCACATGGCAACAATACAGACACAAGGAAGCTGTTCAAACGTAACTTTATTATTGCAGTTGGTCTAGCTATCGTTTTTGGACTTGGATGGGGGCTTGGACTTACTGCCACCAGCTCTTCTGTGGAAGGAGTCACACTTGCATTCCAGATACTTTTCACCATCTTTGTTTCTCTGCAAGGCATTCTGATCTTTGCATTCCATGGGATACGAAACAAAGACGCCAAACAGTTGTGGAAAGAGTGGTTTTCCACCATCCGAACAAAGTCATCCAGAGCCTACAGTGTTTCACGATATGGCCGATCAGAAAATGTGACTGGGAAGGCGTCAACACTACCTTCTTCAACCTCAACTGATTCCACAGGCTTTTCAACATTAGGAAAGCAGAGTGCTTCAAAGCCTAAGTCTCTTGAAAGTCAAGCCGACACTTCCCACGATTATGATTATGTCAACAGATATGTTGAAAACAAAGATGTGAGGTAAGGTTTGAAAGAAAAGAAAAGATTCTGATTAGCATGACTGTGATACCAAACTATGCATGTGCATTATTGTGAAGAATAGCACTTCTCAAGAAGTATTGTTCATCATGTCTTTTTTATGTTTTCACGCTTTTACTAGTTCCCCTTTCACTGCGGTGCAAATGGAAATGGAAGACAACCCAAGTTACGGTCAAGTACAAAGGCAGCAGCAGGGGGTTGAACAAGTTAGTCCTCAGGATGTGGAGGGGAAACAAGAACACGATCAAGAAAACCCAGTCTATGAAGTACCAAACACTAACCTACCTCCTGAACAGCATGGCCGTAAAAGAAGCTGGCTTCAGAGCATTGTATCCCCAGGCAAACCTGACTACGAGAAAATCAGTGACTGGGCACCTACTCCCCCACCTGAACGAAAAGAATTCGAAGGAGCAGATCAACAAAGTGAACATCCCCATGAATCTACAGTTCAACCTCGAAAGCCTCGTAGGTCACGGATAACCCCATTCAGCAGTCAATCACACATTTATGAAGCACTGCCTGAATCTACGGATAGCCCACCACCTGTCCGCTCCAAGAAGCCAAGCACCAGAAAGTTGTCTAAGTATGAACATGGCAGACAGCAAGAAGCAACTACTGACGAGGGTGCAGCTGAAGGCTCAGCTCAATAACATACTTGTTCTATAGATCTAGTTTACAGCACTAGCATGCTACAGTATGTAGCTTAGCATACACTATATTACTGTGATTTGTGCACTTATTGTAGCCAGCGAGCAAACTGCTGCAGTGATAGCTACCAATAATAATTTTGTAGATTGATGGCGTTTACATTTTAAACCATGAGTAGTTCTACCAGTTTGAATTCATTTGAGACTCTTGCATGAGGCCAGAGTAACCAGACCCTTAGTAACATTGTCCGAGAGAGGGTCTTGGGATAATTGGAGAAACTAATAATGTACTAAGTACATGTGACATGGTTAACTTTTACCCCTGTAAAAACTGCATACTTGGTAGTCTGATCTTAGGCCACTCAGTAACGCCTCTATATTACAAGTTACTGAGAGATATCTAACGAGAAAAAAAAGGAAGCACTTGATGATTGGGGGGGGGGGGGGGGGGGGGGGGGGGGGGGGGGGGGGGGGGGGGGGGGATGTAGGATTTGGCTATACTTGGATATATGGTGTGATATATAACTATTATGATATGTACACGAAAGATCCCATGCATGCTGGTTCAAATCCATCTCTATTGCTTTACAAGGTAATTCTTTACCCTTGATCATGAATCAAGCCTGTGGTTTGAACCAGCTTATTTGTCCACTCGTATACCAATTTTGGAGACTGAAATAGTATATTATTCAAATAGCTCTAGAGCTTATGCATGACTATGCTCCAGTCAAGCACCTGCCTCAAATTTTAGACAGGAAAAAAAAATTGTGGTAAGGCCTTAACTAACTACACATTAGCTAATTAGCCTAGCATGGAAGCTAAAAATGGATGAAGATTGTAGCATGCTGATAATAAGGGAACACCAATGGCTTTAGGTCCGCAGCACACAGTAAGCCAGTGGGTACCACTGAGGAAGTAGAAGGTTGTGTCTGACTGAAAGTAGTAATGAGACCATGCATGAGAGTTTGACATGTTGCAGAACTACGTAGCTGTTGGTGGTCACAGAATTTGGTGTTAGCTAGCTACATAGCTAGTAGACTTGCCTAGCTAAGTATCCTCTTAAAATGACCACTGTGTTGAGAACAGCAAGAAAGCACTCATTGTGCTTAGGTTGTGTCGCCCTGTGAATGGCATAGATATATAGGTGAAGAGCCAAATAGCTACCTCAATCCCCTAGTATTATATAACTTGCCCTCCACTCTAGAGACTAGTACTCAGGGAGCAGTCCTTGAAACCTAACTCATGGTTGCAACCTAAAACTCTAGACTCAGGGGAAGTGCAGACCCCAATATCACTAAAATTCCTGGGTGTAGACTTGAGTTGTAATTCTGTGAGTTGCACACCAATTACCGCAGTAGTCCCTTGCTGCATTCAGTGCTGCAGCTATATGAACCCATCTATAATTCCAGAGTGCAGTAACAGTCATTAATTTGTCACTGCATTTTGGTGCCAACCTGGGTACTGTAATCTTGCTTCTCAAGTATTCCATGCCGATTGTAAGACAGGATGTGGTACATAATTTAGTGTTATACAGAAAATAAGTTGTTTATACTTTAACATAATGTCAATTGTGGTCACAGACAAGATAATGGTGCCAAGTGAGTTAAAACCCAACAGTAGTCCAGATGTGCCATTGTACACTTGCAGTTAAAATAAGTGTGGTGTACAATTCCCTGTATCTTGCATTTGCCACAATATGACATTCATCTCCCTGACCTCTAGACCTAGCACCCTATAGGGAAGTTATTGTGTGGCCATACTAAGGTATAAAATCCCCATAGGCTAATACGGGAGCTTATGACGGCTTTTGCAGTCATCGGTTGGTAAAGAGTTAAAGTAACAATCTAGCCGCTATTATTTTACTGTGATATAACTAGAGTAGTTGATACAGCATTCCTGTGAGAGGTTTACATGCATGTTTCTATCCATCTAGATGCTCTTGGAAAAGCAGCCAATCGTCTTGCTGGTTCGTACTTTGTTATATGACTGTATAAGTAGTTGGATAAAATCTTCTATAGTTGTATTATGACTGCAGTTGTATAAAAATCTTCTGTAGTTGAATTATATGACTGTAGTTGTATGCTCATTACATGCACCATGGCATGATATTAGCCACATAGATAACTTGAGGTGCCCAGTAGAGCACATATATCACTGTACAGAAGTGGTGCTTTCGGACTGTTCTTATTTGGAATAAAATGACATCATTGGGTACTTGACGAAAAAGGGTTCCAGTATAGCTTGAAAAAGCTTTCATTTGAACAACATTTTAAAGAGAACTTCCACCTATCAAGCACAGAAATGCTGTTAACTTGTATTCTGAGAGGAAAGACGACCCCCAGGAAGACCTGGTTTGCTGTAACTGCCCACAAAGATGAAGATTGACACACTGACATATAGACCGATTACTTGTGCATGCCCACACTTCATGGAGAATTCAGGATGTGATGTATATATTCTTGCGTGAAGTGGGCTGACCCGCGAGACTAGATGCGGTGAACTTGGCCTGCATGCATTGATTGGGACTTATACTCCCGAGTTTACTCCCGGTATAAAATTTTACATGTGTCTAAACCATCCAAGTGTTATGAACATCCACACCCTTAAAGTTTCATTCACCAATCTTTCTTGTTCTATCTAGATGATCCCACGGACTTCGGAGGCCGACAGTAATAATGGATTGAAATAATATTGGAACTATTTTGGAATTGCTTAGTTAGTAGTTGTCATCCTAAATATTTGCTTCTAATGTGCACGGCCGTGGACTTGGCTGTATACTGCAAGTTGCCAATAGCAATTATGCGATTTGTCCAATTCACTCACGTCATCATCAATATTTTGTTCTCTTTATTAATGAATCAGCATACTAGCTCGGTTCAGCTGTACCATCCACTGTCGTACTGAACAACAAGAGGTTGATGATGATTTGGCCATGGTTATTCTGAAACAAGGAGCTACAAACTTGAAGCCTGTTGCTTCATCCCACTAAGTTGCCATGGTGTTGCTATGCTGTTTCCTCTTCATAGCTATATATAATTTGTTTAGGCACATACACAGGCACATGTACACAGCTGGCATATGGCATCTGATTGGTACACGGTGAAGTGATGTGATATCCAAGTACTATGCAGATGAAGGGTATATGATAATGAACCCCTGCTTCCAGGTAGAATATTAAGCTATCATTTGTTCACACAAAAGCACCGCTACTGATTTTCTATGACAATAGTTTTCATGTGGAGGTATGCATGCTCACTCTGGTTCTTAGCCTTCAACAACACACACTGAGGGTGCACTGCATACTGGCAGATCTGATAACCTAAGTTGGGTAGTTTATTTCATAGCTATAGGCACTTAACTCACCTGCCACTTTTGTCACCCTATGACAAAATTATGAATATTGCCCAACAAAGAACAGCTATGCAATAGCTGACCAATCAGGTCCTCTAAGAGGGTTTTTTTTTTCTATTTTTTTTCTATAAAACTTTATGCAAATGCAAAGGACATAGTGAATACTGAAAAACACTAATACAAGCACATGCCCATACAAACTATACTAGATGAACAAGGTTCTTAAATGTATATATAGAGGGTGCAGAAGTAATAGAGTCAGGTAATGTATTCCACAGGGAAGTTACATACGGGAAAAAGGAATAATAGAAACAATTTGTGTGAGCACTGAATTGAACAAGGGAGTGGTTGTTGCGAAGTGCATACTGTGATGTGTGAGGTACAAGGGGTAGGTCATAATACAAATACACACCATTAATGAGTTTATAAAAATAACGCGAAGGTTAATCTCAATGTAGTGGCTGATCTTTGTTGTAGTGCTAGCAGTGTGTGTATCAGGGCCGGAGCACTCCCTTTAGAGGTGGTAGGGCAGGGGCGGATACAGGATTTATGAAAGGGGGGGGGGGGGGGGGCACTATATATTAAACGCTGCCGGAGGCAGTGCATAGAGGCGCGTAGCGCCGATCAGTCCGCGCGAAGCGAGGAAAAAATTTTTCGCCTTCATTTTTCACTTCTCAGGATGGGCTCTCGTGGCACCTTCGCGCTTTGCACTGCAAGTTCCAGATGTACGAGATTGCAGGTCCCAGGGCCGCCATGAGCTTCTTCCTTGCTCAAATTTCGCTCACGAACATAATACGTACGTACACGGAGGGGTATACTAGATCGTGGTCTCGTTCCCAAGCCGTTCGGTTTCAGGCAACGCACGGTATTGCGAGCTGAGGAGGCCAGGCCAGGAGTTGCAACGTAGCGGCAGCAAGTTAAGGTTACGGGATACCCAATAACTAATTAGGTAATTAAGTGGGCGTGACTTCCTGTATTAGGCCAATTAAATGGGCGTGACTTCCTGTACGCATGCGCCTAACCAAGGCAGCTGCTGTCCTGCCATAGTGAAGACGTGTTCGTGATGGCCACTGATTTTCGACGTCAAACGTCTTCGCTGCCGTTCAGTGTAGGGTGTGCGCTGTTACCGCGAGTGAAAGTGAGGTACCTGTTGCAGTGCCAGAGACAGCAGAACAGCGATAGTCGGCTCTTTCCGTGAAGTAGTACGTGCTGAAAGGGGGACGGTTTGACCTCTGTGACTTCCACTTTCGACTTCCGTCGATTCTATCTCTCATCGTAGACCTCCCCGGGCTTTCACTACGGTCTCTGTCACCACTATCGGCAAGGTAGGTCTCGATAAAGTACGATTTGTGCTCGGAATGTCCCTTTCTATCTCCAAAATTTGACGTCAAAAAATCCTTGTAACAGAGTCGTACGATAACTGCACGCAGTGCATGTGCCCTAGCGCTTATACCGCTGATCTCCGCAGCATCCAATGATACATCTCTTGTACTTCATAGTGCGTGAGCCAGAACGAGCTCCACATTAGTTGTAAAACTAGGAAGCCACGCCCACTTAATTAATCAGACGTTAATTACATTTGGGTATCCCGTAACCAAAGCGGTGAAGAAGCAAAAGGGGGGGGGGGGGGGGGGGGGGGGGGGCACCGGCCCCCGGTGCCCCCCCCCCCAAGATCCGCCCCTGTCTAAGGCAGAGGGTGTGAAGTAGTGATATAAGGATCCTGGAAAAAGTGGTATGGCCATTGCCCTACCTGCCCTACCGTGTGCGCCGGCCATGCTGTATAGACTGGGCAATATAGTGCTGCATGCTCTGAAAGATACCGATTTTGACTCAGAAGTGCTGCACCTTCCATTAAACTGTAACCTTTCATAATTTCCATCATTCCAAGCTCCAGAACTCAGAAATGTAGCTAATAATATGGGAATGGCCACTGATCTCTAGCATGAACTAGAGGTGCTCAGCAGCTATAGCACGTAGAGCTGAGTCAACTCCTATAGCTAGGAGAGAAAGAAATCTCGTATACTTTATATGGCGCCGGCAATGGTGGGACTCAATCGAACCAACAACCTTTCAACGCTCACCATGCAGCCACCCTGGGTTTTAGCTATTATGCACTTTGCAATTGCCCTTCCAGAAAAAAAAGTGAGCATGTACATACTGCCATAACTCAAGCGAGTTCAGTGATGATGTCATCACCATCCCTTTCCAATGGGGCCTAGGACCTGCATGAAAACTTTGTGTCTTCAGTGGGATTTAAGGAACTTAATAGAATGGATAAAGAACGTCCAAGTTCATTTTTACCCAGTGCGCAAGCGCGCAACAGGCCTGGGATAAGTGATCAGTTTGTGTCTGTGGAGCACACAAATATCTGCATGCAGCTGCAGTTTGAGCAGTGAAGGCTTAGTTCAGGATACAAGTGTCAGACTTATAAGAAAATACTGGCATCTACGTAACTCACAGACCAGCTAGACATCCACTCGAGAGACTGAGAAAAGCTACAAACAAGTCTTATAATTTTATACAACTTGACCACTCCAGTTCAGTTCATTTTGATTAGGAATGCCGCATCTCCAATACCTTGGTTTTTCTGTTGAGGGTGGGAAATAAGGAATAATAATTTATGTGTAGAGCAGCATGGGTGAATACAATATTATATGCCCTACACATTAGCAGTATAGCTGAAATTGTATAACCTGCATGGTTAACTCTTTACCAACAATAAGTAACAGGGAAGTAAAACTATAGGATCGACTAACACCAGTAATTATCTTAATGATTGTCATTATGCCATCATGTTGGGCTGCACTAGATCTGCATGTTTGACAGTGTAGAATATATTCACTGCTTGTTCCATGGTCAAGACTAGAATATAGTGTCCTACACACCAGATTTGAATTCCAAACTGTCATCTTTGTCCTCTCTCAGGAAAGTGAATGCATAGAGAAATTTAAAAAATTGCTACTGGTATTCTCTGTACATCAACATGGCCAAGAGCGCATAAGATAATTATAATGATGAACTTGAGAGTTGTGCAGGCAATCTTCAAAGTCTCTCTACGTAGCTACATGTAGTTTGCTGGACAGCTGGTCACCTTGAGTCACTAACTGAACACCTGGAGTGACTTCCCCATGAATGCATTTTGATGCACTCTACAGCACTGCAGTTCAGAACAGAAAACAATTAGACAATTAAACATTTGCTGTATATCTCTTTTGAAATTTAGTCAAAATGTCCCATTGATAACCTCAACAGGAAACTTGACATCAACTACACGTACAACAAAGTACAATTCAATGAGGGCCTGTCCTATTCTAGGACACCTCTCGAAAAAGAAAAAAAATACACAGAAAATGTGTGTCCCCAGCCCCTCATAATTTAGGACTAGGATGGGTATACCATTAGAGTATGTATCAAGCGCCATGGTTTTGGAGACATTAGAATGAAGCTGAACAAGGTGATGATGGAGGGCAGGGTCAGAGCTTCCAATCCCAATAGAACACTATGCAGCCCCATCCATCCCAGCAGAATATGCACAATCAAAGTAATCCCCCATCTCTGCACAAGATGTTCACTACTTAATACCATGTGTTTCATAACTTGCTTACAGAATTTATGGATCTGACACTGCCATCGATAGTCGCTGCTCTTATAGATTGTAGTCACACACTCCAATCTTCTGGAGGCTGGTGAGCTAGGGAGGGATCAGAGGGAGGGAGGGAGGGATTAGGGAGGGGTAAAGAGGTATCTTTCTCAAGAATAATAACTAGTTTGGGGAAAAACAATCCTTGCCATTCAGCATTAACTCACTCTGTAAGCATAAATTACTAAGTGTGGATCATTTCACACATTAAAGCGGATTGGTACCTAAAGAGGTGGATTTGATCAGTATCCCCAGCACCCCCATCTCTGTGTTTGATGAGAACGACAGCAAATCTGCACTCTGGTCGCTATGTTCAGTTGTTGTGGTAAGTCAGTGTATAAGCCACAAACAGCCAAGGGAAAGGTGAGCTCCATGCTTTCATTGCCAACCATGCCTGAAAGCTCGTATATACAAGCACTTATAATGCTCAGTGCTGACACACACATAACACTTTACACCACATACCTGTTGTAGCTGCACGTTGATGCGTGCCTTGTGCTGTTCCCTTTGGCTGGAGAAGCTGCTCTGCTTTCTTTGATACAGGGGCAAAACATTCTAATGGGGAAGGAGAAGAGTGAGGGTATCCAGAGATTCACAAATCAGTTTGTCAAGGCACTATACATAATCGACCATCACTCACTCCCAGATAAATAGGCCCGCAGGCATGCACAAAGACTCATGCCAGGAAAGTTAACAACTCCCAGTGGGAAAAGCTGGCCAAACCACACCCACTGATAATTAAGTTGCATGTCTGGGCAGATATAATAATGTATAAAATGTTGTGGACAATTGGCCATGCACCTAAAGGGGCAAGCGCACCAAGTACTCTTGCAATGTGTATCAAATTACTTAGTGTGAAGACCGCTGATAATTACTGAAACTCGAATCAGTAAGGTCGTGCTTTTAGTTCTGAAACCCTTTACCAACCGTATAGACTTTGGAGGTCAGTTTAATGGCTTGCAATTTACTCAAACATATGTATACCCTAGATAACGTTCCCAATTGGTTTTCATGCTCAAAACTTCACACACAATTGCACACAGCCATACTCTCCACATTCGCGACTCTGACCACAACCACTCATTAATGAGTACATCATCAAGATATGCTTGCGCAATGTAACTACTTCTCACAGAAAAATCAGCCTTGAACTAGTGATGCCAACAGATCATGTCCGAAAGAATTCTATGCTGTGTTAATACAGTAAGCGTCGTCCTCAAATTTCCGCACCCTATAGCTATCTCCTGTGTGCAAGCAGCCTTCAACTTCGGTTGCAAAGTCACCAATCAAAGAGGACTTCAGCGGTGGTGTTTAAAATCTGGTCACTATTACTTGGGTGCCATACATCATATTGGGGTAACCACTTGATCTTTTCAACTATAATTCCTTTCGGTTAGGCTAATATCATTAACTGCTGCTACAAAGCTTAGTGAAGTGAGTGAGCGCAGGTGAATTCACTACATTTGCATTCACTAATAATATCATTAGCGAATTCAATTGAATTATTAAGTAGCAGGACTTTGCTAAGTGAAAACCCACAAAATCTGAGGTACCTTCAAATCACAAAATTTTGTACTCACAATAATACAAGTATCAAAAAACAGAATAACGAGCAACATGCCACAAGAGCGCTAATTAGGAAGAAGCTGAAAGTAATGGAACTCTCTTCTAGTGAGGATGAAAATGACATAGCGGAGCTGCAGCTACAGATACAGATAGCTGAAGTGCAACATGAGCTGGAACAGCAGCAAGATCATATTGATCAGCTCGAAGGTGAGAGAAATACCAAGCTTCAAACCTTTACTGATGGGAGGTACACTGACGAGGTTCAGGAATGCTGCATCTCCTTGCTCTCTCTTGGCAACTATATACAGAGTGCTACGTGTAGCAGGATAACAGTCGAACGTCATCCTGCACCATCAACGATCAACAACATGATTGCTGAAGCTTCAAACTACAAGTGCTACCAACAACTGCATTCAACACCCTCCATACAGACGGGACTACCGGGACTACCAAGTTTGGTGAAAAGTATGGAGGACACCAAATCTCAACAACAGATGCCTGCTATTCAGTTGCACTGTGCGATACGAAAGCTGGCAGTGCAGCCAACACATTGGAGGTTCTTGACCAAGTCATCACAGACATTGATAACATCAGTGATGGACCTGATGACACCACATCCAGTCACCAAGGAAAGTGAATTATAACCACCATCAAGAATACCAGGTCAGACAGGCATTCAGCAGAGAAGTTTAACTCTCCGTTAGAGGGAGAAAATCCTCTCTGAAGTGAAGGCAGGCTGGACTGACCTCTCAGATGAGAAGTCTGGCACTGTTCATTTTTGAGGAGTATGGTGCAGAAAATTCCCGGCTCAAAGCAGTTGCAGCCGATCCAGTCTACATGGCAGGGTGTAAAGCCAATGGGCTGATCAACAAGCTGCTGACTGGCCCATTGCAGCGCATGTTGGAAGGAAAATGGGTGAAAATGGGGTGCACACCTGCCCGTTGGGACCCATGTTTCTGGACGGCATTGCAAACTGTCCTTGTTAGGCGGATAGTGCCACATGCAGCCTCTTTAGCAGAGCATGCTAGGTGGAATTATCATTGCACCTGCATGGACTTCAAGGCCTAGGATGGCTTTTCTGCCTCAATTCCTGGTTAGCACACATACCAATGGAGTGGATTACCTACTCTTGGCCACATTTCGTCGCAACCGGTTCAACATACTGTTCCATGATACTGGAGGTGTTTTCTGTCATGAGACCACCTATCACAACCTTTAAGAAGAAGCAAGTTTTACAGCACTGTTCTGAGCCAGAAGACCCCTTTGGTGACGGTGCACGGTCCCATCCAGACGATGATGGCAGCAACAGTGACTCTTTAACTCTACGCCACATAGACAGCAGCAGAGGCCAGGTTGTAGCCGTTCTTCGAGTTCATGTTCAAGCGCTAGTAGTGGACCATCAGTTGCTGATATGAAAATATATGGAACTTCTGAAAAAGCATGACTCACTTTGTAGGACAGTTGCATCTGTTCGTGATGACCTGAATGAAACAAAGATCCAAATATCCCCGCTTGCTGAAAAGGAGAATCAAGTACCTGTTACTAAGGGAAAGAAAAGAGCGTACCCAAATGCACTCAGTGTAAGTTGTTGCACGTACAAGCAAAATTTGATGTATGTGCTAGACCATGTCACAGAGGAAGTTATGTGCCCATAATTATGTCCTGCACGGACGCGGTTATACCAGAGGCATAGCCAAGGGAAAAAACCATATACAAGGAGGAATGTTCTATCTGACTTGTGCCACAATGTGCACGTGGGTAGCTGATGTCAATGATGGCTTGAGGTTACATAACTAAGGAAGACCTGCTCTCATCTAATGATGATGTAGTAGTTATATCCCAATTGTTCATTTTTGTAGGAGGCCTTATTCAAGGTCCACGTGAAATCTGAGATCCAATTCAATCCAGCTATGAGGTACGTCTATATCTAGATCTGTGCGTGCCCCATTCATTACCAATGGGTGCACTGGGCTTATTATTACTTCAACCCAAATTGCATTCAAGTATCACCTTGGTAGATGTACTATTGCTAACTACATGCTTAGCAGCACCTCTTCTTTTATGTCCACCATGGAATATTATAGCTCAACAGACAAAGCAAATGTTGATACTGCAACTTCATTCTGTGTAGATAATTCATCCAAGTACCTATTTTGTTAACGCACACAGGTGATTCTGAAGTATCCACTCTGGTGGAATAATTTGAAGATCACATTAGTTTAAAGGATTCAGTTCACCAGCTTGTCATATCTAGCCTTTCATATCCAATTTATTCTAGCCTTTTATATATCATGCATTGTTTATGTATTAATGTTTATTTGTACTGCAGTTCTTTGATTGATACTTAATGATGATTGCTGAAGCAAATTGAATTCCATAACTTAATTGGGTGGTGTGCACAGTCCAGATAATCTCCAAATAGTTTCCAAGTATGTACATGGTAAGGGAAGCTTTAACATTTGAACCTGGACTCGTTAACGGAAGCCGGTGTCTCCCCTGTGAACGTAGCATCCAGGTATTAGCTGATGTACATATTGGTTGCATGTTTATGTGTTGTAACTGCATTCTGTTCAACTTTAAGATGGACAAAGAAGGCCCCAGTGGTGTTAATGAGGGAGCAAGCAGGACAAGGGGGTTGAAGAGAAGACAGCCAATTGATGAGGATGAGGATGAGCTGGTGTCTGGGGAAGAAAGTGATGACACTCGTGTGGATGGGAAGAAGAAAAAGGGTGGCACTGGGTAAGTGTATACATTTCAAATGTTGCAGGCTGATAGCACTGCCATAGATGAGGGGGTGAAAAGTGGGGTGGGCGTATTTTCGAGGGTGGGCATATTTTCAAGAGACTACGGTATAGGTAACAGGAATGGTACAATTGAGAATTTCTGTCACCAAGTACGTCACCAAACCTACATTATAATGTCTGAGTACAGGGCATCTCAGCCAGAACTCCGTTTAGGACATGCTGCGAAACTACCTAAAGTTGTAAAAGGCCAATCAGTCTGTGGCACAATCATGGTATGTGTGCATAATTCCATAGAGGTATAATGGGTAATGAAATTATGCCATCCAATAGCTGCAAACATGCTCATCTTTGCAGCTAACCTGTTCACTAAAGCGTCAAACCAGTAGCTCATACCGTGGTGTTCACCCTAACAAATTCAAAATGGTTGGTACTTTCCTTCCATCTGACGGAGTTGAAGCCATGAAGCGTAAAATTGAACTTGCATATGGCATGAACTTGCCACTTCCCCACCTACTGCACAAGAATGCAGAAGTGGATTACAGTGTCTTCACATCGCTTTCTTCATTCATAGAAAGGTTGTCCTCGTCCGCAGCAACATATTTTATTTGGGGCTCCCTCCTGATTATGAACTAGAAGAGATGGAGGTTAGAAAGGCTGTACGGTATATTCTTACGCAAAATTATGGTTCATTGTATGTTTACCACACCTATACATGCATTGTACAGGATAAAAATGATGTCATCATAGTTAAGCAGGAGAAGAGTTCCACATGCAGCATACCTGCAAAGACCACGCATGGATCTTCAACACTTGCTCATTGTTCCCCTAGTTCATCATATGGTTTTTCTGGCAGTTCTTCTGTACCCAGTACACATGGTAAATGAAAGTTCAGTTGCATTCCTCATGGATTTCTCCAGGGCTGATTGCATACACAATGAGGGACATCAACAAAGCTACAGGCGACATGTGCCAGTTGCTTGGTAGTGGATCAATTGGAACGGTCTACAGGGGCCGGCTGAGATCAACTGATGTTGCTGTAAAGGACTGTCCAATGGGAGAAGTGAGTGCAACTTCAGCCATACCCTATTGTATGTTTGCCATCCGACTTACACAGCTCAACATGAAGGCTGGCGACACATTTCAGCGGAGGTTGAGATTTTCAGCAGGTAACGCACCTACAGTTGCTTTTTCCAGAGTTGTTCGGCCAACTACAAGTGTGGTTAGCATTCGAATCAGCATGCATACAATTACACAGGTATAGGCACAACAGGCTTATCAAGATTTTTGGTGTTTGCACCGACCCTTCTCTATACCAGCAATTGTGTATGAGCTGATGGTTGGTGGAACCCTGTACTCACATCTCCACCAGGCAAGTGAATGTTTAGACATCATTGTGCAGTAGGTGTAACATTAATAGCTACTGTTTTATCAATCACAGGACAAGGACCTGATTGACATTTGTCTGCGGCTGCAGATTCGTATTGAAGCTGCAGAAGGACTTTCCTTTCTGCACAGCACACAAGGAAACACACAAGCAGTTGTGCGCCTGGATGTTAAGAGGTATATCTCTTGACTATATAATGAATGCATTCAACTGATGTGGTGGTGTTGTGTCTACATATATGCAGCTCCAACATCCTACTTGATGGAGAGATGCATGCCAAGATTAGTGACTTTGGCATGGCCAAGAAAATGCCATTGCTCTCAAAAGGAAAGAGTATTGTTAAAGTTAATGAAGCATGTGGAACGGCTGGTTATCAGGCCCCAGAGTATCTGATGGGAGAAATGGGTCCCCCAAACTGGATTTTTACAGCTCTGGAGTGGTAAACAAATGACATTCTCTGCCAAATGCCACCAACATTTGTATCAGTCTCCACTAATGCACTTGTAGGAAGTTCTGGAAACATACAGTGGGCAGTTTGCGTATGACGAAAATAGGACTATTCCGGCACTTGTAAGTGACATATTCCTGCAAAGTTTCCTAAGTACTTACCCCGAGTTCTACGTATAATAGTTATGTTCTGTGTTCAGGACACCATGTTTTCAGATTCATTTGGCAAGGAAGGTCTACATGAATTCAAACAGCTGGTGGACCCTTGCATCCCTGGAGATGACTTTGTTCCCTATGCCAGTATTCAGACACTGGCGCATTACTGCCTGAAACTAAGGCACAGGAGGGTCGATATGGATGAGGTTTGTCTCACATCAATAAGGTACTCCACATTCGTATTTGAATTTTGTTGTTTTAAATAGTTTCTGCAGGTGCAGGTGACACTTGCTTGCATCAGTGATGAGTTTCACAATTATGTCGTGCCACCATTATGACTGCAACACTGTCTCAAGTTATGTCATATTACCCATATTTTGTACTGTAGGTCACGCGAGAAATCGTATCATGTACTGTAAGTCACGTACGGTTCAGCAAACCTCCTGGCCCGTAGTTGGTACTGGCTAGGCTATCTTCAAGAGGGCTGAGCGGAAGCTCGAAAAACTTTGTAACCCCACTCCTAGAGCACGAAAGGGAGCTCAAGGCAACAAACTTTGCATTCATGAAGAGGTGTGATTTGCAGGTGAGGAATCTATTTTTGTACAGATGAACCGCAGTTTAGCCATAATTTGTACAGATAATAATATTCAGCTACACATAGTTACGATGACTGTCCGTATATAGTAGGTGTAGAGTAGTCTGTCTTTGGAGTCTGAATAGATTACTCTTGGGCGCTTTGGCTTTTGCCAGAAGTTCAGGTTGAATGTGCAGTTACTGCATGATCCGTTTGTAAATAGTCCCTGGTTGGATGATGATACTGCAATGTTCATCTGTTCTTTAGTGACTAACTGCTGACTGAACAAGTGGTGACTGAACAGGCACTGGAGAAGCTGGCTGCACGACTGAAGTAGATGGTGATAGATGGTAGTTGCTCAGCAAATGAGACATGTGCTTCTCCTGCTCAAGAGACGGTCTCTTGTAATGCTTCAGGCTCTGAACGCTCTTGTGGCCAGCAAGCTGCATCACAGCCGATTTGTGTCTTTCTGGCAGAATGGTTGGGTTTTCTTACCGTTGAGCTTCCCGTTACTTGCTACTGTTTTCATAATCCCATCAATCCTGTGGATGCCAACTGGTTGCCTCTTGTACCAGTACGACCCAACTTTGTGGTTGTGATTGACTGTGAGGTAGAACGGTGAGTCGTCCTTGCACATTTCTGGGGGCCATCTGTCAACATATTGTGTTTACTGGGCACCGCTCAGTTCTCTCTGGGGTAGCCCACATCTTTGGCTTGAAGACACGAGAATTGGCATTTGTGCTCTTTTCTGCTTCTTCTGTCCGTGTCTTTGTTCCACGCTCACGGGCAAATAAGGTGAATTAAGCTCCGTCAGATGAGCTCTTGATCTGCAAATCACCAATTCAGAACTCATGGTGCTCATCCCGTCCCCTGGTTCCCATGTGGGTACAAATGAGCCACCACACCATCTGCTGGAGAGTCGCAGCGTCACTTGTCCCCAAGGCACCTGTCCCACAGTTGCTCCATCTCCGTCATCTCAACAGGGTCAGAAGCATTGGGCTTGTTGCGTTTCCCCTCACTTCCATGTTGCCTTCAGTCTCTCTCTGGAGGGAGAAAACTGGGTGTCGCGGATGATGCTGTATGCCTTGTGGAGATCTTTGGTCAGATGACGATCAATACTGCGGTGGAAAGGTGACAGGGTGTCCGGTTTGTACAGTGAGCCATCCTTCCTGCGGACCGACACAAAGAAGTGGCCTAATTAACAGACGGTCTAACTCAGTTGGAGGTATGTCCTTGAGTTGTCTTGTCTCCCCATGCTTTTCACACCATCTGTACCAAGTTTTCAGGTCCAAATCCGTCTTTCGCTTTGTGTTCTTGTTTTTTTTTGCTGGTCAACAAACCTCTCAACTGCATCATCATCAAGTTCTATTACTGGTACTTCATTCTCTTTCTCTCTTGTACTCTGTGTTCCTTCTGCATTAAATTTTGCATAATAATGATTTCAATGACACTTACTTTGCATGTAAGTTGCATGACTTCGTATACCGGTGTTGATATACAATATAACTTACCAGGTTCTGGGTGTGGTCAAGGGGCATGAGATTGAGAGCGGGGAATTCGTTCCAAAACTCCTCCTCTGGGAAGTCCAGTTCAAAGTCCTCCAAGTAGTCGTGCACCCCGAGGTCGAATGGATCGTACCACTGCCAGTTCTGTTACTCCGCCATAAGCCACTACGTAGCTTCGAAAGGATCGAAACCAGAACTGAACTATTGTTGCCAAGCAAGGCTATGGTTACGCACATTTACTACGTTCATTGGTAGAGGAACGCGCAATGGAATTCCAGGTTTGTATGATAAAATCAGTATCACCATAGTACCAAGCTATACCGGAAAATATCACTCTTTTGTTACCTTCGGCATTGTTATTTGTGCTTCGCACTTGTAACAACACTACGGCAACAAACTCGTGATATTTTCCGGTATACGTACATGTAGCTTGCATATGGTGATGCTTATATAATCACGTACCCATATTCTATCATACCATATCATTTTATTGTAATTTTGCAGTTGGCAAATGCAAGAACGAATCATTGACGACGCACAAGGTAACTAAGAGCTGAATTTGGAAGTTCACATGTGGACCATATCATTAACCAATAGCTAGTCTGCTATGCACACAAGAAATTTGTAGATCACTTTTGCATTTCCGGAATCAATGTCCACTTGTGCCATCCCCATGCAACAGATCGTGCAAAGCAGTATCTGCAAATAACTTGAATGCTTGTGGATAGAATGGCGGTGGATCGGAAGCGTAGTGGATACTGGCCTCCAACCAAAGGGCAGCGCTGATGTTACTCTTCAAGTAACTCTGTGTTCCTGTTGTATGTACAAAGGAGGGTTGTAGCCAATATTGAAGTGGACCACGGAAATGCTATCCATGAGGTCAACTGCAGGTATATGACCTGTCAGTTCAGGAATGCCGTATATATGTCCCCTGGAATGCCAGATGGACAGTGATCGAACCTGTTTGCTCTCAATCTGTGAGAGTTCCAATGCTGACGGAAATCCTGCAGTTCCCTCTCAATCAATGGCTGGAAGCAGTAGCACAGACAGTGTCTGCATGTGGACCAAAGTTTGGTGACCGCACACGGTGATCATTCACCGCACAGGGCAGTTCGATGACCGCACACAGTGATCACTCACCGCACAGGGCAGTTCGGTGACTGCACACAGTGATCACTCACCGCACAGGGCAGCTCGGTGGTCACACACAGTGATCACTCCCACACAGAGCAGTTCGGTGACTGCACACAGTGATCACTCACCGCACAGGGAAGTTCGGTGACCGCACACCGTGATCACTCACAGTACAGGGCCGTTCGGTGACTGCACACCGTGATCACACAGAGCACACGCATACCGTATATTCGTTAATAGCAAAATACCGTATATCTAAATCAGCGATTGCGTAGCGTAGCCAAATTCAATGTGAAATGTAAAACGAGTTTTGACACTACCGGGCCAGCGCAACATTGCGCAAATTCCTAAATTGTGTGGAACAATATACGGAAAGTGGTCACTCCCACAACGCGATAGCACCCTTGGCTGTTCGATGCGCATCGGCAGAGATGTCACATCAATTGTAGCTGCACTGTATCCTATAGACGTTACGAGTGGGGTATGTGCTCTATGAACACCTCAAGTTTGGTTTCAAATTAGCTACATTACCCTCTTTATAACCTTGGGCTGTTCCAAGGAAGATTGTGGTAAATCAAAAGACACTAGCATCATCAGAGGAGAGCGACCAATCGCTATAGGAGAGAGGAGAGCTGACAGGTCTCACTCAACAAGGGAGGACAGACTAGAAACAACACAAGAGATATCGTCAGATGAGTACGGATCGATAGTCATACTTATCATGCATGCAAAGTTGCAAACACTCCATGTTCTGCATGTGAACTCATTCTTCTACAGCTAGTAGTTTTATAGCATCCACTTCTGCATCAAAGGGCTGCATAGCATAAAGAGCTAAATTCCACCTCTCCTTCTCAAACACACATTATTACAGAATGGCTCAGCACCACACACATACACACACACACACACATGCACACACACACACACACACACACACACACACACACACACACACACACACACACACACACACACACACACACACACACACACACACACACACACACACACAAGGCAAGCCACTCATGTACAGCTGCAGTGTTTCTGCAGAGATGTTTGACCTAAGGCATGTTTGACCTAAGGCATGTTTGACCTAAGGCAGAGGAAGCAATCCGACCCAGAGGAGAAGAGAGCTAGACAGTCACTGCACTGTTGACCAGTAGAAGTAATGATGTAATGATGACTAGCAGAGGATTATTATAACCCCTATGCCCCCTATGCCATTAGCAATACCAACTACCACACATCTCTTTCCACAGCATTACTGACGTGCCTGTGTTTATGATGCACCCCAAAATCCATAACTATAAGCAAGACAAGATTGCATGGTGGCAATAATTGTGAATTCTTTTCAGTGTTTAACATTCAGAAAGGCTGAGTAAACCTTCAAGGCTTGACCTTTTCTTCCCAGCCCTAATGTACACCCAATTCTCCAACTGGGTAGCTACCAAGACTGCTATCAGAAATGACAGTCCTGAGCCAGTTATCCATTCACAGAAATGATCAAAGAGTCAATTCACTTCTCATTGTCATGACTGTCCATACCTTCATCCCAAGAGAGTCACCCTGTCTTAGACGGTAGTGTGGAAGTCTGTAATGGAAGACATTGTCCTCAGCTTCATTTCTTGCTCAACCTCCACAGTCTTCTTACAGGCTTTCTCAATTTGCTGAGAAATAAAGGGATGGAGGGAGGGAGGGACATTTACTGGTATGCTTATAAACCGAGACAAAGCATTACAATGCTTAGCAATAGAAGTTCCCCCTATGCTGAGCGGTGAGCTCGTGATCATTTCTCAGTTACATTGCCAGGTTTCAGGATATGACAGCACGAGCAGTGCTGATTGTCTATGAGTAAATTCAGTTTTGCCTTGCTTGTATTGTGTGCAGTTGGGGACAGTTATGTGTAATGAAGGACACTCAGGACAATAATAGGCATTGCACTTGTGTCACAGTGTGTAGCACTTTAGCCTCGTTCCCAGGCGATCCCCAATTACCGAGCGCCTGGGAATGAGGGTAGTGGCACTTTTGCTGCCTTTTGCTTCGGAAAGTATCAGTTAGCTTGCGAGAGCTGTACCGTCTATGTATCTATCTATAATCTATATGCGTCTGTTAATCTATTCTGCATCATGCTAGATTGTCCCTGTGCTGGCAAGTAGAGAGGTCTGTAATTAAGAATGTAAATATCACGCATGATACTCCAGATACTATGCCAAGCACCTCAATGGGTGAAAACTCCACCCCCCATGCTAGGAATGGAGACCATGGGGTTTACGGCCGTGGTGAAAATTGTGACTGCCGTGCAATCTCTCAAATGCAAGGTAACATCAGCCTTAGCTCAGCCGCCAACCTAGCGTGTGCTCAGAATTCAGTGTAGCTAGTGAGTTGGGAATTAATGCTGTATCCCTTGACCAGAGTTAAATGCCACTACCCATCATCTGTTTACTTGCTCCTGAGCCTAGCACATTACGTAATGGCATTGGGTAATTTGTTTACCTGCACTTATAATCATCATGAATTTTGTTTCACTGCTGCATAACCAGTAGGCTTTGAATTCAATCACACTTTTTGCCTAGTTTCTGTTTATAAACACTGAGCCTGGCATATTACCTTACATGGCATTGGGTGTTAGCTTACATGCAACTTCTAATCATCATGAATTTGGCATCACTGCTGCATAACCAGTAGGCTTTGAATTCAATCACACTTTTTGCCTAGTTTCTGTTTATAAACACTGAGCCAGGCATATTACCTTACATGGCATTGGGTGTTAGCTTACATGCAACTTCTAATCATCATGAATTTGGCATCACTGCTGCATAACCAGTAGGCTTTGAATTCAATTACACTTTTTGCCTAGTTTCTGTTTATAAACACTGAGCCTGGCATATTACCTTACATGGCAGTGGGTGTTAGCTTACATGCAACTTCTAATCATCATGAATTTGGCATCACTGCTGCATAACCAGTAGGCTTTGAATTCAATTACACTTTTTTTGCCTAGTTTCTGTTTATAAACACTGAGCCTGGCATATTACCTTACATGGCAGTGGGTGTTAGCCTACATGCAACTTCTAATCATCATGAATTTGGCATCACTGCTATATGTAGATACATGCTAGCAGCAGTTCCTCCATACTTCTTTTTCTTCTCCTTTACTCTTTTTCCTCTTTCTTCCATCTGTACGTATGTGCGCAGTGATGGATCATTCATCTTCTTTCAGATTTCTTTCTTGATCGTCCCATTCTGTATATGCGGACCACTGTAATGCCCTCTCAACTGGTGGACCTCTGCAATGCCCTCTCATCTGGTCTGGTTTGCAACCGCCACTGTGTTTGCTGCAGGATCACGTTTTCCCCTTCCAATCACTAAACGCTGGTCAAGGGATACAGCATTAATCACCAACTCACTAGCTACACTGAATTCTGAGCACACGCTAGGTTGGCGGCTGAGCCAGGACTGATGCTAGCACAATATTTACAGGATTTACAGCTTTAATCATTATGTTTGTTGTCATTTGCTGTACCCACTTGCTATGTGAAAGGGTCAAGGGCTAGTCAAGTGTAATTTCAAGGAGCAAGGTCGATGCTGTACACCCGATAAATAGCATTTTATATTGTGCCATTGGCCAAACCTTCTCCTGCTACAGTACATGTAGGGCAGCTACAAAGTTCAGAAGCATTGCATCTGAGCTGGTACTGATGGTAGCTGAACTGATTCACAAAATACAAAATACAGCTTTTCGGCTGTTTCACAGGATCTTGCTGTAGCTGGAGCTAGCAGGGCCTGCTTAAAATAAAACTGAACAAGTTGGTCCAGTCTTGCAAGAGCCAATCAATTTGACCAGTGGTCAATGCTACTGGAGGAACTGGCATTGATGAGCTAGCTGCATGGGGCACCTGTGCATGGAAGAATTGCATGTTATTGTTGCAATATCATGTCAGCCGCCACATTATCCTTCCCAGGGGTATGCTTAGCTACAATGACGAGCACAGATGAACCAAAAAAGGATACCTCCCATTGATAACCTGCACGATAGCCTCATTGTCACAATTGCACCTGATTGTGCAACCTTGTCACGACTCACCCCTGCCAGAACAAGTGAGTCTTTAAAAAGACTTGATGTGTCTCGGCACGACTTGGTATCAGCTAGAGCCTAGAATCATGCAGAGGACATGGCCACTGTTTAACCCTTTATGACTGCAAAACCTGTTAGCTATGAGACTTTCAGCTTAAGTCAGCGTCAATATCCTTGGAGGTTCTGTGTGAGCAAGGGGTGGGTCAGGGTGAGGTGGGAATGTTCACCCATAGGGTGAAAGCAGTATGGTCGTGTCTGGGCTTGATGTTTAGTCAGAGCCAAGAGGGCCGTTTTAATTTATAAATGGACCTAGACAACACCTTGGCCAATTCTTTCAGAAATTATCTATCTGGAGCCCATAAGCTCCTGTATGTATCTAGCTAGCTAGAGCTGAGTGTGTGTGCATGTAGTTAGTATGCACTTGGGATCACAGTCTTGGTAAGTGGATTCAGGAGCAGCCAAGCAAAACCCATAATCATTTTTGAGGATCTACTTGCAGGCTATAAATATGTTTGACACCCTATTACAAGTGTAGAGCAGGTTGTGCACTTGCGCGGGCGCATTGCGAAAAGCGACGTACGACGTACGTACCATCCAGCACTGTGTCTCGGCACTTCGGTGCCGAGACAAAAATAGGGAGGAATTCCTTAGCTGCTATGGACGCCAATGCCAACTCACTTCCTGGCACCCACTGAACCTGCAACCACAAGCCTCCCCACAACGCTCCACACCCCCACGAACCTGATGAATCACTCCAGAATTTTGCATCCGGGGATTCTGCCCGAACTCTGACACACCATTCCATCAGGACAAGAACACATGCCACCATTCCACATCTGTCCTAAACTCCCAATTGAGGTGCAGATAATCTAAGCTGTTCTTAGCTCCTTAGTGTGCATCAGTTTTACTGGTGGTAGGCGAATCTCCATCCGAACTGTATTCAGTTCAATCAATGCCCCCAAAATCGAGAAGGATGACTGGACCTACTCTTTTCCTGTACTAATGGCAAGTTGAGCTCCCTACAGGTGCCACACACAATATCCAGATTCTCTTTACATTCTGGACCAACCGTAATGAATCGTCAATCGTCCAAGTAGTGCTCGACATCACATACTCCTCTCAGCCGCAGGACCCATTCTACAGCATCAGCCACAGCCGTGATTGTATCGGGCGCTGTGAACTCCAAATGGCTAAGTAGCATCCACATAAATCTTGCTTTCCAATACATTCCAAGCAGCATTCGGTCTCGGGTTGGACTGGAACCACCCTGTATGTGCTACACACATCAATTTTGGCGAGTAGTGCCCCTTGCCCCTGTGACAGTTCTAATGGAGTCTATTATGTCATATCTACTGACACATAGGACAATGAACTTAACTCTTGGTCAATGCCATCATTAACACTGGCACCCTCCGGATAGGACAAGTTGAATAAACCACCAATTTCCAGGCTTATGAGACTTGGGGATGACCCCCAAAATGGCTGATGTACACACCTTCTGCCTCATGGGCATCAAGAGGGCCTATGGTGCGGCCACGTGTGTGTTCCTCTTCCAAGTATGCATCAATAACCTCCGGATGCTGAGCAGCTGACAACATGCTCTAGCCCATGTCCTCCAGTTCAATGGGGTAATAACTGGCAGCAACTATTGAGTTATGCCCCTGCACTTAGGTTTGCATGCTTGTACGTAACAGTCTCAAATGATCCCTGTAGCAGTACTTACCAGTGGGGGTGAGCAAACTTGGCTGGATTAGCTGCCCAAAACAGTTAAATTATCAACAGACTAGCTGGATCACATTAATGTTGTCCGATTATCTTACTACTGACAATCCATTTCCTGCAGCCACACACACCCACTGTGCACAACCCCATCTCAACCAAACCCTCCTTTGACACACGCGTGCACACGTACATGCACACACACATACACACACACACACACACAAACCCAACAGAGAATCACATCAGGACAAACACATGGAGTGTCAGAGTAGAGAATACTGCTGAAATGGGGGGAGCAGGAACTCCCCTGACTATGCATTAGAGAGCATCACATTGACCACATACAAACAGTATGAGCCACTCTAAGTGACTACTATAGTTGCTAGGTCACTCTCTGTCACATGACTTGGCTGGGTGTGTGCCTCCACAGGAGCCACAGATGTGGCGGAATTTGCAGGCTGTCTTACAGTCCCCAGAGGAATTGTACCCAAAGCGGACATCTCCAGGCCACTTGCACTTGCAGAACAAAAAAACCCAGGGGGCATTTGCCCATCTTCGTCCTCTGGGGCCTCAATGGACAGCGGTCTGAACCATGTGACGTACTGTCACAGGTACTGCATGAGGAGACAGCCTTTGCCCTCCCAGTAAAGAACCGGTCTACAAATCGATGTCTAGGCATCACCAACGCCGGTTTCCGGCTGCCGTTGTATTCACCGGATATTGGGTTGTCATGCGCCCTCCAATACATACCATCATATTGTTCACTGGCGTTGACAATGAGCAACTGGTATGCTATCATCGCAGACATCACCTGAGGGTTCTGCTTCACTATGGCTGCCACATAGATGCCAAATGCCTTCAGTGATGGACTGCACCTTATGCTTATATTGGGCTCACAACCTGGGACAGCATGAAATGGTGGGGGTCCACCTCGGGGGTCGCCGCATCATGCGCACTACTCTGTGGGAGCAGTTCAGCAAGATCAATGTACTCCCACCTGTACATCCGATCAAGCAGCTTCTTGGGGATAGTGGCTATAGGCCAGTCCCAATTGACTGTATTCACTTGCTGCTGTGACATGCCTTGCAGAAAAGCTGCCAACTGGGTGGCCAAGGTGTTCCCCCCACCTGATGCAGACACCACAGACAATGACAGCATGGTAGGTGCCACTCCAAGTTTATGGTATCACTGTTGCAGCCATAGCACAAAACCTTGAAATGTGTGACAGCAACTCGTATCTTGCTGCCCACAGACCCAACAGTCAACTCTTCTGATCTTGGTTGCACAGGTAGGAAGTCACAAGCTATAACATGTACATAACCGTCCTGGGTACTTTCCAATGAGTTTATTTAGCTACCATACTGGATGACATGTACAACCCACATACAGCCCAGCCATGGACAGAAAGCCCTCGGAATTAGCAGCAACAACAGCAGCAAGAAACAAGATTCTGCAGGCAACAACAGCTGCAGGCAACAACAGGAGCAAGCAACAACAGCAGCAAGGAACAACAGCACAGAAAGTATTATAAATCCACACACCAGATTTCGCTTTAGCCTCGTTCCCAGGCCCGAGACGGCGAGCATGGGAACGAGGCTAAATTCGCTCACACTTGCCCAGCCCCACAATGCTCAGCATTCCACTAGTATATTACCTGTGCTGGAGGTACCCACTGAATCTGACCGTGCCCACCTGGCTTTGATGGCAAAGAGGAACACAGCAAGCGGGAGGTGACAGAGTAACCGCACCGTACGCCCAGAAGAGACACAGCGACCAATCTTGGTAACCACCACTGCAATCGAGACTAGGGAGGAGGGATCAGGACATTCTTGAACCGCACTACATTACGTTGTTGCCAATATTACCCCTACGAGGATCAATACGACCAAAAGGCTGTGCTGACAACACAAGCCCCTAGCTTCTTAATCTCCATTTAAAGCGCAGACTTCCTGTGGGCGTGGCTCGTCGTAGATACATGATCTGGACATGCGACAACAACCGCATGGTTCACAATAAGGGTTGACCACTGTTGACCAGGTGACTGATGAGCCGTACCGTGTGAGCTGAGCTGCAGGCTTGTCGGCCCGAGTGATTTAATATCATCATACAGTGTGCCACTTCTCCAACTTCATCGGAACACACTGGTGGAATATTCAGGTAGACTGGACCTGGGACTAGGTAGCCTCGTTCTAGCAACTCAATAATGTGTGCGTCACACGAGCGTGGAAACGTGGAAACGTTTCCGGAAACAAATGCACATCCCCCCTAATACATACCCTAAGCCCCGACCACGCCCCCAAAACTAATAATCAAGTCGTGGTAATCTACGTTCCCAGGCCGTTTTCGGAGGGAGAAAATGGCCTGGAAACGAGGCTAGGGACAAGGTGGTTGGCCATTGAGAGTGATCTCAACAACGATGTGTTGACTGTACTCATATCATTGTGCTTTTGGAGGTGTTCAGTGCATACACAATGCATCCTCTTCCCAATCCCCCCTCCCCCTCCCCCCCCCCTCCTCTTTCCTCCGTCTTGCCCTCCCTCCTTCGTCCCCTTCCTCCTCCCCGTCTTCCACTTCCTTCCCTCCACCCTCAAACTCCCGCATACATGCAGCCCAGTGGCAGCTTTGATACTTATCCTGCTGGGATGCAAGTCTGGGAAAACCTCCCAGACCTCATCTCACATCACACACACACATAGTCACACCATTAATACCCCATGTACACACACACACCACCATCAATCACTGCATGCTTTCATTGCTTTTAGGACCAGCTGCATTTATTTGGAGGAATGTGACCACCTGCAGGGGTTCCAGCTGCTGGTGGACTGGGACAGTGGTGCAGTGACAGGTGCACTGGCACAGGAGGTTGTTGGGGCAAAGGGAGTCATGGCACTTGCAGCTCCCTCACTGGCCCAACCACTTGGCAAGGTAGGTATAGTGTGGGGGAAGGGGACGAAGGGGAGGAGCATGAAGAATGGAGGGAAAACCTTTCAAAGCTTATGCCTCATGACTTGTGCCTGTGATTCTCCACGTGTGATATGCACACACGCACACGCACACACACACACACACACAGTCCAGGGTTTCATTTAGGGGGGGCATTCGCCCCCCCTTGGAATCTCTTTGCCCCCCCCTTGGCATTTTCACATTCCCTATTATACAGTACTGTGAAATGAAATAGGCAATGGCACAAGCCATTCAGATTACAGTTCTTGTAAGTGCATATGTAGGTCTGTTTATGGTTAGTAATAAAATGTGATTTTTGCCCCTCAAATTGCATCAGAATCAATCTCAGAGGATCTAATTTTCTTTTCTGGGGGAGGACCCCCAGACCCCCCTTTAGTAACACATCCCACCTTTGTCCCTTCCCTCCCTCCCCCCATTCCCTTTTGTAAGTGTCATGAAAATAAATAAGCAAGGTCCAAGCTAGCAGTCAAACAGCAGCTACAGTTTTACTTTCATACTGTATGCGTACATGTGTTTTGATTGTGAATTTTGACCCTAAATTGTGTCAGAATCAATCTCAGAGGATCTAAATTCCAAAATTTTCCTGGGGGAGGCCCCCCACACCCCCCCCCCCCTGTAAAGTGTAGTAACACATGCCACTTATGCCCCCCCAAAGTTCATTGAACCTTAATTTCACCCCCTCTTGGGAAAATTTCTAAATGAAAGCCTGCACACACCCCTCAGACACCCATGGCACCTACTGGACAACTCTCCTGAACAATGCCTTGGAACTGGACAGCCTACACACCCACTGCTCCGCTCTTTGTCCCCTCTCTTCTCACCTGCCCCTGGAGAACTCACTGCAGTAGTTCCCTCACCACTACAACATGAAGAACACCCCTCCACCTAGATTACAAGGTACTGGTACGATTTACTCATGTCTTTTTCCATCCCTCTCCGTCAGTCCCTAGCCTCGTTCCCAGGCTCTCGTTCTCGGAAGGGAGAAGAGAGCCTGGTAACATTGGGGGGTTTAAACCGTGGACTTCCGCCGCCAAGATCTTGGTGGAACCAATCAGATTGCAGAACAAAAACACGTGAACATGTGACTATTTTGTAGGCGTGTTTACCTTCACTGCCGTGCTAACGCACGAATTGTAGACTCAGAAATGATCGTCAAGGACGAAGTACCCCTCAAAGGTTGGTAAAAGGGAGATGACAGATGTGCGAGACGGCCACTGGTCTTAGAGCACTGTTCACTTCGGTTTGTTTGCGGGATCAGCTCGCTCATCGTCTGTCACCGCTTACGGGATCGACGGTTCGCAAGGTGAGTTGTCCGGTTTGCTTGTAAGAAGTATCTCGGATCTCTACAAAGTCGGGGATGCCTTGAGAACGAAGAGTAATATTTCGAATAGCGTGTGACCGATTTGTAACTCACGCGACATTTACCACAAAAGTAGGAGTGTCCTTTGTTTATCACATGAATGATGACACGCCGGAAGTCCACAGTTTGACCCCCCCAATGTTACCAGGCTCTCTTCTCCCTTCCGAGAACGAGAGCCTGGGAACGAGGCTAGTCAGTCCCCTGACCACCCTTTTCACAGCCAATAGTGCAACCTCCCTCCTCTCCTTCTCTCACCCAGCCCTCCCTCCCTACCACTGTTCTGCCATCATGGCCTCTGCTTTTGACATGGCCACCTTGCTCTACCACACCGAGCATTCTCCCACTACCCTCCCCTCCCAATGCTGGGAAGAAAGGTGAGGGGGTGAGTAGATGTGGCTTTGTTAACACCTAATGCTGGGAAGCCTCATTCCCAGAGTTACAGAGAGGCCTTACTTGTGCATGAAAGTCCAACTGACCACCCATTTCACAGCCAGTGGCGCAACCTCCCTTCCTCCTCTCCTTCTGTCACCCAGCTCTCCCTCCCCTACCACTGTTCTGCCATCATGGCCTCTGCTTTTGACATGGCTATCTTGCTCTACCGCACCGAGCATTCTCCCACTACCCTCCCCTCCCTCCCTCACAATGCTGGGAAGAAAGGTGAAGGGGTGAGTAGATGAGGCTTTGTAACACCTAATGCAGGGAAGCCTCATTCCCAGAGTTACAGAGAGACCTTACTTGTGCATGAAAGGTCCAACAACCTCTCTGACTCATGTGCCTAGCCGGGGGTGACTGTTGTCACTGAGTACATGGGTACTAGCGTTACTAGCGTTATGAACTGTGCAGGGGGGAGCCTGGGAAGATCTGTTCCTCGACCCAGATGTCACGCGAGGGTGTGGTTAGCTTAGTGCAGGCTGTGATGTTTCAAGAAACACTACAGGGCAACATACATGTACAGAAACTAGCTTGTCCATAGTTGCTAGAATGAGCCAAATTGTGTTCTGACTTCCTGTTGTACAGGGCTTTTCCAAACCTTGCAACCAGGGGGGGTAGGACAAGATCACGTGCACTGTCATTTCGTATGACGTAATGCAAAGTCGTTCTACTGCTTTTCTCCGTGAAAGAAGGCTGCATTGCGCTTTCAATGCATCCTGAAGAGTAACCTCCATGCAAAGACTGTGACTGAACTGGGTATAAGCCACTACGCACTACTACGTGCCTGTACTGAGCAGTTATGTAAGTGACCATGCAGACTCACCGAGAATATCAGCGAATGCAGACTTGTCGACCGCACTCAAGTGTTTAGCATCAGGTAGGAAGTCAATAAAGCGATCGAACCCCATCGAACCCCAGCGATAAGTCAGCGCTAGAGCTGTTACTAGTCTGCTAGTTCCGCATACTTCTTGTATATTATTGTGCACTATACCTATGGAATGTTAATTGTACCACTTGCGCACGGACCTTGTCCCACCCCCCCTGCCTTGCAACAACCACAGCTGGTTGTGTTTAAGTGGACAATTAATTTTGTGGTTGAAACTCGGTTGTGTGAAATCTAATTAAAGGCCAAAGTTCAGTGCTTAAGTACTGTTGTATAGCCCTGCCTGCGCTCCATATATGGAATGGTCTACGCAATTCGCTTTAAGCATTTTAGTGTAGTGATTCCTAAAAACCCTGTACTGAACTCCATTCTCTGCGCATTCTAGGAATCCGGAAATTGCATGCCAATCTCGAGATTGCGCAAGACATTTGCAATCAGGAGATTGCGTAGCATAAGTGCGCAATCTCGATGCAATCTCAAGATTGTGCAAAAATGCAAGTGTGCATGCAATCTCGAGATTGCGCAAAAAGACAATTAAATCTGATTGCGACTGGAACATACACTAAGTTCGTACCCAGGCCTTCTCACCCAGCGTTTGTGGCTTGCAGTGCAATCTCGAGATTACGTAAATTCCTAAATTGCGCAGAACGTAAATACTGTATACCTGACGTCACAGAAGTCCTTATATTATCCATAGCTCTGCGGACTCTTGATAATCCTGTTTCCTATCTGCGCACACACTGCTGCAGTTTGTTCAGTGTGGTTCAGAAGCCGTTGCCTGTCTGCTCTGTCATGCTCCCAACCAACTACAGCTCATCCAAGGAAGGTGCATGGGTGCATGTGCCGTACATGTGTGAGTTGATTGCACTCATCATCACGGCTTTGTCCCCCCACCCTGACACACACACACAGCCCAAACGTGTACCTCCTTCCACTCCCAGTCCAGTGCACGCAGCTGCTGACATCACTGCTCTCTGAGTTGCTATAAGGAGCTTCCCAGCCTATGCCTCAACGTGCATTGACCCAGACATCCCTGCTCACTCCCTTGTGGCACAACTACCAGACTGACACCTGTCCCGAGGAGAGCTCTGCCGGGAGTGACTCAGAATACGGAGCTGCAGGTGTACATGCATGGACCTATCCCATCCCACGGGATATCTGTCATGTGTGAGACACCTGTAATATAGCTCACATCATTTTCAGAATCCACCTGTCACCATCACATGACTTACATGAATCTCCAACTTTCATAAAATTAATTCTTGAATTTGAATATATGTGACCATGAGGAATTCGAAGTGCATTTGTTGGTGTGTGCGTGTGTATGTGTGTGTGTTGTTACAGTTACACTACGTAAGTAGGACTGCATTGATCCATCTGTCATTTTCAGGATTGTTTGTCCACTTCCCTGTGGGGAGGAAATGAGGAGTGTAGTCGGGTTCGGATATCAGTATAGATGTGCTTACAGTGTTTTGGGTTTGCTGCTTCATGAATACACTTACCAAGACTGAATGACTATGAATTTTAATAAGTAAGGCAGTGAAGGTTGATGCATGGGGGGTGTGGCTGGGGCAGGTGTGGGACTCAACTGTATTCCCGTCAGGAGGGCACTAGATTCAGTTCACACATCCTCCGTTGTATTGACATTTGGGGGGGGGGGGGGGGGGGGGGGGGCATCTGGTCACTACAGACAGGTTTCCGTGGCATGGAGGAATTAAGAACTCGCATCAAGGGAGTTTATTGCATGATACCCTACAAGTGCAAAGGATCAGGTGTGCCAATATCTGGCATATGGCACTGTTGTGACATCATCACTTAGCAACACATCACGAAGCAACATCCAATCAGGTGCATGCAATAAATTAGTTATAGCATGGCAACACAGGCTGTATGCCAGATTGGCATACAGCCCTTTTTTTGTTGTTTTTTTTTTCTATAATAATTTGCAATAATGCAAGGGTTACACAAATAGCGAAAAGTGCTAATGCGAGTGTGCACCCTGTTACATATTACTATTACAAGAACAAAGGTGATACAAATGATTTAAAAGAGGTAATGGAGTGTGCAGTAAGTGCTTCATGTGGTAAGTGGTTCCATGTAGATGCAGAGCTGGGTACAAAGGATGATTGAAAGGCATTGGTGTGTGCAAGGGGCTGATATATTAGAGGTAATGAGGAATTATGCCTACTAACTTGGGGGACAAATACATTGGGAGGAAAGTAAAAATAACCGTGTCTAATCTTGTATAGAGTGCAAAGCTTTAAATATAGTCTACGGTTCTGTAGTGCAGGGAGTTGAGATAGCTCAAGTAGGTCCTGGTAACCCATGTCCCACTGTTTTGAACACATTTTCAATGCAAACTTTTGGACGTTTTCAAGTTTAGTATTGTCTTTCACAAGATGCGGGTCCCAAACCAGAGCAGCATATTCAAGGTGAGGGCGCACGAGTGTAGTGTACAAACTGTACAGACCCTGCTGGTTAACGTTGCCATAAAACCTCCTATAGAGTAAACCGGTAAGTTTTCTCGCCTTGGTGCAGATGGAGTCTATGTGTAGTGACCAAGAGAGTTCAGAGGAGAGAAGTACTCCCAAATACTTGAAAGTTTCAACCTGATCAAGAGGTGTGCCATTCAGTATAAGTTGTGGTGGCTGAACAGGGTTCCTCCTTTCCTTGTTGCCATGCTATAACTAATACATCCAACATATGAACTGGCTGACATTCATGTTGATTTTACCCTGCAGTTCTTGGAAAGATGCCAAATGAATGCTCTGGAGAACCACCAAGTTTACTTCCCCGCAGTCTTCAGTCCATAAGATCCGGCTGAATTTTGCAAGTCTTGCATCCGCTTTCCATATGCAACAAAGTTCCAGACCAATGAATGAACCTGGATGCACGAGAGCTTTCATCTTGCTTGCACTTGCAATAATATCTTCTTAAAGTTCTCGAGTTGGGAGAGGACTTGAAAGAGAGTGATTGGAACTTGCTAAACCTGTTCCAGTACGGGAGGGTGACAGTACTTAGATCTGTGGAGCCCAGCCTCGTCCACCGGTGGCAGGATGGCTGTAAGGAAGAGGAGCTAGGAGTTAGAGAGATAAACCTCTGCCAAAAATTACGAAGTATTATTATATCCAGAAACATCATGGACAGTACTTTTCCGTTCTTTTATATTATGTATAATATATACATATATCTATCCCATCCCCCACATCCCCTACAAGGCTTTAGCTAGCTTGGCCTTGGCCACTCACCATGGCACAAACTTAATCTCCAGTCTCCTTCTCCACGTACTGCAAATAGAAATTGCACCCATTGCTGAAACCGGTAGGTAGGCCAACAGGAAGCGCTACCTGCAGATAACAGGAGGAGGAACAGGTTATCAATAAAATCCAAGCTCATACTCCACGTCCTCTAAGTAGAAATTGCACCCCTCACTAAAACCGGTAGGTAGGCCGACAGAAAGCGCTAGCTGCAGATAACGGGAGGAGAAACAGGTTTCTGCAAGGCTATCATATCCACTCACCACAGAACAATTTAATCTCCAGGCTCCTTCTCCACATCCTCCCAGTAGAAATTGCACCCATTGCTGAAACTGGTAGGTGGGCCAACAGGAGGCACTGGCTGCAGATAATGGGATGAGAAACAGGTTTCTGCAAGGCTATCATGTCCACTCACCATAGCTCAATTTAATCTCCCAGCTCTTTCTCCACGTACTCCCAGTAGAAATTGCACCCCTCGCTAAAACCAGTAGATAGGCCGACAGAAAGCGCTAGCTGCAGATAACGGAAGGAGAAACAGTTTCTGCAAGGCTATCATGTCAACTCACCAAGCTCTTTCTCCACGTACTCCAAGTATCCCTTGGAGTACGTGGGGGATACAGGCCGACAGGAAGCACTGGCTGCAGATAAAGGGAGGAGTACAGGTTTCAGCAAGGATAGCATGTCCACTCACCATAGCACAATTTAATCTCCAGGCTCCTTCTCCACGTACTCCCAGTAGAAATTGCACCCATTTCCCAAACCGGTAGGTGGGCCAACAGGAGGCACTGGCTGCAGATAACGGGATGAGAATTCAGAAACAGGTTTCTGCAAGGCTATCTTGTCCACTCACAACAGAACAATATAATCTCAAGGCTCCTTCTCCAAGTACTCCAGGTAGAAATTGCACCCCTTGCTGAAACCGGTCAGTAGGCCAACAGGAGGCACTGGCTGCAGATAATGGGATGAGAAACAGGTTTCTTCAAGGCTATCATGTACACTCACCATAGCTCAATTTAATCTCCCCGCTCTTTCTCTACGTACTCCCAGTAGAAATTGCACCCCTCGCTAAAGCCAGAAGGCAGGCCGACAGAAAGCGCTAGCTGCAGATAACGGAAGGAGAAACAGTTTCTGCAATGCTATCATGTCAACTCACCAAGCTCTTTCTCCACGTACTCCAAGTATCCCTTGGAGTACGTGGGGGATACAGGCCGACAGGAAGCGCTGGCTGCAGATAAAGGGAGGAGTACAGGTTTCAGCAAGGATAGCATGTCCGCTCACCATAGCACAATTTAATCTCAAGGCTCCTTCTCCACGTACTCCCAGTTGAAATTGCACCCATTGCTAAAACCGGTAGGTGGGCCAACAGGAGGCACTGGCTGCAGATAACGGGATGAGAAACAGATTTCTGCAAGGCTATCATGTCAACTCACCAAGCTCTTTCTCCACGTACTCCAAGTATCCCTTGCTGGAACCGTGATATAGGCCGACAGGAAGCGCTGGCTGCAGATAAAGGGAGGAGTACAGGTTTTGCAAGGATAGCATGTCCACTCACCATAGCACAATTCAATCTCCAGGCTCCTCCACGTACTCCCAGTAGAAATTGCACCCATTGCTGAAACCGGTAAGTGGGCCAACAGGAGGCACTAGCTGCAGATAACGGGATGAGAAACAGGTTTCTGCAAGCTTATCATGTCCACTCACCACAGAACAATTTAATCTCCAGGCTCCTTCTCCACGTACTCCAGGTAGAAATTGCACCCCTTGCTGAAACCAGTCAGTAGGCCAACAGAAGGCACTGGCTGCAGATAATGGAATGAGAAACAGGCTTCTGCAAAGCTATCATGTCAACTCACCATAGCTCAATTTAATCTCCAAGCTCTTTCTCCACGTACTCCCAGTAGAAATTGCACCCATTTCTCAAACCGGTAGATGGGACAACAGGAGGCACTGACTGCAGATAAGGGGATGAGAATTTAGAAACAGGTTTCTGCAAGGCTATCATGTCCACTCACAACAGAACAATATAATCTCCAGGCTCCTTCTCCAAGTACTCCAGGTAGAAATTGCACCCCTTGCTGAAACCGGTCAGTAGGCCAAGAGGAGGCACTGGCTGCAGATAATGGGATGAGAAACAGGTTTCTGCAAGGCTATCATGTCCACTCACCATAGCTCAATTTAATCTCCCCGCTCTTTCTCCACATACTCCCAGTAGAAATTGCACCCCTCGCTAAAGCCAGTAGGTAGGCCGACAGAAAGCGCTAGCTGCAGATAACGGAAGGAGAAACAGTTTCTGCAATGATATCATGTCAACTCACCAAGCTCTTTCTCCCCTTATACAAATATCCCTTGGAGTACGTGGGGGATACAGGCCGACAGGAAGCGCTGGCTGCAGATAAAGGGAGGAGTACAGGTTTCAGCAAGTATAGCATGTCCACTCACCATAGCACAATTTAATCTCCAGGCTCCTTCTCAACGTACTCCCAGTAGAAATTGCACCCACTGCTGAAACCGGTAGGTGGGCCAAAAGGAGGCACTGGCTGCAGATAACGGGATGAGAATTTAGAAACAGGTTTCTGCAAGGCTATCATGTCCACTCACGACAGAACAATATAATCTCCAGGCTCCTTCTCCAAGTACTCAAGGTAGAAATTGCACCCCTTGTTGAAACCGGTCAGTAGGCAAACAGGAGGAACTGGCTGCAGATAACGGAAAGAAACAGTTTCTGCAATGATATCATGTCAACTCACCAAGCTCTTTCTCCACGTACTACAAATATCCCTTGGAGTACGTGGGGGATACAGGCCGACAGGAAGCGCTGGCTGCAGATAAAGGGAGGAGTACAGGTTTCAGCAAGTATAACTTGTCCACTCACCATAGCACAATTTAATCTCCAGGCTCCTTCTCAACGTACTCCCAGTAGAAATTGCACCCATTGCTGAAACCGGTAGGTCGGTCAACAGGAGGCACTGGCTGCAGATAACGGAATGAGAATTTAGAAACAGGTTTCTGCAAGGCTATCATGTCCACTCACCACAAAACAATATAATCTCCAGGCTCCTTATCCACGTCCTCCAGGTAGAAATTGCACCCCTTGCTGAAACCGGTCAGTAGGCCAACAGGAGGCACTGGCTGCAGATAATGGGATGAGAAACAGGTTTCTGCAAGGCTATCATGTCAACTCACCAAGCTCTTTCTCCACGTACTCCAAGTATCCCTTGCTGGAACCGTCATATAGGCCAACAGGAAGCGCTGGCTGCAGATAAAGGGAGGAGTACAGGTTTTGCAAGGATAGCATGTCCACTCACCATAGCACAATTTAATCTCTAGGCTCCTCCACGTACTCCCAGTAGAAATTGCACCCATTGCCGAAACCGGTAAGTGGGCCAACAGGAGGCACTGGCTGTAGATAACGGGATGAGAAACAGGTTTCAGCAAGTATAGCATGTCCACTCACCATAGCACAATTCAATCTCCAGGCTCCTTCTCAACGTACTCCCAGTAGAAATTGCACCCATTGCTGAAACCGGTAGGTGGGCCAAAAGGAGGCACTGGCTGCAGATAACGGGATAAGAATTTAGAAACAGGTTTCTGCAAGGCTATCATGTTCACTCACCACAAAACAATATAATCTCCAGGCTCCTTCTCCACGTCCTCTAGGTAGAAATTGCACCCCTTGCTGACACCGGTCAGTAGGCCAACAGGAGGCACTGGCTGCAGATAATGGGATGAGAAACAGGTTTCTGCAAGGCTATCATGTCAACTCACCAAGCTCTTTCTCCGCGTACTCCAAGTATCCCTTGCTGGAACCGTGATATAGGCCGACAGGAAGCGCTGGCTGCAGATAAAGGGAGGAGTACAGGTTTTGCAAGGATAGCATGTCCACTCACCATAGCACAATTTAATCTCCAGGCTCCTCCACGTACTCCCAGTAGAAATTGCACCCATTGCTGAAACCGGTAAGTGGGCCAACAGGAGGCACTGGCTGCAGAGAACGGGATGAGAAACAGGTTTCTGCATGGCTATCCCATCAACTCACCAAGCTCTTTGTCCACGTACTTCAAGTATCCTTTGCTAGATCCGGGATATAGGCCGACAGGAAGCGCTGGCAGCAGATAAAGGGAGGAGTACAAGTTTCTGCAAGGATAGCATGTCTACTCACCATAGCACAATTTAATCTCCAGGCTCCTTCTCCACGTACTCCCTGTAGAAATTGCACCCATTGCTGAAACCGGTAGGTGGGCCAACAGGAGGCACTAGCTGCAGATAACGGGATGCGAATTTAGAAACAGGTTTCTGCAAGGCTATCAAGTCCACTCACCACAGAACAATATAATCTCCAGGTTCCATCTCCACGTACTCCAGGTAGAAATTGCACCCCTTGCTGAAACCGTTCAGTAGGCCAACAGGAGGCAATGGCTGCAAATAACGGGATGAGAAACAGGTTTCTGCAAGGCTATCATGTCAACTCACCAACCTCTTCCTCTATGTACTCCAAGTATCCCTTGCTGGATCCGGGATATAGGTCGACAGGCAGCGCTTGCTGCACATAAAGGAGGAGTACAGGTTTCTGCAAGGATAGCATGTCCACTCACCATAGCACAATCAATCTCCAGGCTCCTTCTCCACGTACTCCAGGTAGAAATTGCACCCCTTGCTGAAACCGATCAGTAGGCCAACAGGAGGCAATGGCTGCAGATAATGGGATGAGAAACATGTTTCTGCAAGGCTATCATGTCAACTCATCACCAAGCATTTTCTCCACGTACTCCAAGTATCCCTTGCTAGATCCGGGATATTGGCCGACATGAAGCACTGGCTGCAGATAAAGGGAGGAGTACAGGTTTCTGCAAGGATAGCATGTCCACTCACCATAGCACAATTTAATCTCCAGGCTCCTTCTCCACGTACTCCCAGTAGAAATTGCACCCATTGCTGAAACTGGTAGATGAGCCAACAGGAGGCACTGGCTGCAGATAACTGGAGGAGGAACAGGTTTCAGCAAGGCTAGCATGTCCACTTACCACTCCAGGTAGAAATTGCACCTCTTGCTGAAACCGGTAGGTAGACCGATAGGAAGCGTTGGCTGCAGATAACGGCTACATGTCTAGCTTGTCCACTTACCGTAGCACAAATGTAATCTCCAGGATCCTTCTCTACGTATTCCAAATAGAAATTGCACCCCTTGCTGAAACTGGGAGGTAGGCCGACAGGAAGCGCTATCTGAAGATAAAAAGAGGAGAAACAATTTTCTGTAAGGCTATCATGTCCACTCACCATAGAACAATTTAATCTCCAGGCTCCTTCTCCATGTACTCCATGTAGAAACTGCACCACTTGCTGAAATCGGAAGATTGGTCAGCAGGAGATAGGAAAAGGCTGGCTGTAGGTACCCCCATGTCTCAATGCATACACCACAACACTACCATTGCTGCAGCCAGGAGCTGGACCATCAGGAGATGGGAAGGCTCTGGCTGCAGGTAACGGGAGGAAGAACAGAAGGCTAACTTGTTCACTCACAAATGTAATCTCCAGGCTGCTTCTCCACGCACTCCCCCATTTCCATGTAGAAACCGCACCACTACCATCCTGCACCCCTTGCTGGAACAGGGAGCCAAAAGCTAGACCATCAGGCACCCCATGCTGGAGCCGAAAGCTAGGCCATCAGGAGAATGGAAGGCACTAACAAGACCCTAGTAGCAAAGGTAATCAGATGAGGAAAAGGATCAAGTGAAATATTAGTCTCTGTTTAAAAAACCTAGGACGCGGAAACGTAGCAGAGATACAATACTTAGGGTACATTATGACCAGGGCAGGCTTCGGGAACAGAAATGGAAGCCTACCCTGGCCCGATCATACCCTAAAAGGTCTTTTATCTCGTCCGTGTCGGAGCCAATCAACTAAATACGATGAACAACACTTACCACTGAATGGCTGGGTAGTGGTGGGTGGGACAGTAAACAATTCGGGTGAGAGGAGACTGGTTAAGTGGCACACAGCTGGTGGTTAGTGTAGACTGTAGAGTACGGACTTGGTGGAGCAATGACGTCGTTAAAACGGATCGGCGCACAATGGCTTGCTACCGGCGCGGCAGTAGGTGTGGAAGTACGTAAGAGAATGGGCTCCATCTCCTGTCTCGCTTAAGCCTATTCAACAGAGCCGGACCAAGCGAATGAGAAAACTGAGGCAGGCCATCAATAGAATTTTAAACTTCCCGCCAAAATAATTACAGCTGCAAACGTTGACCAATCAAAATGCGGCCGATAACCAATCCGCGGTTGATCCGCGGGCTTGCACGGGAAATCAAGACACGTAACCATACATCAATCTCTCCTACTTGGATGCAAGCAATATCAGAGGGTATTGCAGAACTCAGTGTACCGTTGGTTGAAAGTACTGTAGTGAGTGCCCACTAACTAATTACCATCTTAGGCTACATGTAGCGATTAGGGACTTAATTAGCTACAATGCGGTGCTAGTCTATTGTAGTACCAAAATATCTCAAGTCCAGTACGGTAACTGTAAAATTTAATGTTAGTAGCTGTAATGACTGTGAGAGCCTCCTTGGACCCAAAGCCCTTAACTGGATGAGGACAAAGACAAAGGGCTACAGAGAGGAGACTGCATACATTGAGGTGGTGCTTAACTGGCATAGGGCTTCCGATGAGACCGAGCTACAGAGGTGCCGTTACAATCACGCCATGCTCAACTACATGCTTGACCGGCTAATGCCATGTCACCGTTCTACATACGAAAACTCAATGCAACCCTTTGTAAGTTTCATCTTCACCTATATAGACCACTGAACAAAGTGTGGGGGTTCACATGTGAAACCCTCATTGGCATCATTGAGAGCCAGGAGCTGGTGAGACAGAAATGAGTACAGCTAGAATTGTTACGGAACATCCTCGATCGTCATCGACAGATGTGGAATGCTTTTTAGTGTAATGTGTGACCTTGTTGGCAAGTCCTTCGTCCTGAGGAAGGTGTGGGATGAGTAGTAATGAAGAGTGCTGAACCAGAGCCTCCCATTCAGTGCAGCTCACGATTGGTTTTATGAAGGAGATAAACCAGAATTCAACAAGCCCAGGAGTACCACAACCCGGCTTGAGCAAGCACAGCCAGCGAGAAGAGAGATGGGTGCTCTTCATGCAATTTGGAGGGCATCAACTATTTCAAATCCAGTCCGGGGCTCTCAACACCCTCGGCAAAAATTTCACAACTTACCAGTGCCACTTCCCCAACCCCCTGAACTACATCCTCATAATTACTAACACAGACTGGCTGAATGGGACGCAGTACAGAGCTGGTGGGAATGTCCAGGTAGTCACAAACTGGCTGAATGGGACACAGTACAGAGCTGGTGGGTGTGTCTGGGTAGTCACAGACTGGCTGAATGGGACGCAGTACAGAGCTGGTGGGAATGTCCAGGTAGTCACAAACTGGCTGAATGGGACGCAGTACAGAGCTGGTGGGTGTGTCGGGTATGAGGCTATGGGCAGATCATAATTACTTTGTTTCTGGCAGTACCCTACCTACCCTGTGATTATGCAGCTGGTGAGAGACTAGGAATCGTCATGCCCAGACCTGCACCTGTTGGAGAAATCCATCTCTGCTTTCAGACATAACTACCTTTGGTACATGCCTGTTAGAGCTAACATGTCATGTGATCTCACTAACCTTGTTCCCAGGCCCCCTGCCTGTATATTGGGAGGTGCTGGGAATGAGACTAGTGATTTTGTATGGGGCAATCCAGGTCAGAGTGTTGCCTGAAGCTGGTGACCACTTTTGGCAGTAGCTGCATATTCACCATATGATACTTCACCCACTCCATTGCTTCTTTTCCCTGCTCTACAGCTGCATGGCGTCATTCAAACATGGTCTCACTGCTTAATGAAGGAAATGGAATGGGGCAAGACAAAAGGCACTCGTGGTGGCAGTAATACTAAAAGAAACCCCGGTATGTGACAAGGAAGGAAGGTAGCTACATGTGTATAGTAGTCCTTTTAGGTTGGGCTCCAGGATGTTGACAGCGCTGTAAGCCTGTTATGTTTGGGACGGGATGGGGTAAGCAAAGCCCAACACAATAGCTAGTCCATTGGACAACCTGTTTATGGATGCTCCTCTACTAGCACTGTTTCAGAATGTGCATGTCAACAAAATTTGCTGACAAGCGCATTCTGAATGAGGAATTGAAGTCTCAAACAAAAACGGATTTCCTTTGCTGTCTAATTGGCTTGTAGGTAGTTTGCACAACTAATTATTAATTGAGGAATGACATCACCAGCTGTACCCAGCGCTGCAGCACAGACCACTTCACTGACATCAATGACAGCACTGTATATTTGTTGTTGAAGTACACTAGCATCTCTGCATGTCAGGGATTAAGCCCCTCTCAACTAGTTCACATGCAAAAACAGTAGTTGACACACTTAGTGAGTTGAGTAGGTGGTGGGAAGGCATGAGATTCAAACGTTCAATCAAACAGAGATCACGTGGTGGAGTACAGAATCGACATGGTATAAGTGCTTCTGGTGGTAGCAACCAGACACTATTTGAATTACGTTGCATGCCTTCTTGCTGCTATTGGCAACTCAATAGGCCCTTGACCCCCCATATTTGCCACAGACATATCGGGAGGTGATTACAGAAGATTACTGTCTGTGCGCACTAGCTGGGATGTGCCCTGGCCTAGCCACTACGGATATAAGATTTGATTGACCACTACCTGTGTTACATGTACAAAGCTGCTTAACCCTTTAACCACCGAATTCTTCCCACCAAGACAACACATTTTCATGCATTCAGCGCACACCACTTTCGTAGGTACTCCTCTCCCACAGCATTCGCTCCTCAGCAGCCAAACTTGGTGGGGCCCGCACACATGGAGAGACCTCTCTGGCAATACCGTTAATGATATTCATGACCCCCCACAAGCCCAGCAATCGGAGGTCAAAGGTGGATGTCAGCCGGATTTTCGCCCAGCATTTCCCTAAACTTGGGCCAGATCTGACTGATGGCACACCTTACACCACCAATTTGCAGGTTTTCTTGAGGCCCTGGGTGGGGTCTATGAATATCATTAGAATCAAAAATTCTCGGGTCAATGAATCTCATTAAAATCAAAAGACGCCCACGACAGCCCGAAGGGGGGGCTGTGCCCCCCCTTCGAAACCCCCCCCGCTTGTACGTTTAGTGGGGGAGGCGCGCCGAAATCTGACCAAATTTTTGAGTTCGTGCCTTAAAGTCGTCCCTAGGCCCTCTGAAGACTTTTTGGTCTCTTTTTGGACTGGCGGAAGCCCTACAAGTGCATAGGGTCTAAATGACGCCTATAGACGTCAATGGGGCTTAAAGGGTTAAAGTTAGTCTGATACAGAGGTTTGCAACTGAATTTGCAGAACGGAGTCACATGACAGCACTTCTCTGACCAATCACTATCAGCGTATAGTAGTCACAAGTTGTCATGCATGCGAGCTACATACAGTAGATATAGACTTGCAGACTCGATCAGTCGGTTAAATGCTATACCACAGGAAGTTAATTCGACGGCTTCAGCAAATGATTCGACCGCAAAACGCCAAATCGCGCCTTCTTACTTGATCGGTGTACAGAACACCATTGTAGGACCCAGCGCAAGTCTTTGCTGTAAGCGCTTGTCCGCCCTGGTTCACACAAAGCCATTTTCTATGAGATCGAGAGCGCTCAAGCTCTTACGATTTGAATTTTGCATTCATGTGACTTCCCGTGTTTCATTCTGGCCTGAAAAGGACTCCGGAAACCTCTGTACTGCCCTGGAATGGGAGGTCTCATAATTTATGTCAGTTCCCCCTCCCCCTCCCCCCTCCCCCTTCCCCTCCCCCTCCCTCTCCCACTCCCTGCTCATTCCCCATTCCCCTCCAACTCTTTCCCCCTCTTGATTTTCCTCTCTCTCTCACACACACATAATCACAGGCAGGCCACGTTTGTGGTGACAATAAGATTTGGTAGATGGTTTCCCAACTGGCTCAGTCCGTATCTCATTCGGCTACATGTCCACCTTTGAAGACGCTCAAAAATTTGTAACATTTATCAAGCAGTGCTTTGTTGATAAGAGACCACTCACAAGTGAGGGCGCTTCTTCCTGCAATAAGAGCCACAGACATGGCTACTCAAGTGTCTGCATCTAATCCTGGCACCGACCAAGATGTGGGTGTTCCTGCAGAGCTTGCAACTGGCCAAACGTCACGGAGTACTGCTGTCCAAGTGTCGGGAGTCTCGGGACTGGTATGGAGGATGGGTCTAGGCTGCCACATGATGGTGGTGTGGTTGCAAGGGAGATGCAAACCCATGTGAAAAGGCCATGTTTCAGGAAGAAGTGAAAAGGTTTCCACAAGTGGTAGGAGTAATAAAGGACTTCAAGTTGATTTGGCAGACTTTACTGACGAGGGAGGAAGTGGAGTCATTCTTAGAGTGGGAGATGTCCTGCAGATATTCCTGAGAGGGAAGCACAGTAAGGTATATGTTTGGGGGTGTATGTGTGCAGGGGCCAGGGAGCAACTGGATTATACTGTTCGTGTTACTAACTGTTAACAGGATACCCTGCAGAGACTGCCAGTAACTAATTTAATTCTGCAGGAAAAGTGGAAGGACCGCCAGTGACAGTTGAAAGGATTGCACTCTATCCAGTGAAAAGCTGCGGAGCATTTCAGGTACTTGTGAGAAGAGACCTCAAGCACTGACGATCGTTAGTGGATGAATCAAATTGCCTTCGCTGTTCCTAAAGCAACAATGAATTTAACCAACATTTTCCCTCCTCCCTCCTCATCCTCCATTCCCTGCTCATCCTCCAATCCAATCCCTGCATGCTCATCCTCCCTCCCTCCTCATCCTCCAATCCAATCCCTGCATGCTCATCCTCCCTCCCTCCTCATCTTGCGGACAATGACTGCATGCATAAATATAATTATGACCTAAACTTATACATGCATGTATTGTTTGTATACTAGCTCGCTATACTTATACATTACTGCAGCAATGACAATCCCTGGATCCATCACCAACACCTTACTGGGACGATTTGGTCTCCACCCACCGTCCCATACTGAAATAAATACATTTATTTCAGTATGCGTGAACGCATCAAGTAAAAATCGGGAATAAAACACAGTCAAATGTGGGGAATTGTCCAAATTGCTTAAAAATGGATTAAAACTTGTGCACCCCCTTCGAAGAAATGCCTGAAAATCGGAGAAACTCAATTCTTGGAAATCTTCAGAAACACATTTAGAACCAATTCCCATCTCAGGGGGGTGCAAACTTTGAAATGCGTTTTATTCCCGATTTTTATTTGATGCGTTCACGTGCTACTTGCTGTGGAGCGCTATCTAAGCAGTTCCATTCTATCTACTATCATTGACTCAAGAGCTTATGAGCACCAAAAAGCGGGCTCCTGCTACTATCTATCCACAATCACTACATTTTGATATTCACAATGAATTTGATGCCTGCATGTGTACACTGCACAATACATAAACACAAACACAACAACAAGCCCTAAAGTCAACCAAATGGCAATGGAAAGAAGCCGTATGAAGATGAGAGCCATGAACATGTTTCCGAGTGTGTAGTAGGAGCCAAACATTCGTATAGGTTGATTCTTGATGAGTGGGCCGGGAAGGAGTGGAGAGATGTCATGTGATGCGGGAGGGACCACAGCACTGACCTGGTGGGGGTACTGGGGGGAAGACCAGAGATGGGGAGGAAGGGATGAGCATACAATGTACAGTGCACTCCAGTTGGTGCTGTGGGCAAATTCTTTGCAGCAGTAAATCAGGAGCCCACTGCGTGTGAAGCAACCCATTGGCTCTATGATTGTGTTGCGTAGTCGTACGTAAGAGATGCTTCACATTAAATTTTGGTTAAGAAGACATTAGGCTAGGGTCTATCATGCTGAGCAATAATTTTTATGCCAGAAAACAATAGCAAGGTGTATGCACAAAATTGTCACTTGGCAGCAAATCAATATGATAGAGTCAACTGACTAGCTCAGTGAAGCAAGTCAAACAGCAACCAGCACGATCGAGGACACCAGAAAACATGCCAGCGAGAATGAAACAGGGAGAGACCAGTGGGAGGGATGCTGGTCCCTCTTTGTGTTGTAGCATATCCAGTGAGAGTAACTAGTTTCGGTAGTGGACTCTCGCGTATGCTGTTTTAGGAATTGAGATGTTTTCTCAATAAAGTATAATTTGAGCATACATGTAGTAGCAAGACTTGCATCAGAGGAGGACAGCCAAGGTTGACCTTTGCTCATGTGTAGTCAAATACATAATTAAGTACAGTACTTTTTCCATAGACAACGTTTGGACAGTTGGCACCATCAAGCCCGTATGGAGACACTCCCGGAGAATTACCATTTGGGCTCCTCCCACACACCTCAACCATACGCACTTCTGCTACTAGGTGCTCGCTATATAGTCTCATTCCCAGGCTATCTTACCCCAGCGTTTGTTGCTTGCAGGACTTAACGCACAAGTGACAAACGCTGGGGTTACATGTAGAAGGCCTGGGAATGAGGCTACTTGCTACAATACATACCGTTCCTCAGTGTGCTGTGGAGGGAGCAGTGAGGGAGGGGATGGGGCCAGCAACTGCACTAGGTTGCTCCACGCTGGAACCAACTGCAGCCAGCTGGGAAGCAAACTGGAGGGAGAGGGAGAGAAGGAGGCAACTGCCAGTTATAATAGCAAAAAGTACGATAGTAGGAGGATTGTAGGAGTGGTTAAATGATTACCAAAAACCCTGATCCCCATCTATATAAGTTATCACTTTGATGAAACCGTTAATGGAGACTGAGGGTATATGGCAGCAAGTTCGAATCAATCATGGAACAGAGTTTTGTGTAATCAATACAGACCAGTAGCCCTTAAGTGGCTTTCAAACGTGCAAACACATAATCAGTACTGCAGTCCTGGGTTGCAGGATTTATATACTCAGGTAGAATATAAAACCTGGATTATGTCAGCATCCAGATAAAATTCTGGTAAGTTGGAAGAAGCTGAAAGCTGAATTCTGGACAAAACATTGGATGGAAAACGGATTTGCAAATGTGCTTCTTAAAAGAAATGTTTGAAATCTAAAACTGCAGTTCAAACTCAGAATGAGGTGAGGTCAAAGTGCTGAGAGCAGAATGGCCAGAAGGTACACTCACCTTGTTCCCAGGGCATTCCCACCTCCATCCAATCTTTGATCATGCTTCTACAGATCAAAGACTGGGAGGTGCAATTGCCTGGATGACGCTACTGACAATAGGCCTCCTACACCCACAGCTGTTCCAGTCTTAGTCTCGGCCCCATGCAGACCCTATAACCAACTCCAGCAGCATGGACAGCTTCCAGTATCATACTGGAAGTGATCCACGTTGGGTTGGTTTGGGTCTGGGGCTGAGACTGTTCCAGTCTCAGCTCCAGCACAGATGTAAACAGACAGGCATTTCAGAACCAACAGTTAGGAATACAGCATGAACTAGATAAAGGCATTTCAGAACCAACAGTTACGAATACAGCATGAACTAGATACAGGCATCGACTTCCGTTCATGTGAGCTGGTATAATCACATGCACATCTCCCCTTGCAACGACACTCCTTCATGTGAATATCGAATACAGGTCTGTGCTGGTCGGTACACTAACATGCAACTCACCCGCTCATTTAGGTGACAGGAAGAGTCATATTCTCGAAGCATCTGATTGGCTGCAGCAGAGGGTCTCCAAGGTTGATGTTAGAGCACTTCCGCTCACCCTGGATCAGCTGGAGAACGAGGTCAGGTAGAGGTCAGGGAGTGGGAAACAGGAAGACAATATGCTACCAGTATATTGCCCTACAACACGCGCACACCCTTTGCTTGTGACGGTTTCACTGTCAGCAGTACATGCAGCTATTGCTACACATCCGTGGTAACTGCCTCCTGCTGTCTTTCCGAATAGGCCTACTCTTCCTCCTCCAATCGTCACCGCTCACCCCCGGGCCCCCTCCCATTGTCACACTCGTCTCCCTCCCACCGTCAGTACTCATCCACCTCCCACCATCACTTACACCAGTGTCACTGGTGTCACACGCCAACAAAACCTCCACAACTGTCACCCCTTCACAAAGCATACCCACTCAGAGGGTAAAGTCCCCAGGCAACTGCAATGCTTTCTCCTCTGCCACTCTGCTTTGGAATTCTTGGCTGCCTGAGTGTTTACATGTGCGTTACAGTAATGAATGTGAAAGCTCATTTAACATGTTCGGGATTCCGAATCAGCACATAAATGGCAGTAGGCCCTGAAGGGGGATTGCCCAGGCAATTCTAGACCTACATGCATATATATTTTTCAAGCCCTGTCTGAATACTTTATGCATGTTGTTTGGAAGGGCAATGTACAGACCCTAATTAGGTCTTGTACATTTGGGCCTGTTCAACGTCGAAGTACTTCGACGGAGCATACCTAGATTTTCATGAGGTGGCTCCCACCCACCTCATTTGATGAGGTGGGTGGGAGGGGCTGTTTTTTCAAGCCTGTTCTAGCTGCAGCCTGGCATTTGTAGTTGCAGCTGTTGTGGAATAACATCACTATGGAAAACTACTCGTGCACATGCGCACTCTCAGCCAATGGACGCATGCACCTTACTTGCTGCCCCACCCCCCTCCATCTTTAACTTCATTAAAGCTCATTCGAGTACATAATTCCCCTTACTGCTGAGACACGACTTACTCCACGGTCACGTGACTTACTCCTAGCTACATCACATGGATTTCACCTAGGTCACATGGCTTACTCCTGAGTCAGTACATGACTTACTTCTAAGTCACATGGCATAGCCCCAAGGGAAGGTGAGCATTAACGGTTAACCCTTTGCACCAGCAGGCAGGTGGGCATTCTACCCTACTGTGGGAAGGCCACCCATGGTGGGCAGGCGATCTGCCATGGGGAGGCACCCCCACACAACACGATGATGATGCCACAGCATCCAATGTAGAGCTGGGACAATAATCGATTTTGCAATATATCGTCCATCTATGTACCCAATATCAATACCAATATGGCTTACTTAATATTGATATATCGATATCGGATCCATATGATTGAGTGCATATCTTTCACATGCGCTGTTCCAGTTTTGGTCAATAATTATTGTCACATGTATGTGAAAATGTATGTACAGTTGTGTGAGCCGTATGCTACTGGATACCAATCCAACCCACTACCCAATATATCGATGTATCAGCAATATTAAGTTCACAATAATCGATTTGCAAAACTTCAATATCGCCCAGCACTAATCCAATGATGAGAAGGGTGAGCCACCCTTTGAGTACAGCAGGCCGACAAGCATTATAGCACCGCTCCCTGTGTATCTACGTCTACCTGATGGCAACGCTCATGACCAGATCTCCCAGGGCTTCCCCCCCCCCCCCCCCCCCCCCCCCCCCCCCCCACACACACAGTATTTGCATACCGCAATCAAATACTGGCAGTTGGAATGGCCTGGGAACGAGGTCATGCCCATTACTATTACTTACTCAGACCTGAAGCAGTGGCTGGACCCACAGCCTTGAGTAGAGTAAAATTTGGATGGCAGTCTCCATGTTGGCTAGGGCTGCAAAGGCATCCGGTCACTCCCTCCATGTGGGAGGAGGTATTCTGCTGCACCAACTTCTTCCGCTGCAGATACAAATGTAAGGTCTTATGAGCCACGCTGTCCTCTCACCAACACTTCCAATACCTACAGTCCATTTTCAGCAAGTGTGCGTGATGATGGACTTCCATACTCTGACTCATGTTACTCAGAATCTGGCCCTCACCGTCAATTTCCACTTCATCAGCTTCATGAGTTCTTCGTGAGTAAGGTGGGGCACGTCGCAGGATGCAATGGGAGCAGGGAGTGCCTTCTGACACCTGGTATAGGACTAATAATACAGGTAATTGTTTAATGATTTGTCCGGATCATCCGGTCAAAGTGGGGTAGACCAACTTTATTTGTGGAAAATGTATATAATAGAAATGCAATATAATGTAATGTAAAAATTTTAATGACAAATAAAGGCCAGGAGGGCCTATTAGTCAGGAAAATTGCACAAACAGACGTCTAGCTAGCTAGTGGATAGATTCACAGTGAGGGGCTCTTGACAGAAAGCCTTGCTGTACTGTGTGGGCTAGCAGTGGCAGCAGTTTGGAGTCCGTGCTAGTCATTATGAAGAGGAACTTGTCCGTAGGAGACTTGTGCTCAAATGGTGGTAGTATTTTAGAGCAGTGTTGAAATAGTTTTTGCCTGCTGAGCAATGGACAATTTATTAAGAAATGTTCTTCATCTTCTAATACTCCACAGAGGTCGCACTGTCTCTCCTCCACCGGGGTTGGAGTTGGGACAGTGTAGCGGCCAGTCTCGATTTTCAGGCCATGGGCACTACATCTGAAACGTGCGAGAGGGACTCTGAGGTATGGAGGTAGGTCGAGGTAAGGCTCATACTCCAAGGTGTTTTTAAAGAGCCTGTATGTTCTTAGCTTGCTTGAGGCCGTCAGTGACCCATTCCATTTCTGCAAATATTGGTCAGACAGTCTTTGACGGAGATTGCTGAGTAGCTCTGTTGGATCGACTCCTAGAGGGTTGGGCCATGCGTAGGAGAAACCCGTTTCATTTAATATTCCCTGGATCTCTCTTAACCAAGTGTTGGATGGATCGTCGGAGATCAATTCATAGACCTCTCCCAAGAGGGGACTAATATTTTGGGAAGTGGAGATTCTTACCCAATATTTCAGGAGAGTCAGTTTGTACCTGATGGATAGGGGTACCCTACCAATGTCACCATAGGCAGCAATGTTTGTGGCAGATGTGGGCAAGCCAAGAGCGAACTTGCAGAATCTCCTGTGGATCACTTCCATTTCTTCTGCACTGGAGGGAAACCAAACTTCGCATGCATACTCTGCAATTGGTCTTACTAGCGTGTCAAAGAGGTGGGACAATATACGTGGAGAGGGATATTTTAGGCGAGCAGCCGATCTCATGAGTGAGAACAATGCTTTATTGGCTTGTGCTGCGAGAGTGCGAATGGCTGGTTTGAGTGAGCCGTTGGCGGACATAAGTAAGCCCAAATACTTGTATTCTTTGGTGACTTGGATCTCAACTCCATTAAGAAAGATGTGTACAGGGTTCATTGATCTCCTGGGGCTGGTAAAGGGGATTATCTTGGTTTTAATGAGGTTGATGTTTAAGTCCCGCGTGGCACAGTATTCGCTCAGTAGGTCAACTGCGAGTTGTAAGTCTTGGGTGGATTCAGATAGAAGAACTAGATCATCGGCGAATAATAACAATCGGAGTTTGGAATAAACAAGATTTACTCCTTCCATCTCTCCGCCTTCCAGGGACACCTCAAGATCTGCCAGAAATAAACAGAACAGGAGAGGACTGAGATTACATCCCTGCCGCACTCCCCTTCTGCAGGGAAACCTTTCAGAGTATTCACCCTCTAGGCATACCACTGATGTTGCATTCCTGTACATGTTTTGAAGAATTGTTAAGATAGTTGTACTGCATCCCAGGTTAGCTAGTTTTCTCCATAAGAGGGAATGATTAATGGAGTCAAACGCCTTCTTGAAGTCAATGAAACAGGCAAAGAGTGTTTTCTTTCTTTTTTTATAGAGCTGGATCAAGGAGTTAATGATGAAAATAGGATCGGTTGTTCTGTGGTTCTTTCTAAAGCCAAATTGGGTGACATTCAAAACATTGTTAGTTTCTGCCCACCACTCCAGTCTGCTATTGACAATAGCCGAGAACAGCTTAGCCATCACGTTCAGAAGGGTGATTCCTCGGTAATTGCTAGGGTCAGACCTGATTCCGTTCTTGAAAATTGGTTTGATCACTCCCACAGCCCAAGCATTAGGGTAGGCTCCTGATCTCAGCACCTGGTTAAACAGACCAGTTAAATGGTTAATTAAAGGCTCTGTGAAAGATCTGTAGACTGGGGATCCCAACGCGTCAATTCCTGGTGCTTTGTGTTTCTTTAGCCTATTGATGGCACTCTTCACCTCCTCTACCGATATCTCATCATCCGTCACTTCATTAAATTCGTGTCCTGGGATGGCACTTACGAGGGGGCTTGGGAGAGGCCCATCGTTCAGACCTCTGAAATGATCTGTCATCCTGTCTAGGGGGATATGGATTGTCTCAACCTTATCAAGGTCAGAAGTTTTCTTAAGATACTGCCAGAATGCACGTGGGTTCTTGGTTCTGAAATCCTCGAGCTTCTTATGAATGTCACGAGTTGCCTGCCTTTTCTTCTTGCGGGTGAGGGTCTTCAACTGCTTTCTCAGTGCCCAGAACTGTTGCCTGATAACATCTGTGTTGGGGGTTTTCTTCAGATCTTTGCCAGCTTTCTTTACTTTCCTCTTCAGCTCTTTGCACTCGCCGTCAAACCAGGCATTTCTTGGAAACTTGTTTGGTTTCCGTTTCCTCTTTGGAGTGAGGGAGGGACATTCTGATAACTTTGTCTGTAGTAGGTTAGTGAATTGGGAAATATTTTGGTCCACAGAATTGGATTGGATTCCTGTTGTAAGATGGGTAAGAGATTGTCTAAAATCCAAGGACGAAAACACTGCAGTCACTTCCTTATCTGACTCGGGAGTCCAGCAGTATTTTGTTGGGGGGGATGGAGGTTGGTCAATATAACCAGGGGTTTCTCGGAGCATTATATCCTCAAGGAGTACTGACGAAGAGTTTCTTAATTTTACAAATTCATGAGTGGAATAGCTGCTCTCGTATAAGGTGGTTATTAAGGGGCAGTGATCGGAGATGTCAGAGGGCGGCTCAACTACAAAGTTCTTTATCCGGCCCAAAAGCGACTCAGAAAGAATATGGTAATCAACGGTGCTTTGCCCACGGGAAGTGAAACATGTGAAGGATCCAATTCCCCTATCTTCCCCAAAACGCCCATTAGTCATCCTAAGATATACATACCCATCAAAGCTCACAACAAAACTCATCGTAACATCAGAGCGCAAACCTCCAGAGTCTGGCGCCATGGCAGAGAGAGGGGTCTGCACTGTCTGCAATCGCCATTTGTAGTATCCGGAAGAACCCGAATCAGAGGGGGTCGTCGCGTCGGACATGTACCGTGATTTGCAGTGACCTTGCAACGCGATGCAAACGTCAAACGTCATTGACCAATGAAATCCACTTCCGTGTTTTTGATTTTCCGGCGGTATGGCGTCCTGTGAACCGCTTCGGTGCAGTGCATATAGCGAAGACTTGCGTTGGCGGATGGTGTGGCAGAGGCAAGCCTTGGGTTATACCTACCAAAAGGTTGCTGAAAATCTTGGTGTTGATAAATCAACTGTGTACAGAACACTGCAATTGTTTGAAAGCTCCGGGAGCGTAGAAAAGAGAAAATACCCCAAGGAGAATGCATTTCGGAAATTGACTACTCCTGCACAACTACTTATTCTAAATCTAGTAGTACAGAAGCCAGGAATTTACCTCCATGAAATGCAAAGAAGCTTACACGATATGCTAATGATTGATGTAGACCTGTCAACCATTTGCAGATTCTTGAAAGACAATGGTCTAACCCGGCAGAAGTTACATTTTGCTGCTGCACAAAGAGATGAACTACTAAGACAACAGTACTCCTCAGATGTTTCTGTATATAGTTCTGAAATGCTCATATTTGTGGACGAAACAGGAGCTGATAGAAGAAATCTCTTGCGCAAACATGCTTATAGCATTCGTGGTAAGCCCATGAGAGACTATGCACTTTTGGCAAGGGGAGAACATATTTCAGCGATTGGAATTATGTCCTCAGCTGGATTGCTAGATGTAGGCATTGTGAAAGGGGGTACAGATGGTGATGCTTTTTACAATGTGATCCAGACACACCTCCTTCCACATCTAATGCCCTTCAATGGTATCAATCCCCACAGCGTAGTAATTTTAGACAACTGTGCAATTCATCATACCAATGAGGTAGTTTCAATGATTGAAGAAGTTGGGGCAATCGTGCAATTCTTACCTCCATATTCACCAGACCTAATGCCTATAGAAGGACTATTTGGCAAAGTGAAACAAACACTGAGGTCACTTGAAAGTGACATGGAGGATATCACAGACCTTGACACCCTACTACTTGCTGCATTTGCATCAGTAACTGAAGAAGACTGCATAGGATATATCAATGAAAGTGGCATATACAGCACGGTTGTACATTGACTCATGCTAGCTACTGTAAGCACATGTATGAAAATGCATTATGTACACTTATTCAAAGTTTGCGAAGAGCTGTTAAAATATTCTGCTTCTGCTCTGAATACTCCTTATCATCCAGTATCCCGTCATCATAGAGTTGCTGCAGAGATCTTAACTGTTGAAAATTTTTCCCCCGTAGTTCAACTGCTTTAGCTGGTGACACTCCAGCGGATGGAGACGCCTGAACAGGAACAGAATCAAGTGATTGCTGAGCATTGCTTTTACCATTGTCATTGAACGTTTTTGCGAAAGCAATAGCCGCACCAGTTATGGCATCCGTCATCGATTCTTTTCGTGGCCTCTTGGGAGGGGCTCCAGAAAATGCAGGAATATCTGGTGGCTCTTCCATATTATCATGCAAATTTGATGAGATCATCCTGGCCCACAGGCGTAATTTTGGATTGTCAAACTTGTCACTATGCTTTTCTTTTAGATCTTTGTAGACTTCCTCTACATAGCCCTCCTTTTCCTGCCGCTTTGATGTCTCTCTTTTCCTCCCTGAACGCTCATGTGGTTCATCATCATCTGTTCTTCCATCGCACCAAAGTACCAGTTCACCTTCAGGGTACTTACAATACATGGATTTTAAATCATCGTTCGTGACCAACCACAACTTGGCTTGCTGCCGTTTCTCAAAATACCCAACACTAAAGCTAATGGAGTTTGGCACTTGCTGTTGGAACTCATCGATCAGTTTCATGCGAATAGCAGTTACAGACTCAAATCTGGAGTTAAAGTGATGCAACTCTCGAAAAATGAAATCAGTCTTTTTAGCAGGATTCACAATTTTCACTTTATATGAATAAACAGGTGACTGTAGGTGAGATTAAGAATAGCATACTAGTAAGTAACCCACACAGTTAGTCAGATCTCCAATTCAAGATGAAACCACAGTGATTACAAGATGTCTACTCAGATAAATTTAAGGTTTCCTATTTAGTGCCTCCCTCAGTTATCCCCGCGCTATAAGTAAGCATAAACTTACTTTTTGGGGGGGCACTGATGCCTCAGAAAGTAGTACAGACGGATGAGATCCTGAAATCACTTGCAAAGAAACAGCCGGAGATCCCTGGCTCGATGTCACCGACATCGCTTGGCGGGCTCCCAGCTGTTTCAACAGTTGCAGGGTATCAGGGGTAGGCGGGAGAAGCAACGGTTGTTGGGAAGCTAGGGAAGGTGACCGACGGAGAGCCATTCTACGCAAAACTGCCAGATAAATTTTACAGTGAACGTTAGAAACTAAGAACTAACTCTCTGCACAGTATAGTACAGTTTGGCGCCAACCGGAAGTAATCGTTTGTCAATGTCAATGACGCGCGTGCGCGTTTGTCAGATCATGTTGCAAGGTCACAGCAAATCACGGTACGTACAAATGTCGACAATGTCCGAGCGCACGTGGTAAAAATAACATTCCGGCCGGCCATAGGTAGGTGCTCTAGTGCACAATGATATACAGGAAGTATGCGGAAATAGCAGACTAGCTCGGGTGCTGAAGTTTAGCGGGACACAGTGGGGCGCAATTGTTGTATTGAGTTCTTAACTGATGGTAAACACTTGAGTGCCGTCGACAAGACTCCATATTCGCTGATATTCTCGGTGAGTCTGCATGGTACTGCTCAGTACAGGCACATAGCAGTGTGTACTGGCTTATACGCAGGTCGCGCAAAGTCTTTACATGTAAGATACTCTTTAGGATGCATTGAGAGCTCAATACAGCCTTCTCCCATGGAGAAAAGCAGTAGAACGACTTTGCATTACGTCATACAAACTGACAGCGCACGTGATCTGGTCCTGCATATAATTAGGGAAATCCCCATTCTCCAGTATGGCGACTACATGTACTACCACCAGAGATCGAGCCAAAAAGAGACATAGGTTTGTATCATGAGTTCATGACAAATTAAGAGTGTGCAACTTCCATATGGTTTCTACTACCACCATCTCGGCAGTATGACATAGGCAATCAGTGTGGCCCATATGTATCTGCATAGGCTGTCTAAACGGGCTAGTCTCATTTCGCCCACTCTCATTCTCGTTTCGCCTACTAAAAATCAATGTGTAAATGAGCCCAATTCCTAGTAAGTGTGAAATTGTCAGTGTTTACACGATGTGGGCTCATTTCGCACTGTAAACACTGACAATTTCACACTTACTAGGAGCATGCAGCTGCTACTACTTCACCACTGATTGTGTACGTCATACTGCATGCCGAGATGGTGGTAGTGGAAACCATATGGCAGTTGCACACTCTTATTGTTATGAGCTCTTGTTTGTATGAGAAGTCTTGTTACTTATTAGCGTACAGTCCCCAATTATGGCCAGTCCCCTATTATGGCCACGTACTAGTATTCGCGATTCCTGACTACTGGAAGATTCCCGTATTCTTGCACATGCGCAGTATAACTAAGGTAACGTAGGGCACAAAAAAAGTTGGTGTCAGCGTTATTGCTCTCGGAGAAATATTGCCCTGAATCGGTAATTGACTTTTCTCACCTCGCGATGTTCGGGCGACGGGCTCCTACTGAGTTGAGACAGGTGGCATTGCTCCATTTTGTATTTCTAGGTATCCATGACTGTTTGTAGAGTATTTTTGTAAGCTCTGTCGTTGCCAAAAGAAACCAGAGAAAAAACTGGAAGTTTAATTGTCAACAACTTTGTTTATTTTACTATACATGCTGTATTGAATTTGATAATGCTGTACAAGAATATAATAAGCTCCTGTGGTGGCTCAGCATGTCCTAGGACCGTGAAATCTTCACCGTCTGTCAAGTAGGGGTGGGGGTCAATGCAGGGTTAAAGTTTTAAAGAATTAACCCCTTGGTTCCTGGTTAGCATGGGGTGGCCATAATAGGGGACAGTCCCCTATTATGGCCACCGTGAACGTCGAGTACTAGACCCCTCAGCTTCCTTCGCTCAGACCTAGATACGGAACGATGTTGCTACCTGTAGAAGGACAAAGGTTGGTTGCAAGTATATGTATGCAGACCCGTGGGTATAGTGAACGCATGCGTACACAATAGAAGAAACTAGTGAAAACGTGGCCATAATTGGGGACTGTACGCTACATACACCCTTCCACGAGCTACAGTTATGATAAATCTATGAAAATCATATCTCTATACTATCAGGTGGTGGAAATTGCATTCGCGTGATTCAGGGAAGCAAAAAAGTACGTTTAACCTTACAAAATATCATGCAGCCACTTCATTTGTATCACATGCATGAACACAGCTCATGGACACAAAGAAGGTGACACATCGATGACTGTTGACACCACATCAGCTAAAGGGAAGGATCAATCAAGTACTGCAAAGGGAGACATGTTCTCTGGGGAAATGGACCCTGTACCATCAGCCACTGAGATGACCACCAGGAGTGATCATGGAGACCAGATCAGTAACGTGACAGACACTTCCACTACCCCAAGGAATACATGTAGGTACATCCTCTTCGTTGGGAACTTACCCTACGATGCATCTGCCGAGGACATTGTAGCCCACTTTGACAGGAGAGGTGTACCCATGAAAGATGTTAGGCTGCTTACAAAGAAGGAGTCAGGGGAATCCCGGGGCATTGCCTTTGCTGAGTTTGACAGTGCCAAAAGGATGCAGGTGGGTTCATGCAGCCTGCTTCCACACGAAAGGGAAGGTGTGCGGAAGTTGGGTTCAGCTTGCATTGATATTGAACTGAAACCATGTTGGGCCTTGTTCCCTGGTCGTTCCCACCTTCAGTCGTTGATTGCTTGCCATATGTAAGTAATATGTCAAGTACTGGAGGATGCAAGCGATCAATGACTGGGGTGGGAATGAGCAGTCTTGTAGCTTGGCTATCATGGCATGCTGTGAATGCCGGAGTGTGTTAATGTTTACTTTCACGACCACAAATTTTTTTCAGAATGGTTTGAAGCTTCACCACACCAAGCTGTGTGGCAGGAGAATCAATGTGGAAGTGACGTGTGGAGGCGGGGGAACGAGTGAGGGGAGAAGACAGAAGATCAGGGAAAGGAACGAGAAACTGCAGCAGAAGAAACGTAGCAGACAGAAGAATCCTTCACTGTAAATTTTCCATAATCTACTATACGTACGTCGTGCTGCTAGTTGTACATTCATCTGACACAGAAAAAAATTCCTGCTGTTATTTTGCGTATTCTTACGTCATGTCCAAAACGATACACAACATTAACACATTAAATTGCATCGCGCTAATACTCAACCTGTTCGATGGACAGCAGCGACAGCACAGACGGAGACCACTCGTAGACCGAGCCGTGAACAGTCTAACCAGGCTCTGTACCTTCTCGCCCGTGGCGACAGCAAAACTGGACGAAGACCGCTGAGGGACTTACCTCACTAACCTGCACATACATGTCCTGCAGCCACATAGTGTGCTAGACCAGTGCAGTGTGCAGCCAGCATGCATATAGCTATAGGTCCCTAAGTTGTGCTCGCGTGCAGTGTGTGTCTGATTGTTATGATTTCTGTCGCCTCAGTCATGCAAACTATTGGACCGGCTGAGGGACATTAAATTTGACTGACTGTGCATGCAAATACTAGTACTCGTTCTGCATTGCGGTCGCCCCACAATGTGATGCACACTTTTTGCGGAGGGGCTGGTTTCCACGTGGGCGTTGCATGCACTGCGCATGCGTATGAAGTGGAGGTAGTTGACGATCAAATTGACGATCGATGGGTGAAGTTTCGTTGGAGGATGCACTGTACGGTGTACCAGCAAGCACGGTGTCTAGTTCCGATGGATCCACCTGCAGAGGCCAAAACTTCATACATCAAGCTAGTCTAATTAAAAGACACCCTCATTTTGTTCAGTGATGTACACGACAAGGATTTTGAAACGTTCAGGATTGCGAGGCAGTTGTGACCCTGGTCACTCAGCAAGTTACTCACCCACTCTTCAACAGTTCAAGACGTGATCACAGCTGTGACCAAACACATGAAACACAACAAAGTGAGTGTCCCAGATATACAGCTAGGTACACTCCCGGGTTAATGATCTCTCCCTCCTGATAATGAGGCCAAGGAGTATTCTGCTGTGTGCTGATCATCTCTGCATGGTAGCCTCATTCTCAGTCCTACGCCTAGCTTTTCGTCGCATGCAGTACATGCTTTACCATACTACAAGCGACGAAAAGCTGGGCGTGGGACTGGGAACGAGGCTAACTGCAGTTAGGAGCTATACAAGGGTTTAATTGGGCTGCTGCCATATAAATAACTACCAAGTTTCTATACAAGAAACCACCGTATAAGAATGGCTATGGCGAGGCAACCCGAACTAGCAACTGAATGCTAATACTAAGTAGCCTGGGACCAATGGCTTTTTATTCCCTCCGAAGGATTCGGTATTGATGAAAACACCTTCATAATACACCTACTAATTTCGGGGGGTTGGCTTCTTGGGGAGAAAGAAAGTCTCCTATGTCATGGTGGGATTAACCACTCGGCCACCAGCCACTTCTAGGATTAGCTTCATACATGTGCACTCTACCATTACTTGGAAAGAACATGCAAAGTCATACCTTACAATACACCTATGTCCTCTTCCCCCCTCCATTCCCCAATTCCTCTCCCCCTCCCTCTCCTTACCTTCCCCTCCCTCCCAGTCTTAGTCCAGTGGTCTACAGCCTACTGCGAGCAGTGGTGCTGGAACCAGAGCAAGGGGCCCCCCGCATCCGCCTACTGGCAAGTGCGGTCCTGAGGGAGCTGGCCCCCTCCTCCTCTATCATGGTGCGGGACTTCAACCCCCGGTGGACCAGACCGATATTCCCTGCATCTTACCTGTCCTCCTTGTGCAGACGAACGCCAGGGAGAAGCTCAGCCAGACGGCACTGACTACCGTCAGCTAGGTCACACTCAAAATCAAAGTTCATGAGCATTTTATGCCAGTACCTTTCCAGTACAGTCAAACAAGCCTCAATTCTATATACATTTGTGTATTCAGGTGGCTGACACAACCGGGCTATGATGAGGATCTTGTTCTGGCAGCTCTCTCCTTCCTCCACACCCTCTGCTCCCATAGCCATGCCCGGGATAGGCTGGTGGAGGACCACTTCAGGGCCGTGAGCACACAGCTGTCCATCTGGCTGAGACACGCCAATCATAGCTCGCTCTCCTCCACTTCCTCCTCCCCTTGGGTTCAGCCTGTTTGGAAGTTCTGGGAAGAAACAGGTGGGGTCAGAGCTGTAACAGCCATTCTTATCTTCTGTCCCGTTGAGCACGCAGCTGCCATGTCTGTAACTGTAGCTGACTTTATATTTACTGTTCTGACAACAGCTGGTTCCAGTAAAGGAGATCGATATAAATGCATGATAGTATTGCAATGTCTAGTGGGGTGACCAGCTTTATTGGTCCATTTTTCACAGGTGTTGCACTTGCTGTTGGACCTGCCCTGCCTTTCTGCCACCTTACAGCCACAGCACCTCATTAATACTGGTATGTATGTTTGGGGGGGGGGGAGAGAATAGGTTCTTTGTATTAATATTTTAACATGTGCGTGTGCAGGACGGAAGTGTCGTTCACGGGACTAGACAAGTGACGTGTGACCTTCATACTTCAATGTACTGAACCTCGAACTCTGTGCGGAGAACATTGGGTATGGGCTGGAATCTTCCAGAACAGCTGGGGCTACAAGCAGACACAATCGGAGAGCAGCAGCCGAAGAGGATGCAATCTGGGAGTAGTTGAACTGGACACAATCGAGGAGCAGCAGCTGAAGCGGACGCAATCGGGGAGCAGCAGCTCTGCACGGAGAGCTGTCCGGCGTGGATTACTCACGTAGGCGAACAAGGGGGAAGTAGCTGAGCGAGCGAGCGGAGCTACTTGTAATCATATATCACTTTCACCCCCTACTCACTCACTCACACGCACAAACACGCAGCTCCTAGCCTAAATGACCTGCCACAATATGCCAAATATCTGGTGGAATTTCAGCACCCTACCCACCGCGTGATGTTTGGACACTTCCTGCACTCATAGAATGGGAAGAGAGATACAATAGGCAGGTTACACCCCCCCCCCCCCCCCCCCCCCCCCAACCACAGATACACTCACACACATACACATAAGTGCAGAGTCGCACAGACGGGTATATCTGTTCAACTCCATTGTTTTTCCTCTGTGCAGGTTGAGCAACCTCCACCATCTACTGGGGAACGTTTCTAACCACAACAGGGTGATGGCAGCTGCCAAAATCACACCACTCCTCCTGAAGTATGACCCTCCTCCTTTTCCCCATCCTCTCTTCCCACTCATCTCCCTTCCTCCCTCCTCCTCTTGTCCCCATCTCCCTCCCCCCCTCTTCTCCCTCCTCCTCTCGGCCCCCTCATCATCTTCCTTCCCACCTATCCTCCTCCCCATCTCCCCCCTCTCCTCATTTCTCCTCTCTTCCCCCTCCTGTCTCCCATCCTTACTTCCCTCCCCTCTCCCCTCCCCACCTCTCCTCACTCCTCCTTTCCCCTTCCCTCCAACCTCTCTCCCTCCCCCTCCCTCAACCCCCATCGTCCTTCCTCTCTCCCCCCTCCTCCCTCCCTTCCTCCTAGAAGGGAAGAGACAAGGGGGGGAGATGAGGGAGGAGAAGAGCTCTTCTCCTCCCTCATCTCCCCCCCTTGTCTCTTCCCTTCTCCCTACCCCGAACAGAAACCAGCTTGAGCCTTCTGATATACAATCCTCCCCTAATCTTGCCCAGGCTGTACTTCAAGACAGTGTTCTACAGTGGGGATGTGGCTGTGATTTCACAGCTGGTGGAGTGCTGCTGGAGAGGATGGTGATGCTGTACAAAATGGCCTCCTTTCAGGCGGAGGTCAGAAGGTGAGGATGGAAGTAAGCAGTGCACATGGGGATGGGAGTAGGGAGGGAAGGAAAGTGGAGAAGTGATTGAAAAGAATTTAAGCGTGTCGTTATGTTTAACATGACAGCTACTCCCCATCATAGCACACACACCACCACACATATCCACACATCCACACACACACTACACATGCACATATACACACACACACACACACATGCACACACACACATGCACACATACAGGTGCTCCTTGGGCGAGCCAATGAGCTGGTCAACCTGCTCAAGGTTCCCAGCATTGCCTCCGCCATGCTTAGCCCCTCTCCACACAGCTCCAAGCCTCGATCAGGAGGCCGAGAGACAGAAAACCTCACCTATCAGTGTATTTTATATCCCAACCTGACTGATATACTCATTGCGGAGCCTGACAGATTGATGCACCACACCTTCATTAGCACTATTTAAGCACATGCTGCATTTGCCGATTGTATCATCAAAGAATCTTACAGCTCTAGTGTAGAAAACTCTCTTTTATGTTGTTATAATTGATAAATTATACAGCAGTACGTATTTTTGTGCAATAGGAATGCATAATGAGCTGCAGAGCATGTCATATCTATATGACCAATGTTGTACACTCTACCCCCACACACAGTCAACGTGTTGAGAGGTGTGAGTTGAGTGGTGATGAAGACCTCAAGATCACAGCACACACCCGGAGTGTGAAGTACCGAGTTGTTGATGGTACACCAGGGTTGAGGATCCAGAGAGGCAATACCATGTCTAGTGTCTCCTGGGAACCAGTAGTCCCTACCCCCATAGGGACTAGAACTAAGAGCAAAGTGATATAATTATATTATTAGCTTTTCTGACATAGGCCTAGAGTGGTCTGTTGCCATGTCATGTACATTTGTGTGGTCTTATGGGCCAAACGTGGCCTGCTGTCATTGCGACAGGACCTAAAAATAAAATTCATTCATTCATTCATTTTATAGCTATGTTCTATTATACTCAAGTGCATGTGTATAATCAAATTAACCACACTAGTCTTAATTTCACTAACCTGTTCCAATTGAACAGCTAGCTACTGCATGTTGCACCCATGCACTGCCCTCAATTTTTAATTAATGCTCGGATGCGACCAATACCTACACCATTAAATGCGGTAGTCTCGGTACCAGACTACATAGGCGCCAGCTGGAATGCATGAGCTCTATAGGAACAGGTACTGGGACTACCGGCCTATAGTTCAAGTTATAGTCGACTGTTTATTCGTGAGTGTAGACTATCTCTTTAGGGTCCAAAATATATTGCCCCCACAGCATAAAATGGCATCTGCATGCAGCGTTGAGCGTTGCCCAGGGCGCGCAGCGTCCAACAAAACTCGGGAGGGTGCCCCTGGCTGTTAACAGCAATGATTACACTCACCGTTGACCAAGGCAGGAAGGGGCGGAGGCACTGGGTGGAGCCGATAACTAAGCTAGCTGTCTGGTTATCGCGCCGTTCGACCAGCTGCTAAAACTCGACTGTTGTCTTGCCGTACGCGGAGGACCATCGCTACTTACTTTATTGCTGGAGAGGGCAGACCAACAGTAAGTCAAAGCAGGAGCGTTATTGCAAGTAAGCGTATACTGACGGCGAGCCTGATAAGGCTTTTTAGCTTACCGTACCGTTCGATCAACTTACAATGGCGGCCTTGTTTCTGCCTGTAACAGCTGCCAGCCCAGACGCTTGGCGCCCTTAATTCTGTAGTTATACAGAGGGGGACTACTGACAAGACTCCAGGAGCAGTGCTAGTCAAAGGCTGTCCGTCACCGCGAAGTGAGAAGCCATAGTGTGAAGGGACGCTAATTATGCGCCTTTAGGCGCTATGGGCCCTAAAGGGCTATAGTGTAGAGGCATATGAAAACATGACATTGATACAGTTGAAGTTTGTAAACACGGTAGAATATACTGTGAAGTGTGCAAGAACTGGCTTTTACAGATAAACATGCAAATAATTATTTCGTGCCAAACCAGTTACTTAGAAGGACAGGATCTTTTGTTATGCCCACATACAGTGCACTTTCACACTTTTGTAGGTGATAGAGAGGTTCAGAATTGGTGTGAGGAGTGACTCCATACTTGTCCTAATGTCTGGAGATTGTTCAAGTGAGAATGGGAAACTGAGTGAAGAAACAAGAATGTCTTCATGCAAATAATTATGCACACCTTGATGAAGGTAGATGGTTGTGGCTCTAGCACTAGGGCAATTCTCACCAGACGGTGGACGAGAGCACATGATGGCAGTCAGAATTACCAGGTCCAGTTCAGATTGTGACATCTCTAAGCAGTTATTTCGATACACTGCAATCTGTTCTTTAGTAAACTGCTTTTGTTCTTTCTTGTCCATCGGGCTCTTATCAGTGTAGTCTACAACACAATCGCTCTCAGAGTCTGTTTCCATGTCATTTTCCTGATCAGAGCTAGCTTCACCTCGGGATTGGAGCTTCATGAGAGGGAGTATGAATCTCTCTGTCCATTTGTTCAAACTCTTGCCTCAGCAGTAATCACAAAAGCAGTAATCACAATTTTTCGCTCTTGAGTGGTGACTATTTTTTCGCTCTTGAAGTCTACTGTGTCAACGAACGAACCGCAACCGAAATGCCGGGAAAAGGGAAAGGGAAAGCTCCTGCGGCTGGTGAAATGTCCTCCTCTAGTGCTACCTCTACCCCTAGCCGTGTTGGCGTATCGAGGCACAACTGCCCTGTTTGCGAAAATGCCATTCGTGAAACGAAGGGCCGAAGCAAAGGGCAAGAGGCTGTCTTCTGTGATGGTTCCTGCCAGATGTGGTTGCACCGTTGTTGCGCCGGTCTCTCCAGAAAGCGTTTTGAAGCCGTGGCTAGCTCTGAAGAGCCGTTTCTTTGTCCAGCGTGTCAGCGCGGCAGCCAGCAAGAAACTATAACACTCCTGAAAGATGATGTTGCTGCGCTCCGTGCTGAACTTTTCCAGTTAAAAGAGTCTGTTGTTGCACTCCAAGCGAGTAAGCTGAACGATTGTGCGCAGCCGAAAGAAAACAGCTCGAGTTGGAATGTCGTCGCGGGCAGAGGAGCTAAGCGACCCCCCCGCAAGAGGACTGCTGCTGTGGACGAAAGCAAAAGCACCATGAGCAAACCCGACGCCGCAGCCCAGCAATCCTCCACTCACCGTCAACGAAAGCGCGTAGCTATCCCAGATGCACGAAGAATCTGGGGAACCATGAGAACTACCACCCGCACTGCTGTAATCAACGCACTCAAGCAGTTCACCACAGTCGATGTCACTAAACTAACTGTGAAGAGAAAATTCAAGACAGCCGCCAATGACCCTACTCGTGTCCTTAAGTGGTGGTTCATTGTTCGAGGTGAGCAAGACCTACTACAACAGGTGGATGGGGCATGGAATACAGTTGCTGTGCAAACTGCGTGGAAGTTGGAGCCAGCTTACATGTATGAGGATAAAGATACCGCTGCTCAACAACGTCGAGACAGTGTGGACTGCACCGACACAACAGCAACAGCTGTAGAAAACCCTACCCTAGACAATGTACTGGCAGCTGGTATTGATCATCCTACAATCCAGACATCCGAGGACAATGAACAATCTCCAATCACAATGGATCTCACAAATTCAGACCATGCACCTGTCTCTTTAGAAGCTCCAACTACTCCAGCCCCTTTAGATACAACTCCTTCTCTGGTCCAGTAGGTTATCCTAACATGGAGGGCGTGAGCTCTCAACCTAGAAGTAATTCTGTTTACCGTTTGTGCGCTGATCAAAATTTGTCAATTCTGTTCTACAATGCCAGGAGTTTGCTACCAAAGTTTGACGAACTGCTTGCTCTGTGTGATGAAAATCATCCAGGAGTGGTGTGTGTTGTTGAAACATGGCTGGGTGAGGAAATTACTGACTCGGAAATCTCATTACCAGATTATCAATTGTACCGTCTTGATCGCAACAGACATGGTGGTGGAGTATTAATGTATGTACATAAAGACTATTTTTGTAAAGTTCTCCTTGCAGGCCCTGCTCAGTTGGAATTTTTATTTATTTCTATTTATAAGAATTGTCACAAAGTTAATATTGGTATTTTTTATAGACCACCTAGTTCCCCTGTTTCTGTAATGGATAACCTTTTCTCAGTTTTGGAGGGCCTTGATGCATCTTGTTTTTCAAACTTTGTACTTTTAGGAGATTTCAATATTGATTTTTATAACCCTCTCCACCCCTTGTACTCCAAACTCACTAATCTAATGCAACTATTCTCTTTAACACAGGTAATCCAAGGTACAACTCACAGCTCCAGCAGTGGCCGAGAATCACTACTTGACTTAGCACTGGTATCCACCCCTGAACAGCTGGAGGAAAGCTCAACTATACCCCCTATTGCTAACTCGGACCATAATGGTCTCCTTCTTCAATGGAATTGGAAACTTTTGTCCAACTGCACTAGACCAACTGCACGAACCATATGGAAGTACTCTCATGCAGACTTTGGCAGAGCGAACGAATTACTGGCTGATGTTGACTGGGAACAATTGCTGGATACCCCGGATGTAGATCTAGCTCTACAAAATTGGGAAAGCAGTTTCATGTCTATCATGGAAAACTGTATCCCAAAGTGTACTTTACCAAGACGCAAAAATCTTCGTTGGCTATCAAAGAACTTAAAACGAGCAATGCAAAAGCGGAACACTTTATTCAAAAAAGCAAAGTCATCAGGGTCAGCTGTGCTGCAGAGAAAATACAAGCGAATGCGAAATAAAGTAACAGCTATATTGAGAAACTCAAAACAGTCATTCTTTGCAAGAAACATCAACAATGGATCCAAAAAAAAGTTTTGGAAGACAATGAAGTACCTTAGGAAAGATCAATCCACAATTCCATCTCTGCAGTCAGGTGACGCCCGTGCAGATAATGACCTAGACAAAGCTAACATGTTAAACAATTATTTCTCTCAATGCTTCAATACATCACTGCCACCTCTCTCTGAGTCTACAGCTACTGAACACCTGGATTTTAGTGAAGGAAGCTCAGAAAATCTGCTATGCACAGAGGACGATGTTCTGGGCCTTCTGCAATCAATAGATGTTTCTAAAGCAAGTGGTCAGGACCGAATCTCTGGTAGGATGCTAAAAGCCACTGCTGCAAGCATTGCTGCCCCAATCACCAAACTGTTCAACATGTCAATTTTGGCCGGCTGTTTTCCAACAACGTGGAAGCGATCTAATATTGTGCCCATTCCCAAATCCGGGGACAAAGGAAACCCAGCTAACTATAGGCCGATTTCTCTACTGCCAGTGCTAAGCAAACTCCTGGAGAAGCACATTGCTAATCTTTTGCTGCAGCAACTAACGGAGGCACGGTCAATCTTTGCTACACAGTGGGGATTCCAGTGTGGAAAATCCACAGTCACTGCTCTACTGGAGACGACTCATAACTGGTTTGAGATGCTGGAAAAAGGAAATGAAGTTGGCGCTGCGTTCTTTGATTTTAGGAAAGCGTTCGATTCGGTACCTCATCGTGCTCTGTTAGAGAAACTGGAGAACCTACAAGTCAATCATATACTTATAAAATGGATTCACAGTTACCTCACAGATAGGAAGCAGCAGGTGGTGGTAAATGGCAGTTCATCAAACCCTCTCCCTGTGCTATCTGGAGTCCCGCAGGGCTCAGTGCTTGGGCCACTGTTATTCCTGACATACATCGATGGGATCTCATCCATTACCCTCTCGCCAGGCAGTCACCTAACACTATATGCCGACGATATGTTGCTGTATCGACCTATCTCTAACCGTGCCGACTATTCCCTCTTGCAAGAAGACATAAACAGAATATCTGAGTGGGTCGATGCTAATTACCTACAATTCAACACTCAAAAGTGTAGTTTCATGCAGGTCACCAGAAAACGGACTGGTATATGCCCACCCACACTGCATCTCTGTTGCCAGCCATTGCAAGTGGTGGACTCCTACAAATATCTTGGGATCCTCCTATCATCAGACTTGTCCTGGACACAGCATATTGACTCAATCTGTGGTAAAGCAAGAAAGCTGACAGGGCTGATCTACCGCCGTTTTTACCAGCATTCAAACCCCGAGAGCCTATTCCAAATGTATATCTCACTCGTTCGCCCCCACCTTGAATATGCCAGCCAAATCTGGAACCCTTACAAACATGGGGAAGTCAATACTCTCGAGAAAGTACAAAAGTTTGCTCTAAGAATGTGTGCAAAGCAGCAAAGCAGTGGGATAGTAGCTATGATGACCTCTTACAGCTGTTTTCTCTGCCATCACTTCAACAACGCAGACTCTTCCTAGATCTATGCACCATGTTTAAAATAGTAAATGGTCTGTTTTATTTTCCACCTGGTAATTTTGTAGAGCAAACTCCCAGAGTCACAAGGTCACAGTCTTACCAATTATTTCTTTGTCCATATGCGCACACAACTAGTTTTTATAACTCTTTCATACCCCGCACCATACGTAATTGGAACATGTTTACTGCACATACACCCACCCTACCTGTTTCTGTATCATCATTTAAATCTAATATCTGGGCATACATGCAAAATTAGCTATTGTACAGCTATACTGTGTGTCCATTGCATTCTGCATAAATTTTCATAGAAAAAAAAAATAAATAAATAAAAATAAAAATAAATAAATGAGCGTGATCTCCTACAACACAGATCTTGTCCTTGGGAGAACTCCATCTCTAACCTTCAACTCGATTGAGCGTTCGACTGGCAGCAATACTCCCCATGCTCAGCAGGATGCTAATAAGTTCATGTGATGTAATGCAAGGAAGTTATGAGAGAAAGTTCAAAGTGTAAAGATTTAGCGCAATGTCGCGCGCATAATGAGGTAGCTACGTCATTATGCGCTCCTGCCTCTACACAAATGCATACAATTTATGTACTGCAGAAATGCTATCCCACTACCAAAACTACTTAGCTACCGGTACATGCTTATAACAAAACTTGGTTGATAAGCAAATCCTTGAGGGGAATCTAGCCACAATGCTGGAGCTTTGCTCAGGCAGCAACTTGTTTATTTTGCAAGTTATGATTACATCGCAGATATCATGTCCAAGTATGAAGGCGGATATTCTCTTAGACTGTCTTCCACAGCTCCTTTGGTTCCCTTCCTCCCCTTACAAATCTGTGAACTGCACATAATATAATTATTATAGCACAGGTCGTCCAACAAGCAAATAGTTTTGCAAGACAAAGACAATTTACATGTCATTTATTTCGGGCGCTTGCTGAATCCTTGTGAATCCATCGTCTGGTGCCTCACTACCGCTGTGAGGAATTTCTATATTAAGATTATTATTGTACCTGTCATAAAATTAATTTTGCACTTGTGCAAGTCTCAAAACGAACAGCAGAAAGAGAGAAATTAAGAGTTGATCAGTGCATGTTCAAAGGGGGTCAGAGTTTGTGATCAAAGTTAATGCTGCAAAGGTTGAGCAGCAGAGCTGATGGACCTTTTCCATGATAGAGGTTGGACACCCCCTTGCCGTATGTAGCAACAGAAGCCGCACAGGTGAACAAGTTGTTAGAACACTCGCAGGCATCCCCTGTGTGGAAGACACATAAACAGGTCCAAACATGATTGATGACCAGATGGCTCACAATACCAAAGTAATGTTACAGGACATAGAGAAAACACAATATGCAAATTAGTCCTGCATATTGGATATTTTGGGAGATGGGCAAGACCATTCAGAGCCACCAGCTTCCAAGAGTGTATCAGAACAAAGGGGTCACATTCAATCAGACTGTCCAAAGTGGTACATGTACATTACTTGTGGAACGCTCTTGTAAGCTCTTCATCGAAAACTTCAAACTTTGAACAGAGCAGCGTCAATCGCAGGTACAAAGATGGAGATCCCCAAACACCAACATAGTAAGCCTGAAGCTGTTATTCTAATCACAAGCCACCAGTGATTGTTTCCGCAACGACATCAATGATATTTAAGCAGCTATTCAAGCCTAAAAGCACGTCAGTACACATTTAGTTAGTTTCAACACTCCGTCATGCAGCTGTCCCGACTGGACACAACCCGTCAGTGATCCCCAAAGGAGGGTACCAGGATGCTCCCTCCTCATTTCCTGGCCTAATTTCCCTTGATGTGGTCATCAGAATATGGTCATGCTTCTGACTCTTCCCCTTTCCATCCTGTCACCTTAGGGGGAAAAGCACTGCTATCCAAGCAAGTATTTTCCTTGCTTAGTATAATATGCATTTACATCCCAGCTGGGGCAGGAATGCACTACCCCAAGTCATAGCTGGCAAGATGACAGCTCAGCATAGAATAGCGTATGTGTATCTGAATAGCGTATGTGTATCTGAATAGTGTATGTGTATCTGAATAGTGTATGTGTATCTGAATAGTGTATGTGTATCTGAATAGTGTATGTGTATCTGAATAGCGTATGTGTATCTGAATAGCGTATGTGTATCTGAATAGTGTATGTGTATCTGAATAGTGTATGTGTATCTGAATAGTGTATGTGTATCTGAATAGCGTATGCGTATCTGAATAGCGTATGTGTATCTGAATAGTGTATGTGTATCTGAATAGCGTATGTGTATCTGAATAGTGTATGTGTATCTGAATAGTGTATGTGTATCTGAATAGTGTATGTGTATCTGAATAGTGTATGTGTATCTGAATAGTGTATGTGTATCTGAATAGTGTATGTGTATCTGAATAGTGTATGTGTATCTGAATAGTGTATGTGTATCTGCCTGAGGAGGTGGGGGATTCCAGCCTCCTATATAGCCTCCTATATATTTGTCTGTTGATTCAATGTCCCCCTCTTCCCCCCAATACACACAGACATGTCACTCCTTCTCTCAACACATACACACTCACACACAAGACACTCACCACACACACTCACTCACATGTGCAACATCGTAGATTCGCAGCACGCAGGTCCTATGGTGGTGTCCCCGGGGGCAGCATCAGGACTCTCTCCTCGTCATCCTTGTGGCCGTAGTTTTGGCCTGGCATGGGGATGGGGGTCGTGATTCATTGGAAAGCCTGCTGTTGGCTTTGAAGGTACAGGCTCAGTTAGAACAGGGGTGGCTCACGCCTATCGTTCACTTCTCTGACCCCCTCTCACTTTCAGCACTGGGAGGGGTGGAGCATTGGGAGGGGTGGAGGATTAGGAGGGGAGCATTAGTTTCTTTTCTCTTTTTTTCTCTTTTTTTGCTGCGAGCATTGGGAGGGGTTGAGCATTGGGAGGGGTGGACCATTGGGGGGAGTGGAGCATCGGGAGGTGTGGAGCATTGGGAGGGGAGGGAGAGGTGGTATGGGGGATCAAGACATGAACTAGAGGTGTTCATAGAACACATACCCCGCGCTGAACATCTACAGGCCAGGCAGGATGCATGCAGTGCAGCTACAACCAATGTCACATCTCTGCCGATGCGCATCGAACAAGGTGGCTATCGCGTATACTGTGTTCATGTATTATGGCCATATCCAAGGTGTGGGAGTGACCGCTTACCGCATATTATATTGTGAAGTTAAAGAGGTGGGGCCAAATGTTAGAAATAGCTGGAAAAAACAACAACAATAGCCACGATGTCTGTGAAGTACATAGATCGTGAGAAAACACTGTTTCCTAGCGGTTACGTATCTCGAAGCATGAAGTTTCCAAATGTACTACATGTCCTGTTCTTGATGGGACTCTGAGGTCACGAAGAGGTATAGCCAATGTTATGAAAAGGCAGAAATACAGCGAAACAGAGAGCCTTGACTTCAGTCAGGTACACATAGAGCAGTTTTTTTTGCTATTATTTTGCTATTATTTGACTCCATTTCGATGGTTAATGTGGCGAGATTTTTTTCGCCTGACAGACAGACAGACGACTGACTGACTGACTGACTGACTGACTGACTGACGGACAAAACTGACTGCTTAACACCGCTTCGCGCATGCACGCGGGGTAATAAGTATGTGTATGTGTGTGTGTAAGTGGTGGGAGGGGAGGGAGAGGAGTGAGGGGTGAGGTGGGAGAAAGAATGAGGGAGGAAGAGGGGGAAGTGGGAGCAAGGAATGAGGGAGGGAGCGAGAGGAGGTGAGGAGTAAGGGAGGGAGTGAGTGGTGAGGTAGAAGGATTGAGGGGTGAGGGAGGAAGAGGTGAGGGTGGGAGAGGAAGTGAGAGGTGGGGAGGGAGGGAGAGGGAGCAAGGGGTGAGGGCACTGAGGGGTGAGGGTGAGAGGGAGTTAGGGGTGAAGGAGGGAGGTACAGGTGAGGGTAAGAGAGGGAGAAGTAGTAAGGGGTAAGGAAGAGGGAGTGAGGGAGGAGAGGGAGTAAGGGAGGAGGGTGAGAAAGGTGTGAGGGGGTAAGGGAGAGGAATGAGGGGTGAGGGATGAGGCAGAGCAACTATTTTCCATTTTGTAACATTCTCACTCCTTCACCCTCTTTGTCCCTTCCTCACTTTCTTCCTCACCACAACATCGGTACACTATCTGCACACTTACCCTCACTGTGCGGCCTACGCTGGTGAACTCAAGTATGGGAATGTATTCCAGCTCCATCACAAAGTACTCCAGTAGTGGGAATGGCCTGAAGATGTGTGTAGTGTGAAGGGAGGGAGAGGAGGTAGGGGATGAGTATGTGTGGATGTGTGTGTGTGTGAGTGGTGGGAGGTAAGCCGGATCAGGGGATAAGTGTGTGTGACCTCTACCAATTCGAAGAAAATAAGACACGAAAGACGCCCCTACCAGTGCAGTAGGGATGATACAAAGAGGCTGTGCACTTCAATGTCTTTTAGGCCAGCAGGGAAATGCCAGGCCTTCCAAAAATGTTGGTTTCCAATCAACTCCAAGGTTTCAATCATGCAGTTCACTAAGGAAACCTGATGGCTTTCTTTTATACAGCCCTATAGTGTCTGCTACACTTGAGGGTTTTGTGGTTACCGGTTTAACCCATTAACCGATAAATTATTTTTCTCCGGAGGTCTCTAGCAGCGTATGGATGCATTAAACCTACCATATCTCCAGTTCTCTCAGCTTTTCAGCCCCCAAACTCCACACACCTGACCTTGCAGCAATCCTCTACACTTTCGTAACTTTAACCACACCCACCCATCAAGGGACATCCAATAGTCACGGCTCTCGGCCGACCATCGCTCGACTAGACTGAGAAAAATGCTTCACTGCCAGAAAAGGAGGGCCTACAAGGCGAGAGGACTGTTTTCTCAGCCCATTTGTGCAAAGGAGGACAGAAGTGGCCCGCTGGGCTCCAACCAAGGGCTCTTCAAGGCTAAGCCCAAACACCGCCATGCTGTCTGCACCCTTCGGGTGCACCCACCCACCTCCCCCTGCCCCGCCCTCTCTGCTGGCGCAGAGCCTATCTCCCAAGGACATTGCCGGAAGTCTGACATCACTGATGAAATCTCATGCCGTCTGTAGACGGCTTCATCGGTTAAAGTGTTAATCACAGTGAATAACAGTGTTGTCTAGGTGCAAGCTAATGCCCTAAGGGGCTGTTCTTTTTCTTAATTCTTTGTGTTTGACCCCTGGCCAGTAAAAGACTGCCAAACAAACGTGAAGCAGATTCCGTGGATGGTGAAGGATGCTTCAAAAACTTTCTATGGGCCATGAGTGAGATTTGAAACTCAGTATAGGGCCATTTCTCACCTCCGTTTAGGGCCATTTCTCACCTCCGTTTAGGGCCATTTCTCACCACCGCTAAGTCAGTACATGGTTTTCTAAATTTCACGTGCATGCATATTATGAATAGCCATGATTGCGCTTGGTCGACATGGGAGCCTTCAGCGGACGCTTTCGCAGGCACGTAACACCACGGGAATATACAATGGTTACACATTCCGTAGTGTGCTTCAAGAATCGTGCTGTATAGAGGGCCCTTCGTTGTACTTGATCCCTTTACTGACCTCGCTTCCAAAGCTCTCAACATGATCCTTCATAAGCGATGTCACAGGGCTCACAACTAGCACAATCGAGCGCAGTCTTCAGACGTTGTTGCCAGCGCGAAGGGAAAATTGGCATGGCAAAGGCTCTTGGCTGTTGTGAGTATTCAAAGCAATTACTACGTAATCTTGCAATCTCATTGGTCCTTACGTAATAAGCCCAAGAAATTCGACTTTGTTCACCAGACCGTCTCTCCCCATGAGGGGGTGTGGTCTGGGCACAAGACTAGCATGATTGAAACTTGGATGCAAAATATCACGTGATTTAAATCCACCAAGATGTCACGTGACAATTTGGATCCAAGATGTCACGTTACAACTTGGATTCTACTGGTGGATTCAAGTCAAGAGATATATACTGCAGTTCTGCACTCCGAGTTTGGATCAAGCAATTAAGCAACGTCCCTGAGAAATACGGTACACTTGAGCTCACACACACACTCAACACTCGATCACACACACACACTCACACTCGATCACACACACACACACACACACACACACACACACACACACACACACACACACACACACACACACACACACACACACACACACACACACACACACACACCTGCACTTGTGGTTTCTCCACATTTCGGTGAGCAGGGACACTGCAAGCCTTTGTCTCCAGACCAGATCTTTGCCACTGGTAGAGCTAGTGTGGGAGCTGAGAGCTGTGTGTGGGTGTGAAAGGTATATGAGGTGTATGTGGAGGATGTGAGAGCGTGAAGGGTATGGGACGTGTATGGAGGATGTGTGTGTGGAGGGTGTTGTGGTGTGTGCGTGGAGGGTGTGTATGTATGTGATGTGTGTGTGTGTGTGTGGAGGGTGCAAGTGTGTGCATGCATAATATACTTGGCTTGTGTAACTCAGTAAAATTCTCTTGGTAATTGGTCCATTGAGTGTGCAGTTATGCGGTGCATGTTCCGTGCAATTTAGGAATTTGTGTTGCGCATTCTCTGAATCTGGAAATTGCGTGCCAATCTCGAGATTGCGAATCTCAAGATTGTGTAAATGTCTTATAATATATGCAATCTCGAGATTGCACCTCAAGATTGCGTGTGCAGAATCCGCAAGCACTATGTCTTCTAATTGGCTGTCGTTGGTTGCACTAGTCGCTGTCTTTGGCAGTAGAGCTCTCGTGGAAGACCCATGACCAAGCCGTCATGCACTGGTGCTTATGTGCCGAAACTTACAGTGGGGGCAATTGAAAGTTGCTAAAGAGTTACTTTCTGTGCCACTATTGCTCGCTCCAATTCGACTAACCAAAGAGAATGGCCAGAAGATAATCCGAAGACTCTGTAGAACGCCATCCAGTTCTTTGACACAATCTTGAGATTGTGCACTTGCATTTCTGAGCAATCTCGGCATGCAATTTCCGAATTCTGAGAATGCGCAAACCAGTCTCAAGATTAGTGCAACATTTACGTAGTTATGCACGTAGGTACACAACATTGTGTAGTTACAACTATGCATGTTGTGTACAGACACGTACATCTGGACATGTGCTTTCTAACTGGTGCCCACCATATGGCCCCACAACATTACAATCAAGACCTCGGGATCACTATACTTCCCAATATGATGTTGCTTAACACAATATTATCATCAAAACTATATATGCTAGTGTATGTACTACTGCAGTTCATGACGCTTTACCTTGACAAATCCCCGTCCATCCATTGTGGAGACCTGTGGTCAAAACACCCAAGCAGTGAGCATTCTAAACAGAGGTAGGAAGGGAGTTCTCCAATATATAGTCAGTCAGGTTGAGAAGGTAATGTTGTATCACCCCATAGTTCTGGCACCCCATAGTTCTGCGATAGGAGACCTTTCCATCGCTGGTCCGGAATTCCGTTACAAAAGCGAATGCAGAAGACCTAAACGTGAAAGTGGAAGGCCTAAACAAACTCCAGAAGATCCGTAAGCGAAGCTGCAACGTTTTTCAGAAACTTCACTATATACTGCATATGCTGCTAATGTATTATGGTACACCAAGATTGCTCTAGTACATGTATATGGAAATGCCATGGAAAGTGATGCAACTGCAATGGACTTCTTGTGCCTGCTGTATTCCCATCCATCTTCAATTTGTACATCTGCATGTGCTAGGTATTGTTTGTCATCATTTTGTTGCGCTACCTGTATCCTTTTGTGCCTGATTGTGTCTCCGTATTAGTACAGCTGGCTATTCCTAGATGGATCAGCCTCGGTTGAAAGGACCACATGCATGAACTTAGTCTACTACTACCACTACGAATGTGTGGGCTCAGAATGAGGATAATCTATAGAGCGGCTGCGTTTGACGTCACCGGCCGTAAAACAACTGAAACGCCCTCCGTTATATATTCCATTTCTTTCATAAGACTGTACAGTGATCTTAGAAACTCAAGCAGCTCGGAACTAACTTATGAAGTAGTACTACTGTGTCAACTGTTGCTGTAGCGCAGCTACCATACCGATTAGATTGAGCAGCTACGTGACCTCGAGCACAAGTGAGCTAGTAGTTTGCATTCAGTTGCCACTGAACTCCATGTTCTTTTGCCATGCGGAAGTACTCGTGCAGTCACATGGTTTTGTGACGTCATAGTGCGTCAATGCAGCTGCTCAATTGTCAATTGCTATACTGTTGGGTGAAACTGAAACCACACCTGTACTACTAGCTAGCCATTAGGTAAACTGGTACTCACGCATTCCAATAATGGTCCGAGTGTCCCAGTCCAATTGTTGGGTTGGGTAGGGGTCTGTTTCACAGTGCAGGGGGTTAAGGAGCAAAATTTGACAGACAGTGGCTAAGTTGGAACAGAGTGTCGCATAATAGACCAGGCATACATTACAATATGAGGAGAGGCCAACAGTTCACTCTGAGATTACAAATGTAGCACGGAGCATTTACAAATACACCTCTCTAATCCATGCACAAATTCTTCATCCTACTTTACTCAACACAAACACTGCAGACAACATCAGTACTAGAAACATACACAAAACTAACTTCCCACTAAAAACAAAGGGAAGAACTCTGCTCTTCAGAGAAGCCTATATGAAGGTTAGGGGTGGTACAGCGAATACAGTCTTGCTTTGATTTTACGAGATGATAGGCCACTAAGTGATATACGTACCAATAGGATGTTCTACCAGGAGTGATAGGGAAAGGGGAGGGAATAGGCGTAAGGAAAGGGATGGAAAGGAGGGAAGGGGGGGGGGGGGGGATTGAAGGAAGAGAACGAGGCTAGGAGGGGATGGAATTGAAAGGGAAGGAAGGAAAAGGAAGGAGGGGAGAAAGGAAGGGAAAGGGAGAGGAGAGGGAATAGGGGGAAGGAAAGGATGGAAAGAGGGAGGGGGGAAGGACAGGGCTGGACTGATGCGAGGGGATGAGAGGCATGTTCCTTGTTCCCAGGCCACGCAGGAACGAGGCTAGTACACTACATACAGCAGGTACACATTGAACCACTAAAAATAGGCAACGGTACTATTGTAGTACACAGGTAGTAATGGATGTACATCCATGACCTGCTTGTGTGAATTATTAACCATTGCTAAACAGTACACAAGCGGCACCGCCTCCGGGTAGCTAGTGCAAGTAGCTGGAGGCCTACGGAAGGTTCACCTGAATCTTCCGTACGCCTTTTTTGAAAAATTGCCTCGGCAGTTTGCTTGCAAGACTGATACAAGTGCAGGACGCTACAGATGGTTTAACAAGATGGTAGCTATAGCTAGCTATAGCTCTGAGATTAGATCAAATCTTGGTGGATGCTGCCGTACTGATGAAAGACTTTACAGTATGTCAACAGGCAAATACGTCACAATTTGTTGCACCAATAGACACATATGATGGACAAACTTCAATGAAAGGCGAACTGATCATACCTTTGACTTGGACTGAAAAGTATACGCGAGCACACATGGCTTGACTTAGACTAAATTTGTCAATGGAGGAATACTGATGCATTGTTACAGTAGTCTACGAGCATCTAGCTAGCTACACGTTGCCTACGTTGGTCAGTGGTTTCTCATTGCCTTCATAGCCATCTCCTCTCTCGGTCAGCTTGTAGTCATTGTAGTCATTGCTCTCTCTGTTCCGGACTCTCTTGTTCAGGCCTTCTTTGCAGTTGCCTTTCTCAGTCAGCTTGAATAGTCTGCGTTCTTGGCGCTCCTCAGACAAACATTTTTGCGTATACCTTGTAATCCGACTTCTTGCTGTTTAGCCTCTCTTGCTGAAATCTCACATGATCTTGTTTGTGTCTTCAGTCGTCTAGCACAGTAGGGTGCGGCCACATGCGCATTACTAGTTAGTAAATCCGTCGCGCATGCGCTCAAGCTATGTGGACGGACAGGCAGACGTATACGTACCCAGCACTGTGTCTCGGCGCTTCGGCACCGAGACAAAAACATCAAGCTTTCAGCACTGCGATAAACATCAGCCATGACAATAATTGCGATTCGAAATTACTATCACCCGTCCCTACTAATTAACCATATGACCTTATTACGTAGGAACAGGGACTGAAAGGATATGGAGTTTGTCCTTCTCTCAACACCCATGCGCCAGCCACCGGGTCCCCCCCTACTGTGAGGCCGCACTTTGAACGAGCTGGAACAATGCTGCTTCACTTCTCTGAAGTCCTTGAAGACAGTCTGGGTAGAAGAGAGGGGAAGGAGAGGACGTGGAGAGTTGAAAAGCAGTGGGGAGGGGGAAGGGAAGGTAGGAGAGAGGAATAAGCATGATGTATGACAGCACATCATATGAGGTAGAATCTCAATCTGAGAATACGTATATGGGATTTTAAACAACATGAACTACAGTGATCGAACTAGTTTAGACCAACAGCCATACTTTCTTCACCGCGCACAGAGGGGGGAGCCTGGGAACGAGGCTAGCGAAACAGCAGCTAGAGAGACGTGAATTGCGCAGTAATGTACATGTGTTCGTTATCGTAATTTATCCTCTTTCCTCAGTATTCGTAAATTATTTCGCGTGATACATTTTCGCGTTTAGGGGCATTCGCGAAAATATTTTTATAACGAAAATTTCCCTGATATACGACACTAGTTCATCCACACACCCCAAACTGATTGATGTGTGTTCTGACTCGATGCCAATCTCCACCCATTATGCAGAATTATGATCAGCTTCACTTGTAAAGCAATGTCATCCATCTCCTGTACCTCAAATTTCACCGATGAAATCCTCTCCAATTCAGTGGACTACATAAGATCACTCAAGAAATGAGTTGTTGAAGCTGATTGCATTCCTCTATTAAGCTATTATAGCTTAGAGGAATGCTGCTGACTCTGGGGGTTGGATGAAGCTCTGGAACACAGCATTTCGACGGCAATATTGCCTCACTTCATGCAAGCTGCTGCGCAAAACTGTTTTCACAGACCAAGCAGGTCCAGTATCTCTATGCGACTTTATTGTCCTTCCAGACGGTGCTCTCTGTGATCATTTTCGTGCTGAACACACCGACTTACCCCATCGCCCCGAACTCTCTTGTTGGCTTTATTTGTCACTGTTCCAAAGATCTCTCTTGTAATGGTTTCACTTTGTGCAACCGATTCTTTGTGTACAGTGTACATTTAAGTTTGTGTGTACCACCATGTACAAAATTAATGTATGGGGCAGTATGAATTTTGACTAACTTCCAGTTCACAGGCCATAGCGCTACCATAGATAATATACCAACCGGGATTGGAAACAGCTCACGTGATGCTATACGTACACTTTAAGCTCACGGACAGGGCGCGTTGGATTTTCATCACTTTCCAAGGTGTTGATTGCTTTGATCTGGACTGTAGCAGCTGTGTTTCTCAAGCAAAGAAGTTACAGAGAATCCATGAAGAAGAGGAGACAACCATCGATACAGGTAAGCGATTTTAAATGTTTTAACGCAAGCCGTCATGGGTGTGCATTGATAGGGGTGCTAAGATGATAAGTTGGCTCTGCTGTTTTGGGTGTTTTTGTCCCTTCTAGAATGTGGGCAGTTAGGTAAGGAAATTTTGTGGGGGTCTTAGGTCAATTGAACTACCAGCTATGTTGATAGTTGTACAGGAGAGCATGGTAGCCCCTTTCCCAGGCTCCTCCCCCTGCACGCGCCGACTAAAAATACCGGGGCAGAGAGCCTGGTACGCTTTCACACGTGATACGCGGCACGTTGACGTCATGTCTATAATTAATTGAACGGTGACGTTTAACTGGAACCAGCCGCCGGCAGCCGGCTCGAGCTCTCAGTCCAGTGTAGTGATTTGTGGCAGTGATCCAGAACGATGGCTACGACAGTGGAGAAAGTTACCTGGTTAGAGGGACTGTTAGAACGTGATTTCAGAATGTAGTAGCTACGTTTCTTTTTGTGTTGCTAGAATAGCTAGCACAAATGACCTTTGCACTCCCATAGAGTAGCCTCGTTGTTAGTCTCCCCCACGTGTGGTGACTTTTCGTGGTTGCGCAGGGGGGAGCCTGGGAACGACGCTACCATTGCACAATACAATCAGCTATTCAAAGTTTGTACCCAGTCAATTTTATTTCAAGATTGCAATCATTGAAATTAAAATTCAATTATTAACCAGGTTGAAACAGCGTATACAGGAAGGGCCAGGTGTGGGCCAATACAAAGCATGCATCAAATTTGCGGAGGTCCAAGAGATGCTTCGGGAAAGGTACCCTGGTGACGAGATCACCACATGTCAAGTGGTGACGCTTCTTCAGCTGGCATTCCCACATGCAACAACAGAACGCACCACATACATCACTGGAATCAGACGTCGGCCAGCGAGCATGGTTTCTCTTGTCCCTTCACCTACAATCCCATCGATTCAGTTGAGTCAATCAGCAATTAGTCCACTGACAGTCCATTCAGGCTGAAAACACATGGCTCTTGGCCAGAGTAACCGCTCTTGAATCAGAAAATCAGCACTTGATTCGGCTATACGAGCAACAGATGCAGTGCCTCAGTACATCAAGCTCCATCCTCATTCATGGGCCAGATACTGTAGAGGGGTTTGAGAGTTTCTCCATTGATGCCGTTATCTCAGAGGTCAAGCAGTGCAGCCCTGACCTCCTTAGCCTATTCAACAGGCTTGGGGATGTGAGGCGAAATGTACCTGATGATTGCGATGACCTGGCAGCAGAGGAGATAAAAGCCTTGATAGCCCTATGCACACTTCTGAATGCAAAATCTAGGAAGGTGAAGGGAATGCAGCTCTTCATGGGCATGATGCTTACGGCTAGGGCTACAAGCAGACAGGTATTTATTACGGAGACATACATGTACTATAATATAATATAACCTCCACAATTACCTGAGATCTATTATGTTACCCACATTGTAGGCAATCACAGCGTTAAATCATGCTGGGGTATGTATGTCGTACGCCCAAATATGGGAGTACCACAAGGACCTGACAGATGAGGCTCGCTACAGGGAGAAAGTGAAAGGGGGAAATTGGATGTGGGTGTAAGATAATTTCAATCTCCACCAAAGGGTCCGGCATGAGCGTGAAGGTATTTCAAAACAGTGTTACATAACCCCAATCATAAGACATAGTTTGACTAATATTAACAAACTATTTGTAGATCGACACAATGTGATGCACAATACGACAACCCGATTGGCAGTGGCTATCAACAACCTACCTCCATTCGACTTCAGCTGGGAGGATGCAACCCCTCAAAAGAGCAGAGGAAGGCTGGAGATAGACAAGGTGTACCCGAACGTAGAAGATGGAAGGCAGCTGTTTCAAAGGGCTACACAGTATGTCGCGAGAGTTCTGGTGGAAGAATTTCCCTGTTTTAGGGATCTAAGGCGATTTGTTGCTGCACTCAGCAATACAACAGCTCATAAATCCACCATCGTCCCCATGAGCCTTCTCTTCAAAGATGAGAAGTACATTGATGACAACATCCAGATCCTGCAGGAGTACATGAGAGAGTGTGGTCTCCACAGGTATAACTCAGATGTTTTTGACACCACCGCATTTGTGGGTACTAATTTAGCAAATTGGGAAAAACTGATAATTGTTTCCACATATGAAGGCTATACGTACATCTAGTACAAGCTGGTGGACGTACATCCATGAGACCTGAGGCATCATTCTGAAAAGTGAGCTTCCGTACCTGTTGCACTAGCACTAGCTCACCAGCAGTGCGGCTGCCACTTGAGATCAGTACAGTGCTAAAATTAATACCCAACAAATCTGCTTATGCCCAATTTGCTATAAATAGTACCCGCAATTATAGTGCATATGGTATGTGTGGTGACATCATAAACACAAAGTTCCTTATAGAGCAATACAAGGGTCCCAAGTTTGAGTGTCAACAGGAGAAGGGTAGCAACAAGACGGGAGATGCATTTGTGAGGTATGTGCAGGGAGATGATGATGACGATGACAACACTGAGAGTGTAGCTGAAGAAGATATCGTGGACATAGACTATGAGCTATTTCTTACAGATTAGATAGTTACCTCGGTATTCTGGCTGGCCGTACCTTTGTATTGTATTGTGGATGTGAATGCATACACTCACATAGAATGAACGTTCTTTTTCTGTAATTACATGGCTATCAATTGCATACGTCTAAATTTACATCACATATTCTGACAACAAATTGACTACGTAATCCAGGAACTGTTGAGATATCACTCCTGTTCGTAATAAACTTAGCTTGATGGAGATCGTGAAACGGAAAGGTGACCTACTCCTTCCTCCCAATTCGTTTCAAGAACTCTTCTGGAAGCAGCAGAAGGAAGCGGCAGCAAAGAGTGACTCCCGAAGCATGCGCTGGCACCCCCTCATGATTAGGTGGTGCCATCATCGTTCCAGTGGCGCTAATATTCACATTCTGTTTGGTTGCATATAGATTGTTACGTATATTGATCATCATTTTCAGGCGTTAAGAGAAAGTTACCTTCACAACACACCCTTCGCGACTACACTCACTATGCAAATGCAAGTCTTGGGTTTTCCAAACAAGTGGATGATATGCTGATGGAAGCAGCTGAAGTGAAGACCTGTCCTGGCTGCACAGGTACGAGCACTAGAGAGCTAATTTCAGTATGTACCATTCATTACTCTGTGTTACCTATTGTAGGTGCTGAGCGAGTCTGTTTCCAAAGCGCTGACACTGAGGGGTGGACGTGAGACTGACGAAACTGCTCGTTTCCTTCTGATGATGGACACGTTTTTCGACCGTGTTAATGTCCATAACTTCACCCATGGATTCCGTGCAGCTGAACCATTTCAAATGCCATACTGGAGTGCAGATGATCAGAGGGTGAAGGTATGCAAACGGTTAATTCTATACGGGGGGGGGGGGGGGGGGGGGGGGGGCACTTACTATGGGTCCATCATTTTACTTTCGTAGTGGATCCGTGAGGAGCCAGCGGATCTGCCAAGATCCTCTCGAAATTTTTTTTGGATGTCAACGGCAACGTGGTGGAACTTACGATAACCCGAACATGCAAGAGGTCCAGAAAAACATGCAAGCCCTAGGTGAGAGTAATCAACTCTTTTGCTAAGGGGCCAGCGAAGGGGAATTGCCGAGGTTTCAGTGGTGACTATGCTAAAGTTGATATGCAGAAAGAGAACAAACCATTACCAAAGCGTAAAGCAATTCAATCTAAATCTAAATTGTAATGTTCTTCTTTCTGATCTTGTAATGATAATATTCAAACTGTACATGCAAGCAGTAGATTATTTACTGTCCTTGGCTATTAGCTTCTTCCGTAAACCTTTGGACTTTTGAAGTGACTTTGTAGTCGCGGACTTGAATTTTTCACCCCAAGCACTAGCATATAAAAATCCTCGTATTGTGATCCACAGTTTGACAACTTGTTTCAGTAGTGCTTCAGCCTCCTCTTTCTCCAGTCACATCCCACGAGGCACCAATGGAATTGGACATCCTCATTCTCCAGAATGTGCTCTGTGATGTCACGCACAAAGTTTGGAGGCTCTTGGGGTTGCAAGTGTTTCCGGAGTTCCAGTTCCATTGCAACCATCACTTGGAATGTACTTTCATTGACGCGTTTTAGGCTGCCTCTATCAATTAAATTCAGCCACTCTTCTGCTGTTCCTCCTTCCTCGTCACCATCATCCAGTAGATCTAGCAGGCACAACTGCAGCTCGTCATTGAGTGGATGGGCTGACTTCTTCAACTTCTTTAATAGAGCTCGTGGGATATACCCCGCTGCATATCGTAGAGCATTCAGCTCCAGTGTTGTGATTGAGGGCTGCTGATCTGTGCCTGCACCCTGGCTCCTGGACACTTCTCCTTCACCAACTTCTCCAGGATTGCATTTCCAATGCTTTGATAAAAGATAGGGTGGCCTTTCTCTCCCGAACTTTGCTTCAGAAAGCATTGCCACTTGGAAATATATGCATCTGAGCAACAGAGCTGATGATAGGAGCTCCACATCTACTCTCTTGATTTTGTTGAAGTTACATTGCGTGGGACACAAGCTTTGACGGAAGAAAGAAGCAAAGATGAAAACTCTTCAGCTGAGGGGCGGTTTTCAGGACGCACCAGCCATTTCTCAAGTTTCTCTGCGGCACTTAGAACGTTTGTGGCAACTGGTGACTGAGTGTGAAAGGCATCATCACCAATCACTGCTTACACACCGGCTGCGAGGTAGCTGGAAGCTAAAGAACAATACAGCAGTGCTATAAATACAATGACACTAACTGAATATGAATACAAAGACCTTGAACATACCTGGAACACTCTCGCAGTCTCGATCTCGTTCACAAGGTTCAGTACTCCAAATAACGCCAACTGGCTATAACGATTAGTAAAAGTTAATCAGAACTCGTAGCGCTTCCGGTACAACACGGGCTGGAGGTGTGAGTACGTGATAATTAGCGTTGTTTCCAATCCCGGTTGGTATATTATCTATGGCACTACTCTCTCTCTCTCTCTCTCTCTCTCCCTCTCACTTTCTTACCTGCATGTCAATGCTGGGAGGTGGTGTTGAATCGATGGCCTGTAATGAGGGCATAGAGCCACCACCACTGTGAATTCTTGCTCGCTGCATCTGTGAGGGGAGTTTGTGTGTGTGTGTGTACGTGTTTGTGTGTGTGTGTGTTTACATCCTACTGGACTGTGCCACCACCAACTATGGACACTACTTCACTGAAAACAGTCATAATCAGGCCACACCCACTGTAACACAACAGCACAGCAACAGAGGACCTGGAAGTCCCCAACCTGCCACAAAATAAATGAAAAGCACTAAAGTGCAAACCTCGCCCTCATGTAGCAAAGCGTACCCATAAGATCTACTATAGTGGAATACAGGACATTGGAGGGCGAGCCTGAGCAAAGTGCACGTGCAAGACATGCATGGAGCAGTTGCATTCATACAGTGACTGTCATTAGACTCAATTATTAGTCTCGTTCCCAGACGAGACTAACTCAATTATGTGACTGGGCAAATTATGAGCCACAGAAATTATTGACACTACACGCACTAAACATACACTCGTGCAACTGTGAGTCAGGTTAGCGTTAGCTGAACCAGTCTAGCAGGTACGTCACCGGCCATGGCGGTAGACCCACAAACTGTCTCCGTCTTTGTTGTCGCCACCGAGGAGGCAGAAGTTCATGGTGCTCTAGCCAGGCCAGGTAGGTTCACGATGTGCAAGTATCACGTGTCATCCGTTGCGCGTTCGGGGTCTGGTATCAGGATCCTGGGAACCAGACTATAGCCCGCTAGTTTGTCACTTTGTGCCGCTTGGTTTGTGGTAGCGCTGGTGTCGCTAGACGCCACGCTTCACGTACCAGTAGTCTAGTAACAGCGCTAGTGACCCGCTGATGTCGATTTTGTGGCACAAGCACCAAGTAAAGTTTTCGCGGTGAGCTAAAAACTGTCATAACTCTCGAACTAAACATTTTTATCCAAATTGCTATGTTACTTTTGTTCCTTACGTCTAGCGCTTTCTTTTGATACCTTGGTCTCGCTCGTCAAGTACCCGCAGCGCCCGCTAGAGCGGTAACAGACAGACAGACAGACAGACAGACACACACGATGAGTACTAGAACCTCCCGGGGTGAGGTTAACAATGTGAATTCCACAGTCACTCATGCATAACAGCTACAGCTGGAATAAGGGATGGAAATGTTTAGTCTGTGCACTGAAAGGGCAGGGCCTGGAACTGCAACAGGAAGTGTTGTGGGACCCTGAGCAGCCTGTCCCCATACACAGAGCTACACTCTGGTCTTCAAGAACATTAATCCTGCAGTGCCAATTTGTGCATGTATTCAGTTTGTCATTACAACCGCACTACTACAATCCTCTAAGAACATCCTAGCCTCTTTCCCAGATCCTGTACCGAGTGCCTGGGAACGAAGCTAAGAACACCTCGATCACCACAAACTTAATGTCACTCTTCTACTGACATCTCACTACCACAGCCCACTACTGAGTAGCCATTTTGCCTTGTAGGGCCTCCATTTCCAGAATTCATGGCCCGTTTTTTAGCAACAGCATGTTGCAATTTCCCGTAAGCCCTAAGGGTATATACTCTTTAGGGCCCAAGCTTTTTAGTCTTTAGACATATCCTAATTTCTGTTACCCGGCATTGCTGGGCTCAAAACTGCTCCCACAGGTAATTTCAGCTATACTTAAGCATATAATGTAGTTTAACAGAGTTAATCGTAGTTAACAGCGGGGATGTCCCGATTCATTGGAAGGGGCGGAGTACCTCAGAGGGGTCAGAGACATGCGCAGAATGGCAGGGAAAGTGCGCGAGATGAGCACATGCATTATACGGTGCAACTGTGTCTTTGACTGATTCCCCTCCCCTGCCAACCCCATCAGAGCCAAATTAGTTAGCATGTTCCAAAAAGTTCCATGAAGCACCTGTTAGGACATGGGTGCCACATCTACATTGTAGAATTGATTACAGTCTCCATCATAATGATGTGATGCTTAGGCCAGCCTACCTATAAACCTAATAGGGAGGGCTAGCCTGGCACTCCCCCCCCCCCCCCCCCCCCCCCCCCCCCCCCCAGGAGCTATCATGTGAGCCCATTACGATCATTAGATCACGTGATCCTGCGGTTGACAGCTGGCCAGGCTCCGCCAATAAGGTTAGTTAAGATACACAACGTCGATTGGACGTAAGTGAAATACATAGTTCAAGGACCAGAGTTAACAATGTATGTGACTTAAACCACACCCACCAATTGCAATCAAGTCACTTCTGCCCTTCACCACTAACCACGGGAGAGCTGGTTGATCTGGAGGTTGCAGGTAGTGGCCTGGGAACAAAATGCTAGTGTGCTTCAGTTTGGTACTCTGATCTAGCTGACAGAGATCCAGTGTACACAGGTCAGGGAATTACTCCAAATGCATGTACCTGTACCTGGGTGGAACTCATTACCCATTACTTGCTATAGCAACCAGTCGTTAATAAGCACATGCTAAGGACTATGATTTTAAAGCCGCACTCAACAAGTACTAACATGATCCAGTGTTATCTAGCGACGGAAACATCCACCTAGAACCTCCCTCCATCAACCAACCCCGCCCCATCCAGACCTTCAGACAGTAGTGTTGCAACCTGTGGCACTATGGCTATCCCGAGGCTGGGAACGAGGCTAGAGAAGCGCAGATGCTGACACAATGGAACTCGTGTATCACAGAAACGGCAACGTAAAGGGTGTCGGTCATGCCAACGATACTACTGCACACGCTCTGAAGAGTGACGTACGCATGACAGCCATATTATTATATAGACTACATGTGCATGCGGCAGCAGCTGACATATCAGCTGATGCATACCGCAACCACCTGCTCAAAGTGGCAAGCAACTGACGTAAGTAGCCTCATTCCCAGGCTCCTCCCCAGTTGTTTGTCGCACGCGCATACTGTACAGTATGCGACAAAATGCTGAGGAGGAGCCTGGGAACGAGGCTAGACGTAAGATCGAAGACTCTATCTACTACATGTACCTCTAAGAAAGCATACAGCTGTATGCATGTTATGGCCATCTTCAAGGAGATACCGTACAGTTGGTGCATTTGTGGGAGAAAACCTTCATGAAATGCTTGCAAACATATTTTTGGACCAAATGCTTTTAGGATATCACGGCAATCAGGACAAATTCCAGGCCAATTCTCGCAGACATACTCACATGAATTACAATGAAAATGTGATTCGTGAACGCTTTCTCCTGTGAACAAACCTGCTATACGGAACGGACTATTTGACTAGTTGAAATTCTTGTGGATATAGTCAGAATTCGACAAGTCTTGCTCAAAATTGGCCTGGGAACGAGGCTACAGTAACAGAATACTCCAATCCCTGAATAAAAGTGGCATGTGTGTTACATGCATACATGCCTAGTAATGTGCATGAAACATGCTACATTTCCGGGTGGGTGAAAGCTGTACAAATGGTGAACAGATATGTCCTGATGGCACAAAACTATATACCAGGCATGCTCAAGAGACTGCACGATCTTATTTGACAATGGTCTCATCCCAAGATCCTTCAGGGGAAGGAGAACCTGGGACTAATACAAGACACCTGCCAGGGTTATGAGGTAAGTGGTATGAACAGCGAGGGATTGGTCTTGAAGTACACCAGTCAGGTATGATGGACTGTATGTGCAGATAGCCAATTGGTGCAGACATGTACATATTTTTCACGTGGACTTCCGACTATATATATACACATGTAGTAATGCAATGTGTACCTGGGTCACTGGAATCCACTGCAGATAATTATGTAGAATGTGAATTCCTACTACTATAGGAAGCCTTGGCACACAGTACTACTAAGTACACACATCAAGTGAATATGACCACACATCTTGTCAGGGAGGCCTTTTGCAGGTGTTGTATGTATTATTACTACATACATACCTCCAAAATGTTGTACTATATAGCTGTTTGGAATTTCTGTGGCCAATACCGACTTTTATCATCCACACCAAAGAAGACATGAAACTGCAAGTTGTTCCACAGGACATATATGCAGTGTCCCAGCTCTTGGGACAACCCAGCACCAGTGAGCATGCAGCTTTGTTCCCAGGCTGCTTGCAGGAGGAGAAATGGTCGCGGTGAAGCAGCAGCTTTTGCACAACAGCTTCTCACAAACGAATTCTTCAAACAAAGCCATCATTCAGAGTGCATGTCCGAGCATGATCATTGACAAGCCAAATACATGCATCATAGCAATGGGGTGGGCATTAGAGCCAAATACAGCGTGGCGCTTCAGTACAGATTGTCCTGTGCCAAAGTTCTGATCATGAATTGGGTTCGTGCTGCTAACATTCTGGCAGCTGAAAAACATGCAGAAGCTGTTGTAATATACAAGGACATTTCTCCTCCGACAAACAGCTTGGAATGGGGCTGGTGACCATGCTGTGCAAACAGCTTGGAATGGGGCTTGGTGAGCATGCTGTACAAACAGCTTGGAATGAGGCTTGGTGAGCATGCTGTACAAACAGCTTGGAATGAGGCTGGTGAGCATGCTGTACAAACAGCTTGGAATGAGGTTGGTGAGCATGCTGTACAAACAGCTTGGAATGGGGCTGGTGCGCATGCTGTACAAACAGCTTGGAATGAGGCTGGTGAGCATGCTGTACAAACAGCTTGGAATGGGGCTGGTGGATCATGCTGTACAAACAGCTTGGAATGGGGCTGGTGAGCATTCTGTACAAACAGCTTGGAACGAGGCTGTGAGCATGCTGTACAAACAGCTTGGAATGGGGCTGGTGCGCATGCTGTACAAACAGCTTGGAATGGGGCTGGTGAGCATGCTGTACAAACAGCTTGGAATGAGGCTGGTGAGCATGCTGTACAAACAGCTTGGAATGAGGTTGGTGCGCATGCTGTACAAACAGCTTGGAATGAGGCTGGTGAGCATGCTGTACAAACAGCTTGGAATGGGGCTGGTGAGCATGCTGTACAAACAGCTTGGAATGAGGCTGGTGAGCATGTTGTACAAACAGCTTGGAATGGGGCTGGTGGATCATGCTGTACAAACAGCTTGGAATGGGGCTGGTGAGCATTCTGTACAAACAGCTTGGAACGAGGCTGTGAGCATGCTGTACAAACAGCTTGGAATGGGGCTGGTGCGCATGCTGTACAAACAGCTTGGAATGGGGCTGGTGAGCATGCTGTACAAACAGCTTGGAATGGGGCTGGTGACCATGCTGTACAAACAGCTTGGAATGGGGCTGGTGGATCATGCTGTACAAACAGCTTGGAATGGGGCTGGTGCGCATGCTGTACAAACAGCTTGGAATGGGGCTGGTGGATCATGCTGTACAAACAGCTTGGAATGGGGCTGGTGAGCATTCTGTACAAACAGCTTGGAATGGGGCTGGTGAGCATGCTGTACAAACAGCTTGGAATGGGGCTGGTGAGCATGCTGTACAAACAGCTTGGAATGGGGCTGGTGAGCATGCTGTACAAACAGCTTGGAATGAGGCTGGTGAGCATGCTGTACAAACAGCTTGGAATGAGGCTGGTGAGCATGCTGTACAAACAGCTTGGAATGGGGCTGGTTGGCATGCTGTACAAACAGCTTGGAATGAGGCTGGTGAGCATGCTGTATAAACAGCTTGGAATGGGGCTGGTGGATCATGCTGTACAAACAGCTTGGAATGGGGCTGGTGAGCATTCTGTACAAACAGCTTGGAATGGGGCTGGTGAGCATGCTGTACAAACAGCTTGGAATGGGGCTGGTGAGCATGCTGTACAAACAGCTTGGAATGGGGCTGGTGAGCATGCTGTACAAACAGCTTGGAATGAGGCTGGTGAGCATGCTGTACAAACAGCTTGGAATGAGGCTGGTGAGCATGCTGTACAAACAGCTTGGAATGGGGCTGGTTGGCATGCTGTACAAACAGCTTGGAATGAGGCTGGTGAGCATGCTGTATAAACAGCTTGGAATGGGACTGGTGGGCATGCTGTACTCAGTTGATTAGCAGTGTTATCAGGCTTCCTTGCCGTTTATGGGTGTACTGGTTGGCACAGAAAATCCCTTTGCAAAACTACAACAGAGAGGTTAGTCGACTAACTCTTAGAAGCACTCTTTTCCTTCAGCTCCGGTCTGTCCACGGAATAGCGATTGGTCATTTCATCACAAAGTGAAGCCCTAAATTCTTACAACTGCCTCTATTCCAGAATCTTGAATACTGGAAGTGATCACGGGACTATTGGCAAGGGAGAAAGGCACCACAGTGAATGTAAGTTTTGATAACAATAAGGTAGAGTCCATTTTACACACTGTACCACAACACCATTTCCGGCTGATAATCCCAGACAGTCGTACAATCCTGAGAGAAAATATACTGATTGGGTAACCCCATACAATACAGTAATGCCTCAGTAGCCAACAGGACCCCTCCAACACTTCAACATCCAGTGCTGCCGGTCCCACACACGCTATACACAGAACATAATCTACATGTAGCCTGCACTAGCATGTTCACAGGTCGAACTTCTAGCAGTTGAGTGCTCCTGAACGGGTGGCAAACATACACAGCCAGTCTCTCAAGTCACAGTAGCACTGGATGAGCAAGTACAAGACAGTATGCACTAGTGTATTCCTGAACCCATGACAGGAGTCTGCCACCCACAAGACAAGTTGCCCATTGTTAGTTACTTCCCTGTGAGCTAGCTAGCTAGCCGCCCAGTTGACGGATGTAACCACAGTCAGAAATGCCCATAAGGCAAGAGCGCGACCCTAAGATGCAGACAGTTGCACGTTCAGTGTGCATCGTATATTGCATTAAAATTTGACCTGTGAGTAAAACAGTTAAGAGCCACATATGATCTCCGCTGCAGGCAGCCACTATACAGTGAACATCCTGGGTTACTTTACACTAATCAATGGGCTCCGCCTCTATCCCATACAGCCACACCCACTTAGGAGGGTTGATTGTTTCACAGCAGGGCTCCTTGGAGGACCAGCCAAGGTGATTGAAGGGACATTTCCAGTCTAAAAACAAAATCCATCCTATCTATCTATCTGTCTATCTATCTATCTATCTATCTATCTATCTATCGATTCTATCTATCTATCTATCTATCTATCTATCTACATTGTATCTATCTATCCATCCAGATATGCTATTTGTATTATGGTCAAAGCTACACGGGCAACTGATGTATGCATGTGGGCCATGTACTGAATGTGCCATTCTTGAGAACCAGATTGGCCGTATACAGGAATGGTTACTGGTAGTTCCCTTAACTACATATTGCTCGACGTGTTCTACACAACAAACAATCCGTAATCTGCAAGAGGCAATACCTAAGAAAAACCTTGTTGCCTAAATGTAAGGCACTGGCAGGGTTTCATTTGGGAGGGTGGGGGGGGGGGAACATATGCACCCCCCTTACTTCACAACACTAGGGACTTCATCCCTCCTTAATTGATATTCTAAATGAAGCACTGATTGGTCAACAAAGGGTACTCTTAGCCCCATTCCCACTGCCAGCATTTGGTTGCTTGCAGTATCCAAATACGGCGAGGGAAGGCCTGGGAGATCAGGTCACATGCGATGATGTCAGGTAGACAGAGGGTATATAGACACACAGGGTTCGGTATCCAACCGTTATGATACCTGTATTGTGTTGATCTGTCCCAGGAGTTGTGAACAATGAGATCATCTGCCTTGCAAATGCTATGACATCCAGCCTTTGGATGGACAGTACAAGACAGGAGTTCGGCACTGCCTCCATTGTGTCTACCATGTGTCTACCCGATGGGATTGCACATGACCAGATCTCCCAGGCCTTCCCCTGCTATACTTGCATTCTGCAAGCAATCAAAATGAATACTGGCGGTGGGAACGGCCTGGGAACGAGGCTGGGAATGAGGCTAGGGCACTCCTCTTGCATGAACCACAGTGACAGCAACAACAGGATGCCAGGCAAAGATGGAATATGACAGGAGGGCATGTGCTCATGATAGCAATGACAACACTACAGTACCACCTAGGAGGTATTGGCAAAGTGACTGACCGGGTTTATTTTGCTGAATTGTTGACATTAAATGACTCTAGCCTCATTCCCAGGCTCCTCCCCTTGCACGCGCCGACAAAAAATACGGGGGCAGAGAGCCTGGTACGCTTTCGCACGTGATATGCGGCACATCAACGTCACTGCTATAATTAACTTATCTGTTACGTCACAACTGGAGCGTGCCGACTTCTGTGGCAGCAATAGATCGACATAGGGAAGATTTACCGTTGGCGACGACTGCGGAGAACATTACCTGGCAATAAAGACAACCGTGGATAGCGGTATAGTTCAGTATAAGCTACAAAATGCAACTTACTCGTTCCAGACTGTCCGGTGACGAGAATCTGTCCCCGAGGATTGATGAGTGACATTTACTGCACAGCGTGGTGTTTCTACAGGCTAAGACTTGTAACTCTCGGTTCCATGCTTGAAAACTACATACAATATTATACAGCAGCTGCTGCATGTGAGTGACGTGAACACTTACACTGCTGATGTTTCGTGACCTCGACACGCGTCAGTGCCGTGGCATCACGTGCGAAAGCGTACCAGGCTCTCCCCCTCCGTATTTTTCTTTACCGCGCGCACAAGGGGGAGCCTGGGAACGAGGCTAAAATGACTCGCCCCAAAACAAGAGAACACATGCGGTACACAAAGTCGTATGTAGAGTACCAGGAGCTTGTTTACATTGGCTGGCAGACAACTGTCCCTGGCTAATGCTTAAACAACACTCTGCTTTGGCACAGAAGCCTCTCCTGGAAATTCACTGCACAAAAAGACAGTCAAGTCAAAGCTTTGGCTTCAAGGCCATTAGTGGATGCGCACATGTGCATACTATACATGCAGGCTCAGAGAGTTCCAGAAGGCAGTCATTGGTCACTCCACTCTGGATACAGAGCAGCGGCATGAATTCACTTAGAGATTTCTCCCATAATTTGTAGGAATTGAGATCTCTCAAATAAATTATAGTAACCACATGGACGACCACCCTTCCCTTCAGTTGTTACTGCTACACTGCTTAATCATCACAAGATCACCAAGCCACACAGCAATCATTCTCCAAGGTCACAAGGTCATAGGGTCACAGGAGTTTGACAGTTCAATAGAGTAACCCCAGCTAGCTCCAACCACGGTCACGGGTTTTGCAGCGACCCCTGGGCACTTTATCTGTGGAGTGTGGCACACTAACAGCTCCCATACCATATCCAGACCAGAGCTGGCTCAGCAAATTTCTGTGGTCACTCACCACGATTGCTTTACCACTACACTACTGCTCTCACTAACCGTCAGTGTCCGTAGTGAATCGCAGGACACAAAGATCAGCTGGCGTAGTACGGTAGTAAAATCTGGACTGGAAACGAAACGGCAACAACTGCAACTCGATCTTCAAAAGACTGCAAACTGGGCGCCCTAATTTAACGCAGACTAGAGCTGTGTAAAATTGCAATTAGTTCAAGCCCCGCCCATTATGGACCTTCATATCCGCTCTTTGACTAGTAAAGCAGCCACCAGAGTAAAGTAAGTGCAATGCTCTTCCATTGTACAGATCTCTAGGGAGTCTAGGGGGTTGCCATGCAAATTTGCTGTCCGAGGGGAGAACTATGGATAAACCAGACATCCTGGTTTATCTACCTGGGGGAAAACTATAACAGTACACAGCAGAGGTTTCCACTAGGGGGGAGGTTAACTGCATGTCGACCACTTCAATACAGCTCATTGTTCCTGTGCTTGAATCAAAAGACTGTTGTTTACACTCCATTCATCCATGTAGCCACCATTGAATTGAGCATGTGTACTGGTTCGGTGCCACTTAGCTACACAGTTCATTAGCTTCCATTGTGGTTGTACTTTAATCATATAATTAATTTCCATGGTAATATACAGTTAGTTATGCAGGTTCCTTACTGCTTGTAGCTTCAAACATTGTTTGCCAGGTACAAATAGGTTCTGGATAGTCTCGTTCCCAGACCCGGGTCTGGAAACGAGACTACGGTGTCTGAAACTAGACCCATTGCACTTACATGACATTTCTGTGGCATTTCTGTACACTAAAGTTTGTGCTGCCATATCCATACCGTACCACTTCTCCTATGCCACTGCTGCCCTTTTCTGGGTAGGAAACACATGACAGTGCCAAAATTCTGACTACACCATCATGACTGCAACTCTACTGTATGAAGTTCAGAGACTCACCATGGTTGAGCTTTAGAACATACCACTACATCCGCCATGAATGCCCACATGATTGTGTATGTGACATCATGCGCACCCCACACCGATGTTAGTACGTCACATTATGTACACCTTTTGCCAGCAGGGTTCTCCACAGTTTGTTGTGATCAAGTTACCTGCCCCTGCCACCATAAGAGAGGTTCAGGTGCGGTTCCAGGGAGGATTTGCAGGCAAAGAATGTGCTATTATGGCTGGAAACTCTGATGCATGCAGAGCTGCAGGAGATTGAACAGTTCTACCCCAAATAAGGATGGAAACTCTGTGCAAGTATCCTTTTATGCATGAAGAGGTGTCTGCCTGTGTGCAACTGCCGATGGCTGTTTTGCCTTTTCAATGCTAGTGAAGCAAGACATAGTGTGAGAAGTAGCGGGGAGGGCGCTGAACAGCGACTGGCTCACTGAGCTCGATAGCTAGGTCATAGTATGTAGGAGTAGTCAAAAATCTGCCAAATTTCACTGAGATGCAAAATGTTAATAACACACAGCGATTTCGACCTGATAGATGTACCTTGTACCTTGGTACACTTTAAGAAGACGTAATCAGGTCGAAACGTTGTGTGTCACTAAAGTTTTGCATCTCAGTCAAGATCTTTGCCAGATTTTTACTACTACCTGCAATGGAAGACAAGTTATCCCAATTCCCAATTCTATGTCTTATAGCTTAACAAAGAGTACAGAATTTCCCGGTGTCCTCTTGCAAAGCACATCAAGTCTACATGTATAGCGTTAAATTCAAGAGCAGCACTGACTATTATGGTAGAATTACACTATACAGTCTGCAGGTTGGGAAGGTGAACAGACATAGTCGGATTCAGAACATTCTTTTCGTGACTTTTTGTTGTTGTCTTAATACATTATGCAATGCAACGGATACACAATAGTAGGTAGTACTATAATCAAGTGTGCACCCAACAACAAGATAACTAATGCAAGAAATATTAATCTTCTAAGATGATTCATAATTGAACTATAGGTACTAGAGGTAACATGTAGCCAAAGAAATCCAAACAAACAATGTGTGAGGACAATAGTATGAGCGAAAGACAATCTAAATTGGATTGCATGCATGAGCAGTTCTACTGTGAACATTAGTTATCACAAAAGGCGGGTAGTAACATAACAAACAAGTCATAGTAACGGTCGTAGGCTTGAAACTGAAGCATTGAGTGACTACAATTATTAACCTTTGTTCCTCTCCTACTCAACAGCCACTGTCAGAGTATAAGCATGCAAAAGTAGTCACAAAAATGCAGCAATTTTATAAGACGGTTCCACTGAAGAACTGCTGTCAAAGTAGAGAGAAAATTTATATCATGGGGCCAGGGTGAATTTAATTTGATAAAACAGTAGGTGTCTTACTTTGTATGATTGTGTAAGGGGAATCATGCCTCGAGGTCATCTCGACAGCATCTGATCCCAACTGAATAAAGAAGTCTCCTGCCTAGGCTGCACCATTATCACTACTAACGTTGAGAAACTGTTACTATAGATTCTTGGTATCGTACACAATTGTTCAGTGTCCATTGGTATAGTTTACTGATACACTAGCTATAATTGCCGATTTGAGGAAGTCTGATGCTACTGTGGAACTTTTTGTGTTGGTTCACTGTCTAGGCTGATGATCTAGCTAATTAGTCTGCCCCCCACCCCCTTCTTGATTCTCTGCTTCAAAATAGCTAGTCACATAATATCATTTCAACGGGGACAAAACTGAACTCATTTGTTTTGGCCAAGGTTTTTAGGCTGCCGTGTTTGTGGTAAATTAAACCTGGCAGAAGCTGTTGTTGGTAGTCACTTGACATGTAATGTATCTGATAGCATGGGCATTCGCGCTAAGGTTTAGTTAATCAGAGTTGAATTACCTACCGGGTTCACAGTATTTATACTCTTTGTATAGGTGTTTCCTGTGCAGCATTGTTTGTGTTTTCACAATAATAAATAATACAAGACTGTAACAGTTACTTCAGTGAAAATGGCTGACTTTCATTTGATAATTGGGTGTCCTACTCCTACTTTAATTGTACATGTAGGTATAGAAATGATACATTCCACCGTCATACACCTAGCCACAGCCACCCACTCTCCCCAGGCCCACTCCCTCCCCAGCCCCACCCCCCCCATGCTCCACCCACCCCCAGGCTCCACCCACCCCCAGGCTCCACCCACCCCCAGGCTCCACCCACCCCCAGGCTCCACCCCCCCAGGCTCCACCCCCCAGGCTCCACCCCTCCAGGCTCCACCCCCCCAGGCTCCCACCCCACCCAAGTGGTGGAAGGTTCAGCTTGGGTAAGGCTAAGGTGAGGGCTCACCTCACCTTAACCTCACCCGAGCCGAAACTAGCCGGAATGACTTCGGCACAACTGAACTCGCCTTTTTATACTCGCAGAAGTCGGCCAGCAGCGCGCGCGCCGGTATGCCTAGCACTCTAATTTGATTGGTTGGAATCGGCGGTTTCAGATTATGGCGGGAAACAGGTGTGCAAGTGAACTGGATCTGGAAAGAGATGAGCGTCTCTGTCGTTTTTCTTCGGTCACCGATGCCGTTGGCCTCCTCAGTTGGCCCTCTGTCATTGGCGCTCCCTCGTTTGTAGTTGACTCCGAACGCTGTTCCGAATACTTACCCCATGCCGCTTGGGAATAAGCTCAGAAAGGCTTGGCGTCTGATCTGGGAACGAGGCCGAGGTTGTTGCTGTGACTCCATTCTGTCCTTCTGGCTGAAGATAAGTGAGGCAGAATGGGGAGAGGGAGAGATAGCCACCGTGCCGTGATCATACTAATATGAATCTATTGTCAATGTGTTAGGTAGCTAGCTATCCACTGCGGGATGTATATAGAAAGTATAAGTCGTGATGAACCTGATCTTGGGCCTCTCCAGACCTCCAAGAAGAAGAGGACCTCAAGAATGTGGGAGAACGATTTGTACAGGAAGTACGTGGCCACTATCTTAGTATAGTGATTCTGTAGGTGTAGCTACAATTTGAAATGGTCTGATGATCCCAGACTTACTGTGCTGACCACTTTCTCAATACTCTTTTAGAAGGAGAAGACTGAAGAAGAGGTGAGGGAGTTGGCAGATATGTGGAGATGGCCTCCTTGGATGAACAAGTAAACAGAGAGTGAGTGGAGGAGAGGAGATGGAGAACTAGTGGTGTAGCATTGATGAGGCTCCTATTCAATACAAACTGAGGAAGTAGGTGTTCAATAAACCACTCTTGTCCCAATCAGAGGAGATTGGACACATTTTATGCGCACGTGACTATGTGCTGTGCTTGAACGGAAATAATTGCATGTTTTACGTTCCTAACCTCGTTCCCAAGTCAATATGGCCCGGGACCGAGGGAAAACGTAAATTGCCAATGAGAAGTGAAGCTACAGTTGGGCAGTTTGAAAGGTAGGAGTACTTTGAAGACGCTTCAGGTTGGGAAGGCTTCCAGTTGGAGTCAGTACCTCGTTGGAGTAGCCTAAGCAATCCGGGTTGACGGCATATTTGGAATCTACTCTACTGGAGCTTTTGAATGATGCCAAGTTTGTTGAGATACTCGTAAAGACTACCGAGAACACCTCCATATAAATTCGTAGGTCACATGACTGCGTCCAACTTCCTCTGTGTCCCAATATATGGGCAACTCCATTTCCACCGCCCCCTCTCCCTCCTCTCACCCAGCTCCACCCGCTAGGAGACGTGAAGAGCCTATAAAGGGTCTGCCATGTGGTTGCAACACCTGAGAGTCTTGTCTCCCGCTGCTGGTACACCACCACCGCCAAGAGTTGCTCTCACCTGCAGGATGGACCAGGGCTAAAAGATGCTTCCTTGGGTGTGCAGAGGCGAGGTAAGTCACGCTTTGCCTACAAGTGTCTGACAAAAACAGGACATTTCCGGGATGTCCCGGACAGTCCTCACTCCCATGTCCTTGTGTCCTGGATGTCCCTATAGTCCCGGACTGTCCTGGGACACAAGCACTCCCAGGTCCTTGTGTCCGGGATGTCTCTATAGTCCCGGACTGTCCTGGCACACAAGCCCGGGACATTAAGCACTAGCACTAGCAGGTCCTTGTGTCTGGGATGTCCCTTTTGTCCCTTTAGACCCGGACTGTCCTGAGACAACAAGCACTAGCAGGTCCTTGGGTCCAGGATGTCCCTGTTGTCCCTTTAGTCCTGGACTGTCCTGGGACAACAAGCACTAGCAGGTCCTTGTGTCTGGGATGTCCCTTTTGTCCCTTTAGTCCCGGGCAGTCCCGGGACAACAAGCACTAGCAGGTTGTTGTGTCCGGGATGTCCCTTTTGTCCCTTTAGTCCCGGACTGTCCCGGGACAACAAGCACTAGCAGGTCCTTGTGTCCTGGATGTCCCTTTTGTCTGTTTAGTCCAGGACTGTCCCGGGACAAGCACTAGCAGGTCCTTGTGTCCGGGATGTCCCTTTTGTCCCTTTAGTCCCAGACTGTCCTGAGACAACAAGCACTAGCAGGTCCTTGTGTCCGGGATGTCCCTGTTGTCCCTTTAGTCCCGGACTGTCCCGGGACAACAAGCACTAGCAGGTCCTTGTGTCCGGGATGTCCCTTTTGTCTGTTTAGTCCACTGTCCTGGGACAAAAAGCACTAGCAGGTCCTTGTGTCCGGGATGTCCCTTTTGTCTGTTTAGTCCACTGTCCTGGGACGAAAAGCACTAGCAGGTCCTTGTGTCCGGGATGTCCCTTTTGTCTGTTTAGTCCACTGTCCTGGGACAACAAGCACTAGCAAGTTCTTGTGTCCAGGAATGTCCTGGTACTTGTCCTGGTACACATGTCCATGTGTCTGTAATACCACCGAGGGAACACCTGGATGGAATATCTTACCCATACCCTGAGGGAATTTGAACAATCTATGGCCCAGGATGAAATTACGGGGTAAACGCTGCTACTATATAATATTATAAGCATCATGTGTTGGTCTGGAGCAGTCAAATGTTGATTGGTCAGGCCATTGCATGAGCACTGTCTTTGAATATTTGCAGGCAATTATCCACACAAAATGTACGGTAGGAAGTGCTCTTGTACTGTTTGGGCCCTATGCTCACTAAACTGATATCATACTGCTATTTTATCTGCTCACTCATACTGCCTTGCACCACTAATTAATATTCATACTGCACTCCTGGTAGTGTAATTACCCCGCGCGCGCATGTGCGAAGCGGGGTTAAGCAATTGGTTTTGTCTGTCAGTCAGTCTGTCAGTCTGTGACTCGAAAAAAATTGAAATCTCGCCACATAGACCCTCATAAACCATCGAAATGGAGTCAAACAATAGCAAATAGCAAAAAAAACTGCTCTATGTGTACCTGACTGAAGTCAAGTCGCTCCGTTTCGCTGTATTTCGGCTATATCCTACTTTTCATAACTATTCATAACATTGGCTCCACCTCTTCGTGACCTCAGAGTCCCATCAAGAACAGGACACACGGTGCATTTGGAAACTTCATGCTTCAAGATGACCGCTAGGAAACAGTGTTTTCTCACGATCTATGTGCTTCACAGGCATCGTGGCTATTGTTTCGGCTGTTTTTTCCAGCTATTTCCTATTATTCGTAACATTTGGCTCCACCTCTCCAGTATATACGGTAAGTGGTCACTCCCACACCTTGGATATGGCCATACACGAACACAGTATACGCGATAGCCGCCCTGTTTGATGCGCATAGCGCACACAGTCGGCAAACGTCGATTGTATATAGCTGCATGCACTGCATGCATCCTGGCCTGTAGACGTTCATGACAGCGCGGGGTATGTGTTCTATGAACACCTAGTTGTACAATGTCATGTAAATTAGGGAGATGATTATGTCATCACAGGCAAGCCTGAGCAAGCAGCATGCCATGTTGTAGTATATAATGCCATCACATGCACCTCTGAAGTGTGGGTGCAAATAAGCAAACTTACCAGCTCGCAGGAAGAGGAAGGCCTGTGAAGATTCTGAATACTGCATGTGGAGCTACTAAGTCTTACTTCCTACGACGATGTAACCTGGTACCTATCGCCAAAATGTGCTCACCCTAACGTTTAATAATTGTGCCAAAACTCACGTTGGTGGTGGAGTTTGTAACGATTTTGTCTCCAGCTGTCTTCCCATTGCCTGGCCACCATTGCTAATGTAAGGTGTGCATTAATTGGAGCAAAATGTGAACTAACTAGCTGTACTTAGCTGGTGGTCATTCCGGGTTACGAGTATAGCTGTGACTCCAAGCTCGTGCATGCAGTCATACTGCATTGAGACATCCGAGAGGTGAGAGGAAGACGTCGACCTGTGGCCTTGTCTTAATAGGTTAGTGCTTTGCCAGTAGCATGTACAGGGTGTGCAGTCGCCTGTTTTTCATTCTGTGTGCATTAATTTTGGCGAGCCATCGTGCTTCTGCCCCGATATCACAAGGTCATGATTTGTCAGCTACCAGGAGTGCAGTTCCACTAGTCAAACACTGCACTCTGTGTTCTCACACTTTAACCACAACTGGTTCTCGCAACACGCCACTCACCTCGAAAGAGTCACTCATGAACTTTGCACTGTCTACCTTACTAATTGCTGCAAGCACAGAAATCCCATGACATTTAATCAATTGTCCAGTATACGACTCCAATTGCCATAAAATGATTGCCATCTTCAACTTACCATCACAACATTATCTTCGACTTATCATCACTAATAGTGACATGCAGGGCATAATAGGGGCGAGCCTGAGCGAGTGTGTATTAATTGAAATTGATCATCATAGTGATATTGAATGGAGAGATCATGAGAATTAATTATCATCACATGAAAGAATTAAGTATGCTTAGCAGTAATTGAATTCGAAGTTGAACAGTGTGAGATGTTGTGGCATCAAACGAGAATGCACTGCACTGAATAAACGACATTGGTTTGAGGGTCAACGAGGAAGCAAAGAGGTAGTGCAGCCAAAAGCTTTCGCTTCTTTCTCTCTGATCAGGTGTTTCAGTATCTTTATGCTCTATGTAGCGTTCTCTTTGATGTTGAAGCCATTTTTGTCTTCTGTCTTCGGCACTATCCATGCCCGTGAACATTTTCTTTTATCGTTGTAGCACAATTACACGTGGCATTCCACGTCGTATGTTGTTATTATTGCGAGCGAAGCGAGTCTACTAGCGAGTTCAATTGCGATTTTGCGCAGTGGTAGATTTTGCAGGATCTCGGACATTGTCCGTATACTACTCCGGATACCGTACGTCGAAACTGAAAGTCTTGGCACGTGCTAGCCTCGTTCCCAGCCCCGCGCGCCGTTTTCGGTTGCACGAAAGGCGGGGCCTGGGAACGAGGCTAGGCACAAGCTTCGCTCGCCCAATGCGCGGCATTCTCCTAGTAACTATCATATTCAATATCAACACAGATCATTCGATGGAATATCCCTACCTTTAGTCTTGTCCGAGAGCAGTGGTATGTGTTCAACACCTGTGCAGTAGTACAGGATGTCCCGGGAGTGTCTGTACATCCCGGGCTCCTGGACAGTAAATAGTGCCTTGCTACCAGGTTGTCCCAGGACAGTCCGGGACTAAAGGGACAAAAGGGACATCCCAGACACAAGGACCTGCTAGTGCTTGTTGTCTCAGCACTAAAGGGACAAAAGGGACATCCCGGACACAAGGACCTGCTAGTGCTTGTTGTTTCAGGACAGTCCGGGACTAAAGGGACAAAAGGGACATCCCGGACACAACGACCTGCTAGTGCTTGTTGTCCAGGGGACATCCTGGACACAAGGACCTGGGAGTGCTTGTGTCCCAGGACTATAGGGACAAAAGGGACATCCCGGACACAAGGACCTGGGAGTGCTTGTGTCCCAGGACAGTATAGGGACATCCCGGACAGTAGTGTCTGTGCTACCAGGATGTTCTGGGAGTGTCTGGGATATGTGGGACATCCCAGACACATGGACACATGTGCCTGTGCTACCAGGAACAAAGTCCTGGATGTTGTAAGCTGTCCGGAACTGTCCACCAAGTCCTGACTATTGTGGGCAAAGCTGGACATGACTGGCAGAGGCCAGTGATGGGTGCGGTTGAGGGAGGAGTGAGGGTGCCATACATGTACCTCAGAGAGGACGACGTTGCAGGACAAAATATTAAGGAAGGTTCAGTTGTGCCCCTGTCTCCGCATGAAACCAGATAATAGATCATGTTCAGTAATAGCTGCTTGTTTACTCTGATTGGTTGAAGTATATAGTATCATCGATTGTTCTACCGACTATGAATGCAGTAGTTCCTGTACGTCGCCCTATACCACCCCCACTGCATTTCATGAAACGTTTCTGAAGCCGTAGCACACTGACCTAACCATATCCTCACATGACCTGTTGTCGAGGAATTGTTCCCAAGCTCCCCCCACTGCAGTGGAGGGGTGTGTGGTCTTGTACATTCAATGATGCCTTATGCAACAGTTTCACTAGGATAGTAACAGAATTAGGATGGTAACAGGTGGTAATAGGTGGTAACAAGTGCAGTAATTCATCCAGGAAAGGAACAGAGTTTGTTCTTCTAATTGTATTTGTTGGTACTAGTTACCGTGTCATCCTGCCTTCCTTCCCGCAGTCTACTTTGAGACGTATGGTTGCCAGATGAACGTCTGACGCAGAGATGGCATGGTCCGTGCTGAAGAATTCCAGACTGAGAAAGTGCAGGAGGTACGACATCTCGATACCCATAAAGGCTTGACAACATTTGTAGATTGTGATGGCCACCAATTATCATTAAAATTAATGATAACAAGTAGCTTTGCTCGCTCAGCTACTTCCCCCTCATTCACCTACATGTACGTGAGTAATCCGGTGCCGGACCGCGCTCTCTGTGCAGACTCCCTGATTGCGTCCGCTTTAGCTGCTGCTCCCCGATTGCATCGATCCTCTTCAACTGCTGCTCCCCGTTTGCATCTACTTCAGCTGCTGCTTCTTGATTGCGTCCACATCAACTGCTGCTCCCTGATTGCATCCGCTTCAGCTGCTGCTCCCCGACTGCGTCCGCTTCAACTGCTGCTCCCCGATTGCGTCCACTTCAGCTGCTGCTCCCTGACTGCGTCCGCTTCAACTGCTGCTCCCGATTGCATCCGCTTCAGCTGCTGCTCCTCGATTGTGATTTGAGATTCCCTAATAATAAACCACCAGTTTTCTATAGCTAGCTACATGAATTAAATTTTTACTTGAAATTTCTAACATACAACTTTGGTTGCGAGGTGCACACTCATTTGCTATTCTGTTCATCTCAAGACCATCTGTTTTGTCCTTGTGCACATGCAGAATCATGCACCAGTTAATATAAGGCGAGCTTGGGAAGTGGTTGTACGCAACCAGGATTTTAATCTACACAGTGCAGCTCCTTTCACAGCATTTGTTGCTGGCATAACTTTACTACCCCACAGAAGCATTCTCTCTCCACCTTACTTGAAGATTTCAGGTAGGTGACGACGGATTGCAAGTCTGTCAGTGACCTATCACTGCCAGTGTGCACAAGGTGAAGATGTGTTTGAAGACGGTCGGATTGTCATTGACATAGAAAAGAGAGCACGCTAAAAAAAAAAATCGCGCGCAGACATTCCAAACATTTCGCACGCGCTGCGCGCGCGGACCTTCCATCCCACCCCCCCCCCACCCCCCCCCCCCCCCCCCCCCCCCCCCCCCCCCACTCTTATAAACTTGTCTACACCCCTGTCTTATAATGTGCAGCTCTGCCTATAAGTGTGGAATTTGTGTGGATGTGTGTGCGTATACGTTGATAGAGAGAGCACTCCCTCTCTCACCATGCACAGCTCCACAATGGACAGGGGGATGCAGCACTAGGAACGGATTGCTGAGAGGTTCAAGAAGCTGACAGGCAGGGTCCTGGTAGAGGACAAAGATTAATGTGAACGTGACTATCACTGGATGACCCTGGTGAGTTCTTACAGTTTCCTTCTCGATCGATGAAATGGGTTACCTAACTGACCCAGGGGGGGGGAATTATTTAAGATAGTGTGTTCTGTTGATTTAATTTCACTCTATTGCCTTTTCAAATTTATCTCCCTCCCTCAGTTCTTCTCACGCCTCAGACGCTGCGTCAC